>OY829546.1:6503800-7056734 GCA_963691705.1 Viola odorata
GGTATCACCTTTCCAATCTGAAATTTAAAAAACTCGGGACGAAAAATTAGAATTTTGGGTAACGAAAATTTTGCCCACCCCTAATATATTGAATTAATTATATATATATATATTGTGGGTATTGGAGCGGGTAAGTACTATCCATACCCACAATATGCGCGTAATACTCACCCACAATTGCGGATATTAGGCGGATATTTATATCCGTGGGCGGAATTATCATCCCTAAACGGTTATATAATAATAGTGTCAAAAATATGATTAATTATTAAATTAGTATGTATAAAAATTGCTAAAATATCATTTAAAAAGGAACGAAAAGAGTTTCATTTGGAAAATAAATAAAAAAGTGCTTGATAATAAAAATAATTGAAAGAAAAAAGTCGGTATTATTGTTTAACAACTATACCGGCACGACATTTTAATTATATATCAGCTTTGTACAAATATAAGGTTCAAAATAACAAAAGAATTAGCAGATGATCTCATTAATAATTTTTAGACGAATATAAGGTCTAAAATATTTATTATAATCCCTTTCTAATCTCTCATTAATCTGTGTCCTCTCAAGTTTAATAATTTGATTAGGATCTAGTTTTTCTTTAGTTTTTTTCAAGTGTATAAAAACTTAAAAAATTAATATTATTAGAATATTATCGTGATATGATTGGTTAACGAAAGAGATAATTAACTTTACGAGTATGACAATCTTCATTCTTCAAATTTGAGCTCAACACTCTTGAACTGTCGTAGAGTCAATTGTATTCATCGGAAATCCAATTTCAAGTTACAATAACAAGAGACACATCGATTGATATAATAACAGACCAATATCATATCGTTCTTGTCCAATCCACTCTGCATTCCTTGTTTTTAACGACGGCCGCTCCGTCCGTAGAGGAAGAACCTTCAAATGGGACAACAGCATCGTCGCAATAGACACTGAAGGACCCCCCTCCCCCCCCCCCCCCCCCCAACACAACCCATATACCATAAATTGGTATCTAAATCAGTGTCCAAGTACGTTGACAGAAATCGCTTTTCCATCACTCTCCTTACCCATCTTGTCCAAAACAGACGTTTCCGGCTCATACCATGGGCGCACCTTTGTTGCTCCGACCCATTTTGATTTGAACTTCTGTGCTCCCTTTGGACCTAATTTCATCCCGTACGACTTCGACGAAACCACTCATATTTATAATTGTCGAAGAAGATGGTGCTGGTAGAGTATCGGAAGTGAACATCTTTAGCTGGGTTTTCGATCTTGATTTTGGCCGACCATTTACCGGAATAATACGGTGGCTGGACAGAGAATCCGGTGAAGTTTAAGGATTCCAGAATGAATATGGGTTTTTGTGGTTTCCAGTTTGAGCCTTTGATTCCCATGTTGACAATTGAACCAATAAAGGAGACAATTGAGTGGAAACCCTACAAGACCACAGACACCAGGAAGAGAAAATTCAAGATTTTTAGCTGGTTTTTCATGTTGGGCATGAACAGAAGATTGTTTCTTTTTCAAGGGTTGGGATTCTCTGTCAAATGACTCAACTCCTATGGTGTGATTTTGGTATTGTTTTGGAAAAAGAGGGAGGGAAGAAGAAGGAGGAGGAGGAATAGATGTGTTTTCCTTCTTTCTTGTTCCTGGGTTTTGAGCAGAGTGGAGGATAGGTCTTAATTTCGCGTCATCTGAAAATAAAAAAGAATTGGGTTAAAAGGAGAAGTTTTGTATGGATGATTTAGCCATATAACCAATCTCCATGTTTGTAGCATTAATAGAAAAGTGAGTGAAATTATGGTTTAATCACAACTAAGTACTGGTTCATCTCCCTATTTTTCTGACTTTTCGTTCCAACAAACAACTCTTTCAATACAGCTAATTACAAAAACAAATTAAAATTAATATTCGATGTCATCTGGAAGTAAAATAGTTGTTTATTTTATTTAAAATTTAAATTCGAGTTTAGAGAATAGAGAAATTATATTAGAAGAATCAATTTTTTATAGCTGGACCATGAAAGGCAAAAAAACACCCAAGAAAATAAAAAAGACAACGAATTTAATTTTTTTACATAAACATCAAGGTTAGCTCCCATAAACAAAGCACTAAGCAACAAACAGTCTAACAAGACAAGTACTGATGGTTTACTTGATCAATGGAACTGAGCACACTTTAGGTTCATTTCCAGGCAGCATACCAGTTCCAGAATCAGACATAAACACCAAATCTAAGTTACTACATCTAGGCTTCAACTGATAAGACCAGGACCAAAAGGGTCCTTTCTTGTAAGAAACCTGAAGATTCAATTCCAACCCTAAATGCAATGTCCCATTTTCTCCATCTCTCTTTATCTCCTTCAACACTCTATCTTCAATAAAAGGCTGCTCACCTCCTTCACACCCACTTGCATTGAACATAATATTCACCAGTTTCTGCTTCTTAGGCCCAAGATGCATTTTTTCTACTGCAGCACATGACAATGCATCCTGGCGATCGTAGTAAATGAAACTTTCGGAGCTTTCGATGGAGATTTCGTACATGTTGTGTCGGTTTCCGAACAAGAACATGGCATCCCAGTTGGCTTCTGATACTGAATTTGAGACATTAAGACTTGAGACAGAGAAGGAGTTGAGTCTGATGACTAAAGGTTGTTGCTTAACTTGTGGACTGTACTTTGAACTTATCATTACTCCAATTAGAATGATGCCTAATCCTGCCACGACCGCTAGGAAGAGGAGACCGATCTGACAGATGCGTCCACAATTGTTGGAGATGTAAGATGCCATGGTTTCTGTCTGCAAAAGATGAATGGAATGAAAGATTGATTTGAAAATAGTCATACATGATTTTGACCAATCAGAAGAAAGAACATCAAGAAAATATGACAGAATAAGAGTTTGCTTTACATCTGATATCTGAACTTGATTTTGATAAAATTATTGATCCTTTTCTATTTAGGAAATCTGTTTTCATTGTGGAGAAGGCAAGAAATTGAAGAATTGTAATTGGAAAAAGATCATACCTTTGCATATGTAATTGGAGAAATTTTCTTAATTACACGCAGATGCTGTTGAATGGAATTTAAGACTAGAAAGAAGGAAGTTTGCTTGGATGGATAGGAAGGAATGAAGAACAGTTTAGACATGGTGGTACGATCATGCCTATCACGTGGTTAGTTACAGTTTGAAATTTTCCATTTCGGAGGGAACAGTTTTGGACCTTTTTAATTTGGCTTAATGTGTGTTTTGGTCCCTGAATTTGTCAATCTTTTTCAAATAACACCATACATTTACTAAATCTCCGATTGTTTAATTTGATATTTTGATTTCAATTAACCCCTCCATTGAAATTGAACTTATTAATTAAAATACTTGAAATTCATACAAGACATTAAAATTCAAATAGAAACTATAAAATCAGGTCAATTTATTGGAAGAGATTAATTGAGATTAATACGTCAAATTAAAAATGCAATTTGAGATTTGAGAAAATTTGGCGAATTGAAGGAGAAAACACCCATTAAGTCTTTAAAATATAACTTTAAGGGCAAAAGATTTGTTAGTCACAGAGGTTTTCTTCTTTTGACAATTTAATCATAGAAGTTTCCCTTTTAACGATTCAATCACTTGAATATTTTTTGTTAACTAATTTTGCAAAAATAAGTGGTCCCATAAATTGTTTATATCTTCTACTCCCTCCGTTTATTAATAATGGACGCTTTGGGCACGTATTTTAAGGAGCCCGGATGACTCACTATTTGACTCTAAAAAATTCCGTACTTTTTTTCGAACGTACGTTAATCCTTAATGTACGTCCGAGAAAAAATTCGGGGCAAAATTATTTCAAATAGTGAGTCATTTGGCCTTCTTAAAATGCATGCCCAAAGTCAAAGCGACAGTTATTTATGGACGGAGGGAGTATTAAATAACAAATAGCATGGGATTTGACACGGTGAGACAAAGGGAAAAGGCACCACGAGGTCCCCCCTCTTATTATTTTCATTTTTGTCAGTCCTTAGGTCTTTGAATTGTTCAATTAGCTCCCCTCCGTTATAGGCGTTAGCACTACCAAGTCCCTGCCGTTAAAAAATGGAAGGATTGCGACTAACGGACGTTAGTTGTGATTATTTAAATATTTTTTAATATATTTTCTTAAAAATTCACAAAAATTCATAAAAAAATGTAAAAATTCACAAAAAAAAATGAATTTTTTTTAAAAAAATTGCTAAACCTAAAAATCCAGAAAATTTTAAAAAATTTGAAAAAAATATAAAAAATTCCAAAAAAATGTAAAAATTCAAAACAAATGTAAAAATACCAAAAAAAAATCTATAAAATCCAAAAACATCAATTAACCTAAAAATCCAAAAATAATTGAAAAAAAACATAAAAAATTTAAAGAAATTTAAAAAATGAAAAAAATCATAAAAAATTTTAAAAATCCAAAAAAATGTAAACATTCCCAAGAAAAATGTAAAAATTCACAAAAATATGTAAAAAAATTTAAAAACCTAAAAATCCAGGAAAAAATTTCATTTTTTGAAAAAAATGTAAAAATTCTCAAATAAATGTTAAAATCCATAAAAAATTTAAAAATGTAAAAATTCATAAAAATATGTAAAAATCCAGATAAAATGTAAAAATTTAGATAAAATGTAAAAAATTCAAGAAATAATGTAAAAATTAAAGAAAAATCTAAAAATTCCATTTTTCTTGGGAATGTTTACATTTTTTTGGATTTTTTAAATTTTTTATGATTTTTTTATTTTTTAAATTTCTTTAGATTTTTTTTTCCAGTTATTTTTGGATTTTTAGGTTAATTGATTTTTTTGGATTTTATAGATTTTTTTTTAAAGTTTAAGATTTTTTTGGTATTTTTACATTTGTTTTGAATTTTTACATTTTTTTGGGATTTTTTATATTTTTTATGAATTTTTTCAAAATTTTAAATTTTTTTCTGGATTTTCGGTTTAGCAATTTTTTAAATTTTTTTTCATTTTTTTTGTGAATTTTTTCATGTTTTTATGATTTTTTGTGAGTTTTTAAAAATAAAATATTAAAAAATATTAAAATAATCACAACTAACGCCCGTTAGTCGCAATTCGTCCATTTTTTAACGGCAGGGACTTGGTAGTGCTAACGTCTATAACGGAGGGGAGCTAATTGAACAATTCAAAGACCTAAGGACTGACAAAAATGAAAATAATAAGAGGGGGGACCTCGCCTTTTCCCGTGAGACAAACAAAAAATTCCGAAATGTATATTACTAAATAGTTTACTTAATTAATTAATGTATAATTAAATAATTTAATAATATAAATTTGTCCCATTTTTTCTTCTTCTCTAAACGGAGAATTTGTTGAATATTGCAAAAATGAGTAAATTGTTTAAATTAAAAAAAAATACTTGAGTGATCAAATTATCTAAAAGGAAAGCTTTGTGCTTATATTATCTAAAAAAATACCGATAAAAGTTCGAATGAAAAGAGTAAAAAATACGAAAAAATTAAAATGACACGAAAAGGAACGAAATAACCTATATGACTAAATGGTTTTTTTTTCCTAACTTTAATATGTTAATTTGGGCTCATAGTAACCTTTATTTTAGAAAAAACATACATGGGCTTATACATCTTCAAGGCCCATTATCAGGAAATTGGAAGAAAATAGCAGGAAAACAGAAGGGAAAGAACAGATCCATTATGAATTTATGAGCAAAGAATACATCAGTTATCCTATTTTTATTTTTTGGTCAAATCATGAAATTCAGCTCTCCTATTATTAGCCTGTACTTGTACAATAATTATTTCATTATCAAATGCCTAAATTTTCTGAATTGGTGTAAAATGGAGAATCCACGGAAAATGCTTATCGCTTTTGTTCATTCCACGTCTTACCCTCGAAGAACTCGTTCAGCATCCGATCAAGAATCTCCGGTGAGTACTTGATGTACTTCATAGGGTTCTTCCCATTCTCAATCATCGGCCTGTTTTGACATGGGAAAATAAACATCAGCGTGAAAAAAGGTAACAGAAGGGTTTCAAATCTATTACATCGATGAAGGAAATGAGTAAGATGAATTACCCGAAACGTTTCAAGAAGGATCTATATGCAGGTAAGAGGACTTCAGCAACCGCGAGCCTTAACGACTCGCGCAACTCGCTGTCGGGAACTGTCCATTGTGATTGTCTTTGGTGTAGCTCCTCAAATTGGACATTGAAGGTCTTGAACCTATCTTTCACCGTTGTTCTTGAAAGGGTACTGCCACCACTATCACCACCACCCTGAACGGTTAGGCACTGCAGAATCTGCACATTCAAGATACGAGAAGCCATGCAATTAGCACAATCTCAAAAATTATCTAACCAAAATAAAACAATTAGATGTTGAAGTCTACCTTGACCCAGGAAACCCTCTTGTACTGATTAGCATGCTGCTGCACGATCCTTCGGTGAATTTGTACCCAGTCATCTCCCAGCAAATCCTTTGCTTCTGACCTGTAAATGTAAATAGATGTCAAAATGGTAAACTAGGACAGACACAGAATTACCATCTTTCAACTAAAACGACGCTGTGAATGAGACGAACCTTCTTACTGATCTCACTATATAATGAATATTGTTCATAAGAAACAACTGAGTCAGTGCGGGATCTTTATATTGCTTGGATTTCCCATCAAGGTTAGTCTGAAGAGCCTGCATAATCCTTGTAGTGACAGATGCTAACTGTGCCTCTGGGCTATTTGGATCAAACTCCTGAAAAAGTTGCTTCAATGTTGATTGGTAGCTGCAGACATATAAGGGGCCGTAGTGAGGTGCAGAGTCAGAAAATGCTTTATAGCAAACTGATAAATCTCTAAAACAAATGAAAAGAGAATGAATCACGACTTACTCGAACAGAAACTTCACATAATTTATAACATAGCTAGTCAGAGGATGGACGGTTCCATCAAGAATAGCAGTTTTGGTGGCATCTTTTTCCACTGCTTCTTCAAAATCACCAAAAGTTTCTTGAGCAGTCTGAGCTAGTCGTTTGGTTAAACTCGATGCAGTCTCCCGAATTTCAGTGCAGGCCTTACTTCCAAATAGTAACTCAACCTGCAACCACCCTCCCCAGAAAGGAAAGGAGAGTAACAAAAGAAACAGCACAATGAGAAGAATTCTTTTGCAAAGAAAATGTAGACGAAAAAAATTCCTTCTTCCTGGTTAAATAACATAATGGTAATTTCCAGAATGAATTGTAGGACCATTTAGAATATGCCCTACATTCCTCTTCATTTGATGATCATTCATATAGACGACATGATATAATGTCCCAATATTGACTTACCTCTGAGTTAAGTTCCCTCATTATCTCGTACATGTCCAATAGAACAAATAACTTTTCTGGCGATCTCTTGCTTTTGGCTATGGCCTCCCCGAAACTAAGAAGTACAAGAAAACTGTTCGCTGTGACGTCAGCGAAACACTGATCCCTGAGAGTGTCGACACCATCAAGTACTTGATCACAGATTTTCTTTTCTGCTGCAAAGAGCAGTTTGACCTGTTTCAATCATTAGAATCAAATTGAAAAAAACAGTAAATAAATAAAACATGATTGTTGTAATTTGAGTTGCATTTCAAACAAATTCTCACAGCAATTCGCATATAATGTATCCAATTTCCAATCTTGGCCTCCAAGACTTCCCACTGCATTTTCTGAACATCATCCTTACTCAGTCTCTCAACACCTAGCTTCCTGAGGCTGTGGTCCAAAACTGCAGCACGAGTGTCCCTAGGATATGTGAGCGTTAGTGATGGTTGCATCAACAATACGAGTACCTTAACTTAAAATCGTAGAAATTTACCAACACTATATACATAGTGTTGACCACCAGTTTTCCTTACAATTTTGCAAGTGCGTATATGCTAGTTTACTAGTCATATCATTCAAATAAGTACACATCTTATAGTCGTCTCAGTTAAAGAAGGAATTACAAAGCCAGATACTTCAACAAAGAAAATGGTACCAAGTGTGACCCTTGAAAAACTCACCTGTAGATTCTGAATAGTTGTTGTTGGTGGCCAGCTTGAGCCATTTGTTGAGCTAAATCATGCAGCAATGGCAGAACACGTGGTGGAATAAGAGTTGGAAGTTTGTAAATGGGAGCTTCTAAACTCTTGGCCTGGTGCTCACAACTCTTGGTATTTGGATCACCTGGTTGTTTTAGAGATGCTGATGGTCGTAGCGAGGTGGGAAGGCATTCAAAAAGACGATCAGGCTCCACAGGCTTGCTGTATTTCAGAAAAAATGTAACTTATTCAGCAAATTTGCATTGATTGCATTGTTCTACAGCTCAATAAGACAGCTTGGAGATCTTTCAGGTATTTAAAATAATCATGAGAGGCTAGACACGAAAGACACCTAACTGTTGCTCAACTCCAAGTGTAGAACAAAGCACAATTTGGATCTCAGGAAGTTTGAGGAACATGATCGAAAATTCAGATCAACATTTATATGCACGAGAGCAATGATACTGAACTGAAGCATAAACGGATGATGTCTCAAGTCATCTAACAGGCAGAGGTAAAATTAGGTAATTGTACACTGTGATAGGATTTAACAACCCAGATGGAGAGAATTACATATGAAGAATGTACAGAGCAGATAAAAAACATGCATCAGTAGGTAGAAATTATAAAACTCAGCTAACATAGTTTGGTATAAATTATAGCAAGGACAAAGGTCACATCCATTTTAGCAGCTTGTGGAGCAAAAGCAACTGCAACATCTGAAATCCAAACTCTAGATTGATAACATACCGAGACGTATTAATACATTTATATGTTGTTTCACACACTCGAGCTCTATACTTTCTGTACTTTCCATAAAATCAAAACCATCCATGCTTGTTGAATCGAAATCATAGTTTTATTTCCACATTCAATTTGTTAATTCTTCAGAAAAAGAAATTCACCATCCCTATCAAACTCATCCAAGACCCAAAAGCCATTTTTCTGTACAACCTCAAATATTTCAGCAGAAAAACTAACCTGTAATTGGTTAGCAGCTGACTAAACTCAGCCTCTAGCTTTGAAATAGCTTTAGCAAGCAACTGAGTGGCATGGTTAATTACCCCACTGCTGCTCTTAAAATTCTTGTTTTTGCTGAAAAACTTGACATTGCTCCTCAACTGATCAATTGCTTCTAGGTAGCTTTCCAAATCTTCATGTGGCCCTCTCAAAATCTTAGCCTCTGCCTACGCATTTTAAAAATCCAAACTTTTTTAAATACCCAACAACAAAGCAGTAGTAACTCTGTAAGTTAAAAAGAACTGACCTTTCTTGTGAGGTCAAATTGAGACAAGATAACCTCTGCAGCCTTCAGTGTCTTGTCAATATTCTCATGTGCTCTTCTAATAGAATGAGTTCTTATCTAACACTCAACACAAAACAAAACAAAAACCAAAATTCTTCAAAAAAAGGAAGAAAAAGAAAAGAAAAGAAACACAATGCAGATCTCAATCGGGTTGCAATCCAATAAAAGGAGAGAAACCCTGGTGAGTTTTACCTGAGTGGGTCGCATGGCGGTTTCAAGGGCGGAGAGACGGTGGTCGAAGGAGCCAAGAATGGCGACCATTGTATCGGAAATAGTCTGGCTTTTTTGCAATGACTCCTTCATAAATTCTACTCTTTCCCTTAATGCATCCATTGTTTGAGGCACACCCATTTGGAAAGATGTAAATAATTTATCTCTTGTGTGCTTTGGGATTGATTAATTAGTTTTGATCAAAGATGGAATTTTTGTGCAGAATTTGCCAATTTGTGCATTTTTTGTTGGTGTTCTGTTCCGCAATTTACACGCCCGTCTTGTGACTAGGAGGCGGAGGATAGAGACAAAAAATGGAGTAGTTATTATGAAGGAATGTTGGAATTTGAGAATTCTCTCTGTTCAGTTTGTGGGCCAGGCTATCTCGGTGGACCCCGCTAAATCATAAGAATAAGCCGAAAAGGCAAAACCACCTAACTATGATGATTGTAATTTGTAATGTTAAATTTATTATCTTCATTATCCTTTTAAATCCCGCTAACGGTTAACAAAATAAAAATTATAACGTAATAGTAATCGTACAAAATAACGACATAATGTAACGGTCTTATAATTAATTTAGAAATGATAAAAATATTTTTTCGTCTAAATATTATTAATATTGTTCATCAAATAAACACACGGTATAAAAGTAATTAATCCACAATCAACTATTTATTGATACTTTACTTACTAATTAAAAAAATAATTTAATTAAAATGATGTAAACTTAAATCACGTGACTCATTGGGTACTGTGGCTATTTCAACTCAATATATAAAAGAGAGAAAAAATTAAAAGTGACGGTAGTAGTCATTTATATTCATAAAATATTAGTGATTTTTTTTATTAGGTCATAATTTATAATGGCTTATAACGGGAAATAATGAAAAACGATAATGATAATGGGGATATTGTGCAAAACGAAGCCTGCATGTGATATAACGTAAGAGTCTATTATGAGAGAATCAAGAATTTTGAGGGAACTAATAAGAAAGATTAATATGAAAATATTTTTTTTGATATCTACTTCCCTTTTTTTTCTAAGCGATATTTACTTTCTTTATTAGTTAATGTTTCAAAAAATAGTAAATAATTCATATTTATGAGTATTTTTAATGTTTTAATGCTACAACACTTACGTCTAAGCCACTACGATTAGTCAAGTGATGAGGAATTGGGAGACGCTTAAAATACTACTGAGTTCAAATACTTGTAAATTATCAAGCAATTGTGCGACAACACCATGCAATTAGATAAAAAAAATTAAGGGTAAATGTTACTCCCTCTGTCCGGTATTAACTGTCTTTTTAGAATAGTAATTTTCAGTAGGTTTTATACTAAAAAGTCGTGTACAGTAATTTTCCGTAGGTTTTCGGCACTTAATACCAGACGGAGGGAGTACTATATAAAAAATTGTACGGTATAGTTCCCTCATTTTTTATTTTTTAAATGTAAAAATTACATATATATAAAATATTCATAAATTCAACTATATTTTGGAGGATTAATTAAATAAAAGCTAAAACTTTAAATGGCTATAATGGAAACTTTGAAAATTTTGGGAGGGTAAAAGTAGAAATTTTGGCCACATAAAATAGGATTAATTGATAAAAATTAAAACTTCCAGAAACAAAATGGGAGTTTGGAAAATTTTGGGCGATTATATATCACACATTTATTGTTTCTGTCCCATCCATGCATAGAAAATTATATAAGTTCAATTAAGGCCTACATTTGCGCAATTATTTTCAAATAAGTCCTTGTTTTTATCCAATGTCCTAAATAGGTTCTTTTTAACTCATTTTATAATTTCTAAAAATTTCAAAAACTATTTTTAGTTATTAATATATGATGTGAATTTGATAAAATAATAAAATAATGAGATTTGTTGACGTGACAAACTAATAAAAAATTATTTTTTTCCCAAACGAGTGGGGGACGGGGACCTGTGCCACATCAACAACCAGGCCCCACATGCCAGAACTGACCTGGGCCATCTCCCTCCCTCTTTGTTTTCCATTCTCGATTTGGGGACTTTTAGTTATGGAATTTGATTATTTGATTATTTTTTCAAATCCACGTCATATATTAATAACTAAAAACAGTTTTTGGAATTTTCAGAAATTATAAAATGATTTAAATAAAATAAAATGACCTACTTAGAATATTTGGATAAACGTAAGGATCTATTCAAAATAATTGCCCAGACGTAGAGAGTTAGAGTCGTTTAGTCTTCATTTAAATAAAAGAAATGGAGAGAGAAGTTAGTGAAGTTAGTGTGTCGATATCATGTTAGGTGTATTTTCCTTTTTATGGTAAATTGTTTTAGGTGCATCTTATTTGCTTTTATTACTCCATTTTTTTAAGCATTATTACACTCCACGGCCTCTCTAACTTTCCAACCCACCTTATTTAGGAAAAAGAGCGGCTCTCAATAAATAAATAATTATATATGGATTTATTTAGAATTGTTTTCTGTTTTTCACGTCACATATCTAATAGTCAAAACTTCTTCTAATAAAAAAATCAACGTATATACATGTATTTATCGGAAACAATTTTGACTATTAGACTTGTAATTGAAAAAAACATAATTATATCGCTTTCACCATATTTTTAATAATGACATAATTTGTTTTCAAGTTTGAGCCATGACATAAACATCTCTAAGGCCAAAAGTGTAATGAACAAAAGAATAATTTTATTAACACGAGATTTGAGCTTTAGAATATTAAAACCCATGATTGTCAAAGTTCATATGAAGATTTATGGCCCATGAGAAGTTTACAATATACGCACACGCATAAGAGACACATCATCAATTTGAATAGCACGCTCCCTCTATTTTCACTAGGTTGTACACTCCTCTGCTTCCAATAGGGGCGATACCAGTCTCCTTTTCTCTATCAATACAATCAACTGCATACTCTACTTGAAATTTTCATAAAATTATGACTTATTTTTTTCATGCACCGAATTAACCATCACTACTAGTTTAAAGAATAATAGAGTCAAAGTGTGAAACTACTCACACGTTACAGGTAAAATCTTATTTGGTATCGGTGAAATCTTTAGTTTATTAAAACTTCATCTTATAAAAAAAGAACACGACCAACCATAAAAATAAGTTCAGTACATTTCTATCTTCAATGATTGATCTCTAATAAATATTCTCGTGGACCACAAGTGTTACGGCCCATTTTTTAATTGGCAATCCAACGTGGCTAGCTCGGTGGGCCTTTGCAACTCACCTGCTTTCCGACCTCCCCAAAAAAAAAACAAATTCATTGCTTAACCTTTTATTTTTACTGTAGCTTTTACTTGTATTTTTAGTGTTAAATTTACTGAATATTGAGATACGAGAAAGACATTTAATTTACACCAGAAGGAGTAAGTGGTTTGATTTTTGCTATATATTTTTAGACCGAGCAAATGAAATTCATCATTCACCCTCAAAGCATGAACTAACATTTTTTTTTTATTACTAAAAATATATTAATTGTTTTAAACTATCTGTTAATCTGATCACTAAAATTAATTTTTTAATAGAGAATGATGTACCGAGTACTGAGACATCCAATCACTTATCAAAGATTCTATTTACTAACACTAGCAAAAATGAAAATAAAAAATCCTAACCAGAAGGACAACAGGACACTGTTAGTAATTTTCAATTCCTGAATGAAAACGGAGTTCCAAAATTTCCAATTTGCAAACATTAAAAAAGGGGTGGCAGGATTCAAAAGCGATGGAAGGAGCCATGAATGCTTTCCTGTTTAGTCTATGCAACCACACCCTGAAAACAGCACAAAAATGGAAAAAAGAGCTTTGTGGTTTCCCTGCCAAGTCCAGCTAGAACCATTAATTGTAACATCAAGAAACCACAAGCAAACAAAAAATGCCTCTTTCAAAAAATATATCAAACTTTGCTCTCCTTCTTCTAATGTTAATAACAAGTCAAACAAACAATTGTTGACCATAAAACCCATAAAAATATAAACATTAGAAAGAAACATACTTACTTTTATTTATCTCTACATTGCTTTAGCATTAGCATGGACAAACATGTTTTCCATGTCTTGGTCTGCTTTGCCTAGACAAGAAGACTAAACACACACCTTTGCTCCTCTTCCTACAACCATCTCTATTCTATAGCTCCATGCACAGAAACCCAAAAACTTGTGATTCTAAAACTCATAGTAATAGTAATTCTTATTTAACCTTCCAGCTGCTGCTTAGTTACTATGCTTCTACTACTAATGCATTAGTGCTACCATCTCTAGATTAAAATCTACTTAATCATCTCTTTCTTGACCAGTTCTGCACAAGACTTGTGTGTGGAGTGAGTAAGGCTCAGCTCAGTAGGTCCAGTCCCTTGGCAACCCCATCTCAGGTGGAAGATGGTATTGGCAATCATACTGCTGGCTTGCTAACACCAAACCCTTCTCATCATGTCCATGGTGTCCCTCTGTTGAGCAACTTGAACCTCTTGTAGGACTCTCACACCTGCTAAGAAGGCATTGCAATAGAAAAAACTGTCATTGACTCGAAAATCTTGAGTTCAAATTAGCAAGAAGCTGATAACCAAGAGTTGGGTTTAAAATATAACTTCATTTGTTTTCTTAAATAAATATGGAACTCTTGACAAGAAGAGTAACAACTAACACAAGACGAGAGCAATGCAACTTTAAATATATTGTTCTTTTCCTTTTCGTTTAAAATGTGTATCTTTCGCAGGGAACCAAACTGATCTGATCAGAGCAACAAAAGATGGTGTCGTATATCCATGGGACTAATATCAGGCGCCAGTATTTGACACAGAAAAAGTTAAAAGATACTGAACATGGGGAATCAAAATACTAAACAAAACATAGAAACCAGACTTGCATACACCATTGGTCATACCTCACCAGTAAGACTCCTAACTCCTCACTAAAACAAACCTAGTTGGTATATTCCAGTAAAGGAAACGCATAACCAGTCTTCCCCTAAAAACAGTGTTTGGGCTATAAACTTTTGGTGGTACAAATTAGACCTTTTAACTCAATTCTTACCCATCCCTTTTGGTATTTTGAAACATCTCATAGAATGCAAATCTATTTCCAATCAAACTGTCAGCATCCAAACAATATTTACCATATTAATAACAATCACAGAAATGACAATGTTGGGTTAGAAAAGCGGTAATACATATGAAACCATAAATTCCAGTGAGCCCAACCCAAAATAACAGTTACCAAATTAAACTTGCTGTTTGGTCCATGGGATGTTTCCCATTTTTGTGCCCTAAATTTAAGACTAGATCAAGAGTTTTAAGAACATTTTATGCAAATTAGAGACAAAAGTATCACCTTGCTTCTTTTTATCATCAGTTGTAGTGGATGAGTAGTTAGCAACACGAGGATGAAACACACCGGTTCCTCCAGATTCTCTACCACCACCACCACGAAATCCGCCACCAAGCCCGTTACCTTGAAATGGGTAAATCCGGCTTGGAACCCGGTTTTGCTGCCTTTGCAAGAGAGCCCTTGCCTCTTTTGCTTCCAAGTACCCATCATCAACCTACAAAATGACATTACGACACAGATGAAATGGCATGACAAGACGATCAAAACTTCTGCAACAAAAAAGTAAAAGCCTTGAAATGACGTTCAGGCTGAAAATAAAAAATAAGGATAAAATGAAACTGGGTTCCCTTTCCCACCCACTTTATGTCGGACCTCAAACTCATAAACCGGGTCAGTCCGGGATGAATGGCCTCCGGTTCCGTACCCACGAAGTCTTGCTCCACCGGTCATTCCTACTCCGCCACCGCAACAACCACTTCCGTGCAGACCGCAACACCCACGCGCCACATGGTCAAGCGAAACACCACGACCCACCGGTTTAACCCGCTGCCCAAAATGACAAAAACACAAGTTAGAGACCCATGCAAGGATTCCTAATCTTTTGACAAAAAGATACTTTATGAGAAGAAACGTCCAAAAAAAAGAAGAAATTACCTGAGTGAGAGATGGAGGAGGAGGCTGCTGAGAAAAGAAGGGTACTCTGACTCTAGAGGAGTGGTTTTGGAGCAGAGAAAGAGTAGCCAAACTGCGAGCAAGGTCAAGCTCACCCATGCAAGAAGAAGATGAACCCAAGAAGCCACGATGGTGGTGTTTGCAGGGGATTTGGGTCCTGAAGAACATATCAGATGGAGGAAAAGGCTGATCCCCATCATCCAAGCTTGGAGGAAACCAATTAGCCATAACCAAAAGAAACCAAAAAGATTTGGAAAAAAAAGAGGGAGGAAAAAACAAAAAAGGAGAGGGATTTGAGGGGTTAAGGAGGAGAATAGTGCGTGTGTGTGGTTTCAAAATGTGACGTTACAAGTTACTGCCTTTATAGAAAAAAAGGGAGAGGTTGAAGAAAAAGAGTAGAAAGAAGCGTACTGTAAGGAAGTAAGGACCTGTTTGGTTGGACTTTATATCCTTTTTTTAAAACTTTTTTAAGACTTCAATTATAGTTTTTAATTTTCCCCATTAGATGGATCGATCATCAATGTGTGAGAATTAAAGATGATAATGACGATTTTAATTTTGGTTAGTAGAGGAAAACTGTAGAGTGTAGATGTATTACTGCATAATTAAATACCATGTCGCTTTCTAACTTCTTTAGGATTGGGTCTTTATTTATACTAGTAGCTGTATGAATTTGGATGTTTGATAAATTAAGTTTGCTAAAAAGATAAATTAAGTTTCTTGCATTCCCTTTGATAACTTATTGCTCTCTCTTTTTATATAACTATCGTTTTTTCAAGAAATAATTTTACCTATTTAATTGTCGTTTTTCGATTTTTAATATAATTTTTAATAATTTTAAGGTTATTTTAGTAGTCAATGATAAAATTAACCCTAAATAATTTTGTAATAAAAAAAATGGGTTCATAATTAATAAGAATATTTTGGTCAAAAATTATAAATAATTATTATCTAATTATTTTTTTTATTATTGTGAAAACTTGAAAAACGATAGTTATATAAAAACGGAGGGAGTATTATTTTATTTTTCTTTCTCTGATATAATTTCGTTTGAGCACTGTAGGGTTTTAAGAAGAGGTGATTCTCTCAATATGGTTTTCTCCGTTTTCGAAACTCAAACTCGAGACCTCGGTAAGTATGGATTTTAAAACAGCTACTAATCCAATACTTGAACACGAAAACAAAGAGTATCAGTATGAGTGTTAAACCTATTCCGTTGCGCCTGTTTGATAAGATTTCATTTTTAACCCCTAAAATCGATAACTAATTTAAAACAAAATATGATGATTAAAAGGACAATTAATTTGAAACAAATGAAGTAAAAAAACATTTTTTTTTCAGTTTTTGCAATTAAAATTTCAAAATTACATAAAATTGTTAAGAAATATTTAAATATTTGATTTATTCATAAATCAGTGTCAAAATTAATAAGAGAGGAAATCATAATATCAGTTCACCAACGAATTTGTAGCTCAATGGCAGTGGTGGATCCGGGGACAATACAAAATATGAAGTATAAAGTTTCGAGTTTGAATCGTTTTATCCTTCCCCTCCAACTCATTTGAAAATGGATAGAAAACATAAAAGAGGTTTTCTTCTATTTTCGTTTTGGAAACTCCAATTCCAAGTTCCAACATGCCAATTTCCATCCATAAAAAAAGTAAAAAACTACTAGTCACTAGCCGACCTAGCCATTGGGTTAAACACGAAACCTGTCACCATGAATGATAAACTATCATGAGTTTTGCAATTTTCTTGTAAATCGTGCTTATATTAAAAATGTGAAAAGTTCCATTACGTTTGTAAGTAAACTACTAGTATTACAAAAACCCAATCCCTGCCTAAAATTAAACAATAATTAGACTCTTGTTCCATTATTATTTTTAATGATATGTTCCAAAGTTTTACCCAACTTTTTCAAAAAAGTGCCACTTTTAGCTAACTTAATTTTTTTAATTAGATGTTAAATTTCCTAATTTATCTTTTTAATTGACTAATTTTATCCTTTAATTAATAGATTAGAACTATCTTAGTATTTTAAATATAGTTAAAAAATCATCCTTTAGGAAAAAAACGAGGGAGTAGTTTAAAAATAATTTTACCTACAAAATTAGGATTGTATAAAAAGAAAGAGTATATGTAAATGCCTTTTAACCCTAACATAGAGTTTCGATCATATCATAATTATAGTATTTGTTTTAAATGATTAAAACTTCATTCAATGGTCAAAAATTACATTTGTATATAGAAACATTCGGTCTAAATAAACTCACAAATATATTTCATCTTTTTTAACCATAATCACACATACTAAAGCAATGATTATTTCGGTTATGAATACACTTTGACTAATTATTTATTTTCACCATATTAATTATTTCATGTTAAATTTAACGTGCTTTAAATTTATTGAGTTTGATTTTATAATTTATGAAAAAATAAAGAACTACAATTGAAAAATATACTAACCAAGAAAATATAAATGAGACAACTAATTATAAAAAATATTGGACAACTTTTAAAAACTAGAGGGAGTACTAGGTAATATTATTTTGTACATTGAAAAACATATATAGAATATGGCTAATTCAAAAACTAAATTCAAATTGAGAGTATTTCATAATTTCCTCGTAATATTAATGAATTTAAAAGTTCAATGAGTATTTTTTTCCAATATTTAACCTTTTTCTTATTATTTCATTAATTATCTTTTCAATATACTTAGATTTTTGTAAAGTTACTAAAATAAATCTATAGATAATAGTGTTAGTGATCTTCGGTTCCATAACACTTTTTTTTTATTATAGAAAAAGGTCTTAACTAGCTTTCTTAAGTTTTTTTTTAAAAATCAATCTTAAGTTTTGTTGGGTGAGCACTAATTCACAATTTATAAACACACATTTTTAATTCTTTTCATGTTCAACATCGAGTCATTTAGTTGATGATTAATTTTTTGGTTAAATGATACTCCCTCTGGACCATATTAATTGACTTTCTGAAACAGTAACATTCAGTAAAGCAAACATTAAAAAGTCAAGTAAAATGTACAGTAACATTCCGTAGGAAAATGACAGTTATTGCGGTCCGGAGGGAGTATAAAACACCCCTGAATTTTAATATTTTAATTAATTGCAATCTTGAACTATTTTTTTTGTTTAATTATTCCCTGGTCGTGGTTATTATTGTTCAATCACCCTCCTACCGTTACATAAATCTAACGTGGCATCAACGACATCTATCATTTGCCATGTCGGATTGCCACGTCCGCTGCCACGTCGATGAATAATGACAAGTGGGCCCGCCACTATCTCATCTCGTCTCCTTCCTCACAACCTTTCCTTATTCCATTTTTCCTCTTTTCTGCTTCATGTTCAAGTAATAACATCAAATTCTTAAACACCAGGGAGAATCAATTATTCCATTTCAAAGCTCCACTTTTCAATCCCATAAAACTGTTCATCATGATCCCGTCGGCGAGACTACACCGTTTTGCATGGTGGAGGAGCCGCTTGTCGCTTCATTCTTCGGATCCTAAACCAGGTCTAGCAGATCCCTGCCGTAAATCAAATGAAAATGTTGGGGGTAATGGAGTGAACTGTGAATAAGTTACTAATTCTTTTACTCTTACTAAATCTTCTCTAGGAAATTTTCTTGTATATTTTTAGTTTGAGTATTAGAAATTTATTGTTAGATCTCATTTGAATATAATTGGATATCGAAAAAAGTGATTATCCCAATATGATTTATTTTTTTATTTCCAAAACTCGAATATTGATTTGATCATATTTAAATTTATTGTTCATTTGTCTAAAAAAAATCAAATCATAGTTAAATATAATTTTAAACAAATTGAAAGGTTAAAATAGGCACTTTCATCAAAATTACACGAAAATACATTGGACAACAACCAAGACCCAACAGTACTAGACTACTAGTAGTACTTTTCTAATTTCATAAATTTAGAATTTCTTTTTTACTTTAATTTAAAGTGCCTCCGTGGGGAAGTAGAAAAGAAATGGTCCATCCAAACGCGTCCTTAAGCTCCTTATAAGGCCAATAATGACCGTACTTAGATCACGTGACCCACTCTACACACGCCTATTGCCTATCCACTCCCACTCGCCACTACCATCAGGCCGTTTTAGCTTTTTTCTTAGTCATTCCTTTCCTACTCGCGCGTGGAGAGCTTTGTTCTACTCACTGTGTCATTGGTACAGCTGGCTTTTTGGTGACACGGCTGGATCAGGAGAGCGAGTGGAGAGCAACATGGACGCGAGTCAGATGCAAGCGGTGATCCTGGAAAAGGCTGACATGTGGTCAGGGAGAAAATCAGCTCGAACGGATGGTATCTCTGGATCAGTATGTCGTTTTGGTGACATGTGTCGTCCTGGTGTTCATTTGAAGGGAAGATATATTGTGTGGTCGCGTTCTTGTTCGTTACTGTGAGGTCTCCTTCAGAAAAGAAACCAACCACAAATCAATGGAATGGAAAGAAGTTTACGATTGCAACTTGCATGTCCTTCTATGAATTGCAAACTACCTTTGGATTTGGATTTTACCTATGCGATTTTTTTTACAGTTTTTTAAAAACCTATATTGCTGACGTGGCATGAACGAATAAAAAATTACATAGTTACAGTCAGCAAATGGAGCCCACTTGCTGACTCGTCATCTTCCTCCCCTTTCCGTTTCCTCATACAGTTTTTTAAAAACCTATATTGGTCTGAAATGAAAGATTTTGAAATCATACATAGTTTTTTACGTACCAAACATTTATTATAGGTCTTTAATTGTTACGCGCTTGTGGTGAATTGAACTAATGTTACGAGGTTTGTGTTGCATGAGCTTTATGGATTTTCATCAAGACTTATTATTATCTATTTTGTAAAGATTATAACATAAAATATAAATAATAATACTTGGATACTAATCATTTTATTAAAAAATTGTATTATTAAAATATAGTTAGAGTTTTTCCTTTCCTAATTAGGTTATATTATTATTTTTATTTAAATAAATAATTATCAAATGAATGTGAATATAACAAATGTATTTTTAGTATAAAAGTTAGTAAAAATATTAGTAAATGTATTAGTATCGTTAGCATTACTCAAATATAAATATAAAATAAAATTTTCATTTATTTTTTAAAAAAATTATAATTTATATAAATATTAAATTTTATTTATTAATTTATTAAAATCACATGTCAATTCGATTCGATCCCAATTAAATATCTGACCGGGGCTGGATTTTACAACTTTGATATTTATACTGTGCGGACCGACTCCGTAGCTTAAAAGTGAGGCTGGATGGATGCTCGGTCATGTAGTTAGTTATTAATGTTAAATTTCAGTTTCCTTCCGGTAAGATTTAATGTGAGCGGAGTGGTTTTTATTTGGGCTTATTATGTATAGGGCCAAGGTCACAGGCTAGGCACAGGTGAGACAAAGATACGTGGTTAGTTTTAGACGTAATAAAAGTAGAGCTTGCAATTTAATTTCGGTCTGGTGTACTCATCTCGTTTCCCTCGATTTATACGGGATTGCGATTAAAAACTTAGATCTATTTAGTACACGGGTTGGCATACACGCTTATAAATAATTGTTAAAAATAGGTTTCTTTTCAAGTTTACAGGAAAGAAAGGATGAAGAGATCAACATTTTGGGTGATGGATCTGAAAAGCCAGAATTCAAGGATTGGACATGGATGCTACCAGAGCAAGTAGTGGACCTTGTGAGTACATCTATTGTGTGTGTTAAGCATTTTGCAGGAATTGTCTGGAGACTGTTGACACTTGATTGATATGAAGAAGCCTGTCTACAAACAGCTTATGGAGGTATTCAGTCGGTATTTTCCACTCAAACAAAACCGCATCATTATGAGGTTAGACTTCTGTTCGGAAGGAGCAAAGAGAACACCCAACGATCAGGACAAAAAAAAGAACCACTCAGGAAATAAGATGAAAGAGGAAATGGAAAATTGTACCCGATTCCTCTAACAGAGAAAAACAAAACAAGCAGAAAAAAATAGGGCTTGGTTACAATTATATAATTAGAGTTGTCTAAAGTATGCCCAACTATTGATTAAGCTTTAGCGAGTTCCTGCAGAGTTTTACAACGAGCAGGGATTTTCTTTTGTACATATGAAGGAAAAATAGAAAGCGATGAGCTAGAAGATAAAAACTGTAGACATGCATGCCACTTGATGCATCAAAACTCACAGACAGACATGCATGCAATTCCAAAACTTTGACTGCAGAGTAGAGACTGCTGCTGCCTACCATATTATCCTTGTAAGGTTACATCAGAAAGTTCCGCAGTTAATCCATGCTGTTTCTACTCAAGGTAGCAGCTTGCACATTCTGGTGCATAACTATGCTCTCTTCATCTTCGCACTTCCGTTTACGAGACTGACAAACTAAATTAGATTCTCTGCAAAAAAGGAAAAAAAACGCAAATTAAGAACAATTTCATTGGAACACTGTAGCGTAACTTTGTGTAAGTCCCACATTTAATTGATTAATGCCCGTTCTTTGAGTTATACACAAAACAAAAGACCAAGAGTAAAGAAAGAAGAACCAAATCTCAGAATTACTACTGAAATAGTAAGATAGTGTACCCTTTTATGTTGTTTGCATCCTCTGAACTAATGAAATTGATACAGCATTTAGTTGATCAAATGCATGCTGTATTTTGTGCCTTTCGTCAATGGTGAGATCAATTTCCTTGGAAGACTGCATAAAAAGGGAAACAAGAGAACGTTGCATTAGAACCACAGCTAGGCATCTAATTACCATTTATGGGACATTGACAATGAGAAAAAGAAGACATTTATACACCAATCAACTTTGCTAACCCTAGGCAGAATTATACTTTATATTCATTCACCTTATGAAATACAAAGCAACCGATGCAAATATCGGCATCTTCCAGTCTGTAATCCATATAGCTTTCTATATATATAAACATCAATCATATTTTGCAAGGATGGTATATCTACTAAAGGGAATCTAATTCAAACCATCCTAGTATATGCTTCAGAAATTGTATTTCTCGGAAAAATGTGTGTCCAGGACACACTTTGCTCCCACTTCAAACATAATGAGTGCTATGTTTGTGATGCAAACTATACCTGTACACACTGTATTGATTTTGAAATTTGGTCTATCTTTGCCTTTGATGAGGAAAGAATCTGCCGCACTTTAGCATCCTTATACATCAATAGTATGACAAAAACAATAGCATTTATCCTGCTTGAGTGGCCTCTGGCATAAGGACCATGAGAGGGTAGTGGCCCGTTTTCACCTATCAGTGACCCAATAGCATCCAACACAAGACTCAGAAGTTTGTGGCTTCTGTCGAATAAGAAAAAGCAAGGAAGAACATAATAATATCGTGCTTGCGTCTCATTGGAGCCAGCAGGTCCATTCTCGTCTGCTGGGACACACTGCATAGAAGTGAAAATACTGATTTCGAATCAGTTAAAGCTAATATGCTGAAATGACAACAAAATGAGTGCAAAGGTTGAATATATACATATCAAAGAAAATAAATAAAGTCTTTATTGTAAAAAGAAAGTGCTTAAAGCCATTGCTAGGCTATTGTACAGTACCATGTTCCCGTGTAGTATGCAAATAAAGACAGCACACAAAATGTATATAACAGTGCCTCAAAAATAAAAAGCAGTGCAAAAGAAAATAATCATAGGAAAAGGTTTGCATAAACCTGCTTGCCTTCTCTGGGGCTCAATTTATTATTATACATATCTTATCCTAGTAAAATCACGGGAAGGCACAACTGAATATAACAAATAACTCGAAATAGCTTCCTGTTTCACATTATCACTAAGCCCAGGAGGGAATAATATCGACTTACAAACACCTTTTGATAGAAGGAAGCGTAATATCGACTTGAATGATAAAAAATGATATTATGCACGAGAGTCAATGAAAGTAAAAAAAAAAAAAAAACTAGCTGCTGTAAGACTACTCCAACAAATAAACTGATAGTAGTATGGATAAGATTCATGAAATTTATCAAGAGCAGCCATGATAAAGATTAAAAGAAAAAGAACTTACACGCACAACATCCATCAGATATGCTGGAAGGACACTGCTTAAAGTGAGAATACTTTGTTCAGAAATTCTCGTGGGCTTAGAGTCCAGCACAACAAGTATTCTGAGCATAGCACAGGCGTTATCCAGAGGTGGCTTCAGTGACTGAAAATGAACAATAACAAACTGTAAGGGCTTTGAAAATCACAACTGGATGCAAATTTACTAAGGACTTTTTAGAGTTGAGAAAACAATCAGATTTTGTGAATGGCATTTTTATTATTTCTTTAATAAGGGATCAATTTTCTGCTGGAGTATGAAATCTCATGAAAAAAAGCACAGAATTTAGACAACTTACCATTTGCTCCATTATCACTTTCTCAAGTAGAAGAAAAACTAGAGAGTTATCTCCCATCTGTGATAGATATGAGCAAACAACACTGGTCATTGACTTAAAAGTTCCACAATTTGACATCTTCGGGTCACTCCCCCCTGCAGGGCGAATACTTTCCATAGGATAAGTGCCTTCCATGATAGTAACTGATTAAACAACTAACCCAATCTTTATTGGCAACATTTAACTCATTCTGATCTTACCAGCCATCATAACTTTGAAACGGGAAACCAAAGTGATGAAGAAGCTGATGTGGTCAACAATATCGATATGACCAGCATTGTAAGCTGAATGCATAACCTCCACGACTCGAAATAACATGAAAGGATCCAACTCATGACCTGCAATGCAGGAAAAGAAGGGATAAAAATATGCAACTTTTTTTGGGTAACAATACCCTCATTTATAACTATCACATCCAACCTAAAATTCTCATAACAGTTACGAAAAAGCAAGAAAATTCCCAAACACATGCAATTAGATTAATATTGATTCCGAGTTCAGACTAAAACCTGTGAATATTATCATGAAATTAATTTTAGGAAATAATTAGTTATTGGACATGAGGCAAAATCATAAGAGAACCACACTTTTTGTCCACTTTTCAGTCAAGATATGATTTGCTAGAACTTAAAAACTTTTGATCCTTAAGGATGTTCCATAATCAAATACAGCATTTCTTGTTGCATGCCACAGCAAAATATGAGCACTCAGGCAAATTATAAAGGTCAGTAGTATAAACCCCTGACATTTAATTAATAACACAATCGACCATATACATTAGTTTGTAAAAGCGAGACCACTTCTAAGAAAATTAGAACAATTGAAAAGGTAAAGAAGAGGACACATTCATACTTACAAAGGCAACATGAAGCTATCGACTTCAGCAAAAGTGAATCCACACGAGAAAAATAATAAAGACAACAAACAGCAAGATCTTGGGTATCCCTAGCAAGATTAATAAAAGGACCATAGCATATGTTTCCTGCTAAATAGAGATGAAGTTAGTAAAGCTCACATGGGCATGTAACCAACACAAACTTTCAGGAAATTAGTACTAACCTTCCTCTTGGCTTCTGCTGTAAAAACCTATGAAAGCATACTGCATTTTATCATATTCTGCCGCAAGAAAAGAGTTTATCAAAGACCGTTGGCCCAAACGTAGTAGAAGAAGCAGCACAACCTAGAAGATAACAGTAATGCTTGCATGAGTACAGATGCTAATTGTTACTGTATCCTCTAAAGATTTCCAAAGTACCTGAGAGGATGATGGGTGCTTATTTCCCAGCACGGTTAGCAACCGAGGCAGCTCTGTTATCCAAGAAATCTGATAGTCCAGCAGTCCAGAATCACTTACATCTGAGCATAGCATGTCTTCTCTCTGTTTATTTTACAAGAAATGGCAGTTAGACAAAGACATGGAGAGGCATTCATTAATTTGCATAGGAAAGGCCAACTGGCCAAGGACAAAAGATAAGAACAAGAGTAACTTAACAAGGGGTACAGAATCTTCCCCTTGGAGGTAGGGTGTAGAGCTTACAGAAATAAGCATTTCTTCAATTGCAGAAAGGCAAGCTAATTTCAATGAAGACCCAGGGTTACAATCTTGGAATGCCTGTGTAAAAGCCTGAGATCAAGGTGTCATTAGTTACCGTTCTCATTCCCAGCCCTAATGGTGTTCTGGGCATGCTCAGTTGGAGAAAGAATCCACAACCATGAATTGTTAAAATAGAAACAGAAAGTCTCATATACAAACATAGACTTGAATCAACTCAGTTCTTTGAAGATAAGTGATTCAAAATCTCTAAAACACAAACCAACCTGCAAAAGACGACACTTCCAACTGTCCACCACCTGGGATACGAGCTTTGGGATAAAAGGAACCAGTGCAAGCATCTGCTTTTCCTGAACTGCTTTTCCTGAATGTGTGTCACTGCAAACCTGCAAAGGGATATGCACATCACATCATGATAAGTAAACACCTAAATAAAAATTAGTGAATCATTTGCTTGCCAAAAATAAAAATAAAACCCTGAAGCATATCATTTGCGTGAAAACATCAAACATATCAACAAGATACACATATCATGATAAGTAAACACTGTTCAGGACAGTGTTTGTTTACCTTTTATGGGTAAGAAAAGTTTAGCAATAAACATCCACATGATTTCTGAATCAAAAGAATGAACATAAATTATTTAAGAGTTTTCCATACTGAATTGACTAAGCCAATACTTTCTCATAGGATTAGACAGAAGGTGCTGGCAGTAAGTACATTTCACAAAATCTGAGCATCTTTAAATTTTAAACATTAGCAGGGACTAGTTCGATTCAGGAAGTTGCAATAATATTCATAACTTTGCTATATTTCATACAAGAGCATGTTTGATGGAATGAACTGAAAGCTACAAAAGATTACAGATTCATCTAAGAAGTAGCTGAAACAATATTATAGGTTCCTCTAAGAAGCATTTGAAATAATACAATTATTTCTAGATTACCAATTAAGAAGCATTATGACGAATACCAATTAGAGTTGGTAAAAAATGCAAGATTTTCTAGATTACGAACTTCTCTGCAAATAATAGAAGTACAACAGAGCAGAATCAGACCTTTCCAAGCAATGCGTGTTCTATAAATTCAAGAAGGTTATCCAACAAGTTAACAGGAGGAGGGATCCATTCACTTAGGTGCAGAAATATTTTTGCCATCAAAACGTTCAAGACAAAATATCTATCCCCGTCCTGCAAAACCATCAGATACAAGTAATAACGGTAAGAAGTAAGAACACGGAACAACCTTTGACACTTCTAATAAGGAATAACATGGGATGGAAAGGAAAGGAATTATATTTCCATTTGCTTCGCTCTAAGGAAATGAAAGAGCAAAGCAATTCCCTTCCACAGAGATTACAACTGAAGGGGAAACTTCTTTCTTTTTTTTTGAACATTAAGGGAAAACTGGTGTTGTGATTTGCAGAGGTACAATCCTCATATTTAATAACCCCTAAATCCACTTTCTGAGTGTCCAATTACATTGCCCTCAAAGAAGGGGAGAGAGAGGGGGGGGGGAAATGTCTAAAGGGATGCTACTGACTACCTTTTCTGAAAGATGGCTCATTGGACTCAGGGGAAACCCAACTAGTAACTTCTTCAATAAGACTGATGAGATACTGTGATCCCATAGATTCATCTCATGCCCAGCACATTGAGGTTCTGACAGGTTACCTTTATGAAGACCATGAATGAAGAAGCTGATAGCAAGGTCTATGCTCTGAAGTATGCTGAGCATGCAATCAAATGATCGCGCCTCCAGCCTGCCATGGATTAATTGGATAAAGTCTTGGAAGCAACTGACTAAAACCGGCACAAGATCCTTTAGTTTCGTGACGATGACAGTGTACTCTACACAGACAAGAGAAAAGAAGGTAAGTGCTAGCACATTCTGTCATAATATCTCATAATACAGATGCTCAGGCATTTTCTATTTAAGTGGGCCAGCTAATTCATTGCATGTGACAAAATATTGACAGTCACACTGGGTAGCATGTGACGCCACCAAACCCACAGAAGAGTCAGCAAAAGGTGCTTAAACATACCAGAAGATTCAGCAGGCAAATCAGGCTCAAAGGCGTGCAATATTCCTTGGCCAAGGGCTTTCTATCAATAGAAAAAGAGCTTATTAGAAATCAAGACATGTATAGAAGGGAAAAAAGGCATAACTAAGGAAAGGAGTATCATGCACCAAATAAAACAAACTGCAGAGAAGAAATAAACTCATCCCTGTGGTTGTAAAACAGATATGTTGTGAGGGATTTTTGCCAGGTCTTTCATGTGTTATGCAGACAACTGATTAACTTCATCTACTCATTTATTTGTCTATCTGTGAGTAACCATTAAAAGACTATGCATGCTTCGTATATAATGTCCCTAAAGCTTCATCTTTCCAAAATCATGACCATAATTCATGTACAAGTACAATTAAAACTGCACAATGCAAAAACAAGAATCAAAGGCAGCTAATAACAAAAGACATGCAGGTATCGGTACTTAATACTCTTACAACTATACCAACAAACAGTTACAGGACTATTCCAAATGATAAGAAAAAAAATTGAATTGTGCTTGGATTGAAGGCCTTGATGCTGAACAAAATCAGTTAAAGAAAGAGAGAAAGCTAGATGCTGAGCATGCAATTTACTCTCTGAAAGTGCCTTTTCGGATGAGTCAGCTTCTCTTTCACCTGAGGGCAAAAGGGATAAGCAGCGCACCAACCCAGTAAAAGCATTTTTGAGCTTGCCCTTGTCTTGTAAATAGAACTGGTTCTTCCGTAAAATGCCTTCATAATTTTGAAGAATCTGTTAACGAAATGACCATTGAAACAAACATCAAACGCAAAGAGAGAAAAATGGCAACCGTGCCAACCAAAATTCATAAGACATTCTCTCAAAGGTACTTTCAAGTTTGCATGCACAATATTTCCTTAAGGTCAAAGTATTTATAAAGCCTTCAACAAGCAACAATGTATTATTCCTCTTATTCCAAAGGATAAAAACCTGGAAGATTATCATCTATATGACTCGCTATAAAATATTATGCCAGAGGTATCGGAAGAACAGTTAAAAGGTGGAATGCAAAATAAGAAAAAAGCAAGCACACAGATCTGATGCAGTAAAACCACAGTACTGTATACAAGGTCCTGCTTTCTCTTGTTATTTGATATGACCTAAAAACTTTTCATGGACTACTTTAAACATGTCTGTAGTTTCACTAGACTGGTAGGAAAGAGCAGAACTTTGACACTAATCCAAAATAGTCAACAACTGGGGAGGTAAAAATGAGTCTCCAAATATCTGCATAGGAACAACTCATTGAATTACCTTTTCATAATGCAAGGAAAATGAAGGTGGATAATACTGGACGAGAAGATCAAAAAAGTTAAAAGCCATCAACCGTATGTCAATTGCCAAATGCGTCATAGCATTAAAAATGTAAGTCATCATTAATGAAATGATGAGCTCTTGATTATCCTGGAAAAGAATAGTGGAGATTCTAAGCTTCAAACAGCAGATGTATCAACAAATATGCATGACTGCAGTTTTAAAACTAGGATACCACAAAGTAAAAACTTACCTCTTTACAGCCAGGTAAAATTACTGTCTTGAGAAGCTGATACAAGTCATCTCGGACTATTTTATCATTATCACTGATACGTTCACGTAGTTTCTCAATAACGACATATCCATGCAATTTCAACTCTTCAGGATACTGAAGGATCAGATCCTTCATACCCACCAATGCATCTTCAAATGGAAGAAGAGAATATAAAAGCCTTTAACATAAATGCATTCATAATTCATGTCCATATCTCACATAAATGATGCAAATATGAATGAAAAGAAAAAGGCAAAAAGAAAAGAACATAAATTTGTGCAAAATGCTAAACACTTTTGTGCAAAAAAGACGAAGAAGCTAGCAAAGTTCAGAGTAAGAGGGAAATGGTATGGTAGTAAACTTCTATAACAGTCCAAAATTTACAAGCATCTAGCCATGATCACTGTTCCATGGAATAGTTCCTCTTCAATGTAATGACAGGCGTAATTACTTATTTTTAATAATGCTTATCATCCAGATTCCTTTACACTAATTGCCATGTTTCAGCAAAATGGTAACAAGGGAATACCTTTACGAACTTTCGGATTGTGATGGGATGAATGCTGAAGAAGCTCCTTCAAGGTCAGTCCTTTCTTGCTCACAGCTAAACCTGCTTTGTCCGATGCCACACTCTGCTCAGGAAGGATAATTGCTGCTCAGAGTATTCATGTTAGTAACTTTTTTTCACATCATCCGCTCAAATCAAACTACTACTCGAAAAACTTTCCTTTTGAGTTTACCTTTGGATTTAATTTCAGTGTTTGTAGCATTCTTCGGCGGAGGCAATTTCCTACCAATCTTCCTCTTTATTTTCTAAAAAAATCCAAAAACACGAAAACAGAAACAAGAAATTCCAAGTTAACAAGCTACTGACAATAATAATCAAAATAAAAGCAATGTGGTGTTGTCGCACAATTTCCTCACCTTAAAATCAATACCACGCTTTTGCTGCTTCTTTGAGGGACCTTTCGTTTTCACCATTTTGACAGCTAATTATAGAAGCTGAAGTAAACAAAAACTCAGCTTAGTTCAGCAAAAGAGGAAGCGTGAAAGGAATCGAACAAAAATATCCGTCGTCAATTCTCAGCGATACTGTTTATAATAAGCTGGCTCCGCAGGCTTTTCTCCACAGACGGTGTTTTTTTTTTTTTTGGTTTTGTTGTATGGAGTACTGCGGCAGCTGAGAGAGAAGGAAGAAAGAAGGAAAGAAGATGGGCTGGTTTTTTTGTTTGATTTTGAGATGAGTTAGGGTATGGTTCTGGCCCATTATTTTGGTTTCTGACCCGCATAACTCGCTTGAAGCCCAATCCCAATCGACCCCCTTAACTTGTGTCGTGTCGGCGGCGAAACCCGACCCGTACACTTCTAATCTAAAGTTTATAATTGGGGCATCAGAGTGGACCGTGTTTGCCCCGCATCGGGCGATCCGGGTTTGTTACTTATTAGGAGCCGAAACCTTGTGCTGTACTACACAACTAGACCTTTAGAAATAACAGAGGTAAAATAATTTATAATTTTGTTTGCGATTACTTTTATGGTTAAGTGCTTTCAAATATTGCATGACAATTAAAATAGTGATTTTCCTCCTCCTTTTTTTTACTTGAGATTAATGTAAGTTTTTTTTAGTACGTTGTAATTTATTATCAACACGAGTATGATGAAAAAGTTATATATCAATTTCTAATTAAAAAAAATAAAACGAGGGCAAAAATACATTTCGAGAAAAGATCGTATGAATATTTTAAGTTATAAAGAAACAATATCGTTTCTTTTGGTATAATTGAATTAATTATATATTAAAATATATTTTATATATTGATGGTATTTAGTGCATAAATATTGAAATGGGTAAATATTATTTATACTCACATTTTAGAGTGTAGATATATCTATACCTATTTAATACCCACGATATATAGGTAATATTCACCCACTTTGTTTTCGTTAAAACAGCTAAACGTAATAACGACCCTCATTTTCCCCCCTTCAGCTCCAATCTCCATCACCATCGCACCTGCGACTCGCGCGCCAATCCATGGACATGAAACTGAACGGGCTAATGCAGCACCAGCACCATCTCCTCCTACAGCAGCAGCAACAACAACAACAGCAACAGCAACAGCAACAGCAGCAGAATCATGTACAGCAGCAACAACAGCAACATCAGCAGAATCATGTACAGCAGCAAGAGGCTCAGCAGAATCCTCTCCCGACCCAAATCACTAACAAGAACCACCAGCCTCTGCAATAAGCAAGTTGCTCTGGCAATGGAAAGGCTTTCCCAAGCCGCACGCCTCATCGCCGACGTCAGAATTGGTGCCGACCGCCTACTTGAAGCCCTTTTTATCGCTGCCCATCCTCATCAAAGCCAATACTCCAAGCCTATTCAACTCTTTATCAAGGAAGATTCCTCTATGCGCAACCACCTCCAACAGTTCCATTTACACATGTTATAATATCGATTGTTTTGTCAGTCATCTCGTTTTAGCCGTCCTTGTTAGGCTAAATTGATCTATTACTATCGTTTCCATGAATTGTGGCACTTTGCGACCTGTTGTTTTAGAATTTTGTCATTTATAGGGTTAGGCTTTTGTTGAAGTGGTTTGATTTCTGAAATTTGCGTTTGTTTAATAATAATGTTGTTAGGAAGGCAGCTAGAGGAGTCTGGGGTGTTGAATGAGTCTTTGTGGTTGCGAGGTAATTCTTGGGGTTTGCATATGCCTCTGGTGTGTCCTGATGGGGCTGTTGTTGCTTATGCATGGAAACGGCAGTTGGCAGGACAGGCTGGTGCATCTGCCGTTGACAGGACTAGGTTAGCACTTAAGGCATTTACAGATCAGAAACGGAGGTTTTTTCCTCATCTTGATGATGATGTCCATGATGATGGATTGATGGATAGTGCTAGTGGGAGTACTGAGCCAGTGCCAAAAAGACGCCGTGATATGCCACTACCTGTGAATCATCTTGCAGAGGGGGTTAGTGATTGCAAGACATTGTCAGAAGTTCTCAGTCGGTTGGAGAAAGAGATGCCAGATGTGAAATTTTTTACGTATGAACGACTGGGTTGGTTGAAACAGGCTTCACTGTTGCCAAATTCAGCAAATGAAAACCCGCTGGAAATGCCAAAAGAGACACATGGTTTTCATATTTTGAATAAATTGAGGACAGTATCTCAGGGTCCTGTTGACTCGAATAAGGTCGCCGTGATTGAGTTGTTGTTTCCTTCCGTCTTCAGAGCTGTGGTGTCTCTACATCCAGTTGGTTCTATTGACCCAGATGCAGTAGCCTTCTTTTCACCGGATGAGGTAATTTAGTTTTCGGGATGATTGCCATGTGAATCATCCTTCTTTATATGGGAACAAAAAATAGAGTGATTGCTTAGAACCATTCTATTGTTTCACTTTCTCACATGGATTTTGCTGTATTATTTTGAACTGAAGCGCCTTTTCCTTTTTGATGCTTATATGTGGTGAGCGTGTTTAAAGGGCTAAGTGGTATTGGGTGGATTCTTGGATGTGTTGCTTTACTGCTGCCATTTTCCATCATTGTACAATAAGCTATGTGCTGAGGTAGACCAATGATTTAAGTAGTAGTCTTAGCTTGTTGAAATTGACAAGAATGTGAGCTCCACCTATGCGAGTCCAAATGTCAATTATTCCAAGTTTATCACCGTTAATTGTGTCTGATTGTTAGTCAGCCATGAAGGCAATAATAATACTTATTGGAGTTAAGAGTTATTTTTTGGTCTGGAAAATGAATTTGACTGCAACCTAGATTGTGTTTATATAATATCGTCCATTGTCCAAGTTGGTGGGATAAATTATAAGTCAATAAAATGGTTCTTTCCCTAGTAAACTTAAGGAGGATGAAGCCTGTTAAAAGTGTAATGATTTTCCATGCATCAGTTCCTGTTCCAAACGTTTGTGATTTGTAAGGTCATGTTATATCTTAAATCATATAAGTGCTTCATCTGTTAGTTCTTTTGTTTCCTTTTTCTTCATTTGCATCCCTTTTCATTTCAAAGGATATTCTGCTGTCTTTTGCTGAATTTCAGCACCTTTTACTCTCTTCAACAGGGAGGCAGCTACATGCACGCAATAGGTGTTTCCGTTCACTATGTATTTAGACGAATAACGGTAACAACCCTGGATTTCAACTTAGTATCATCTGCAGCATCTTGCTAAATTTGATGCTTTTGTTTAATCTAGTTCTTTTTCAACCACTCTGTAGGAACATGCTGGTATGGCCCTACAGCATTTTCTTGGGAGCAGGGCGGAAACAGCTCTTTATTCTCTTTTGGTATGGCTCCTAACTCATGGATATTGTGGTCTAACTCAAACTTTGATTATTACATGTAAGGTTGATGATACATGTTTTGACTGTCCTTGTTTTTATGTTTCATTTCTTTCTTTTAAGCATTGGATCAGCAGCTACCAAACAATATTCACCAAAGGTTGCAGGTAAAGATTTCACCTTTCAATGTTATTTGATCTTTGTTATTACTTCGATTTATTAAATTGCAAACTTGTTGTTGGTACAGTAAGTGTGGGCGGTTACTGGCGATGGACCAAGTGTCATCATCATTTCTACCTCCCGTCCAGCGTGCTTATCGAAATTTCTGACAGAAAATTCAACAACTCAAACCATTACTACCTCTACAAAGGATCAGAATCTGGAGGTCCCTGGGGCATTTCATATAGGTTGCTTTTCGGAGGACTTGTAGTTTCCTCAACTGGATTATTGTGTCAAGCTCATGAGAAATAGAAAGGCCGGAAGATGTCATGTAAGATTTCCAGTTCTCGTTATCAGCACGGAATTTGTCAATATTTTGTACTATTTTACAGCTTTTTGTTTCATGTGTAATCGTTGCGGGTAGTGTGCAGTTCAAGGGCATGAAATGAAATCCATGGCAATTTCCTAAACTACGAAAAAAAATAGAAGTGAGGCATGATGGCCCTAATTTGATTGCTGGCCTAACTAAGTGCATCGCTGATTAGAGTCTCTTGAGCTCTTTGGCGGTAGTTAGTAAATTTGTGATTTTGATCATATTGGTCGGGATCAAACCCTAACAAGATCAAATTACAAAGATTACAAGCACAACTAATCCAAGTGGAAAGGAATTGGATAGGGACTGCTCTCCTCAGACCAAACTCAAGGCATAAATCGTCTACTTATTTTTTTTCCTTCATTAAGCCACTCCGGAATTGGATGAATATAACTAATTCATAAATTCAATTAGTGGCTAAATCAAAAACTTGATGTTGAGAAAAGATCTTTGGCAAGAAGGTTGGCTAGAGATTTCTTGTAAAAACACTAGCCCCGCTCGGTTCATAATGAGGATTGGATTTTGCAATTCTTTCTTACTGTATTTTTATTCCGTTGTTTTGTTTAAATAAAACATAAGTGGTTCACCATTGATCGTTTCTTTTATTCACCCACTATTTCTTTATATGCCCTGTCATGTTTACACCACATAAGTGGCTGCGTACATTCAATTCGTGTGTCTGCACTCTAAGCAAGGTTGTGGCCTCTGTTTATGCAGAAAGAAAAGGAGTTTTAGCTCCTGTCCAGGCTAGATATACAGAATGTCCATTTCACAGATTCTCCTCCAGGCATTTATACATCCAACTCTTGTGCCGAAAGGCCTGTACATGTAATTGTCTCCTCACTGTCACTGGTGGCATTTGCATTACTTTGGTGTAGTTGTTAAGTGACTGTGCATAGCCTCTAGGGCTTGTCAAAGGGACTTAACAGTTTTGCAGAGTCCCTTAAGCCAACACTTATGTGATAAAACCATTAGTGTAACTTACTAACTTCGATTAGCATTTCAATTACAGTAACGAATATCGTTAAGTTTGCAATTGTTCGCAACTCTTTCTTCTAGTTTACCATCTTTGGAGCTGAAAACCCCATACTAGACTAATGATCCATGATATGTAGAGCATAATCAAACATCTAATTTTCTTTGAATCATCTTTATGTTTGTTCTATTACATTTTACTCTTTTTTTTTATAAAAAAAAGTGTCTTGATCCACGCTCATTGCCAACTATACCAATTGCATGAATTTGAACTTAGAAATTAATTGTTAATGAGACAGCATAAAACATGAAAGTATACTACAATTTAAAATCAGATCACAGAATTGGGGAATTTGATTGGGCAGAAGCAGAAGGGCCATGCACCCACATGACTAAGTACCAATCAAGCAATGTCCGTCTCCTTGTCCTTCGCCATGGCCCATGTGAGTGTGTGGACTAATTGCTTCTTCATCTCTACATCACTTGCATTTTCCCTTGGCCCTTTGGCCATGTAATTGTATTAATCCTTTATTTCACATCATTTCAGTTTTATTAATCCTGATTTCGGGTTTAAGTCTACCAAAGAATGAGAGGGTTTTTCAGAAGGCAAAAAAACACTGGAGAAGAAAAAAAAATTAAACATTTCCTATCTACACCAATCATGGGAATGACTCAAATCCAAATATGCTTCCAATTCCATATTACAAACTTTACAAACTGAAAATGACTTCCACTAAATTACTATCTAATTTGACCTACTAGAAACCAACACTTGTCATGACCATAGGTCCTACCATGTCTACCAATTATTGTCATGGTTTCCTCTTGGAAATGGCAAGTTCATGGACTCACTGCCATATGTTGTCATTTGGACAAAAATTGCGGTATCATGGACCTCCTAGCTAGGAATCAGAAATGGGTTCCACCAATTAAAGCAGGTTTTGTTTTGTTTTGTGGGATTGCATTTTACTCACACAATGTCAAAACCTCAGAGTTGAGACTCTTACCTAACATTCATGTCCATTTATATATCCAACTCTTAACTACCGGGTCCATGGATACATGTGGTTCGAGCATAAAAACTAATCAGAAACACATGTGGTTCAGACATAAGAACTAATTGAAGCGACTGAACATATGAGCTGGACCGAACATTGCTGCTGATGATACTGATGTGTAGTTTCCTCTCACAAAGTTGACGGTGATGCAACTTGCATAGGGAAAAAGTTGAATTGGCTGCATGAATCATTGCAAAATTGGGGCCAAGACTGATGTGAGCACGAGCCACGTGTCACTGTGCATAATGCATACCAGTGCAACCAGGAATCTTCAGTTCCAATCTTAAAACCTTCGAATCAATTTTTATTTTCAGCTAAAGTAAAGTTTCAACATCAGAGTTTGAATCCATCACAAGTTAACATGTCCAAAAATCTTATTTTCTATTAATGGGTTACATAAATTTCAGAAAGACAGAAAGTTATGTCCGATGTGGGACTTTGGTTCGTACACCCCAACAAAACTCGAATCGAAATCACGGAGAATGGATAAAAACTTCTCAATCAGATTGTTCTCATATCTACATAATACATAAATTTGCAAGCACAACTAAAAATTTAAAGCCTAAACAAGCATCAGCAAACTCATGCTTGATCTCCCATAAGCGCATCAGCAATAAAAGAAATATGAACATTGAATTCGGAAAGGAAACAACACAACACAATATCTACACCTACGAAAAAACTCTAGTTTAACATAACAAGGTACCTCATCACCGACCATCAGCGGAAGTGAAAGACTCCGCAAAACCAGTTGGCCTTGCTGGAATACTACCCTTGCTGTCTTCTAAGTCGGTGTAACTGAAATCCTTCCCCTCCGACTCCTGCCAGCCCTTGACCATCTGGGTAAGTGGGAGACTATAATCGATACCACAGTACTCTTCAGTGTCATCATCCAAAGGTTTCCATTTCTCTACAAGGGAAGCTAGAATGTTAACGGCATGGCCCATATCTGGCCTTTGGCTTGGCTCTCTTGCTGTGCAGTGTCCAGCAAGGTCAGCAATGATGGAGATACTCTCAAATGCTTCATCTTTAATATCAAGGGAAGGGTCAATGGCACTCCTAAGCTTCTGCTTATCTGATTTTATACGCCAGAACCATGCGGCCAAGTACTGGCTTTCCTCTGGCCTGTCCTCATCAAGCGCCATCAGTCCAGTCAATAGCTCCATTAACACAACCCCAAAACTAAAGACATCTACCTTGGTTGTGATTTTTCCGGTCACTAAAACAATAAGAATGCAAAAAGTCAAAAATATGACTTCAAAGAGAATACTAGTTATAAATTGAGTTCCCATGTTTGAGAAACTGAGGGTAAGCTAAACTAGCAATTTCTAGAGGGTAAGTGAACCAAAATACGGTTCCTGATCTAAAAAAATCCTTAAGAATAATGGTAAATGTAAGAATATGAACTGATCATATAAACCCGAATTGGTTATGTTACGCACGGCAGCTAAATTTTCATGAACTATGCATCGGCCAGCTTTTACACAAGCAGTACTATTGATATTAAAGATCACACCAGTAAAGAGAAGCAATGTAAAGTTGAATACTTACCAGCATATTCAGGTGCTAAGTACCCAAAAGTCCCAGCAAGCCTAGTCACCACTGATTTCTCGCCTTCAGGAGCAAGTTTCACCAGACCAAAATCTGAAACTTTTGCTCGGAAATCATCAGCAAGTAAAATATTTGAAGACTTAAGATCTCTGTGTATAAAGCTCTGGTGAGCCAGGTTGTGGAGGTACTCCATTCCTCTAGCAACATCCAAGGCAATATTGAGCCTCCTCTTCCAAGACAGAGGTTCCAATTCATGGCTCTTCCAGTGGAAAAGATGCTTACTGAGAGCACCTTGAGGCATATACTCATAAACAAGTATTCTCTCATTACCCTCAACGGAATAACCCAAAAGTGAGACCAAATGACGATGTCGAACCTTGGAAAGAACTGCAATCTCAGCTTGGAATTCGTCCAAGGCTCTGGAGCTGATCACACCAGACTCCATTCTTTTTACTGCTATTTTTGTTCCATCATCCAATTCTCCTTTGTAAACCACCCCAAAACCACCACGACCAAGCTCATTATCAGAGGCAAAATTCTTGGTCACATTTCGAAGAACTTGAACTGAGATTACTAGATTTCCAGCTTTAATTACATTTGAGTCACCAACACCGCTACTATTTCTGCTTCCAGAACCACTTCCTGTTAGTGTAGAAGTACTTCCACTGGCAACAACAATCTTAAGCGTGTTATCTGAATCAGAAGGATCTCTTGGATGAATGACGAGGGAACTTGGATTCTGGAAGGTATTCTTTCTTTTCATACAACAATATATTGACAAAGGAAAAACCAAAAAAGCAGCAATTGCTACACTTGCAACTGGGGCTAGAATTGCAACTAAGGTGGACCTTTGAAGATTTTTCTGTTTGGTTGGTTCTGGAGAAGAATTTCCAGAGCTAGAACCTGTTCCCTTGGCTGGTGAGTAGGAGTTGCCAGGTGAAGAATCTGAACTTCCAGCTGAACTGCCTGGACCTGATTTATCTGGACTACCACCAGTTAATCCAGGATTCCCATTAAAAAGAACTTGCACTTCGCCAAAGTTCGGTAATGGAGGGGAAATGTCATTGTTACTAAGATCCAACTTTTGCAAAGACGTCAAGCTAGTCCAGTTTTCAGGAACTTGACCGCTTAGATTGTTATTCTCGAGTTTAATCAGAGACAAAGAGTGTAACTTTGCAACTGAGGGACTCAAGGTACCACTAAGATTGTACCTAGGTAAAACAATGGAATCAACTTGACCATTTGGATTGCATTGCAAACCCAGCCATGAAGTACATGGGTTATTACCAGTCCATGAAGAAACAAGTCTTGATGGGAAGTTCAACCCAGCAAGAAAATCTAAAAGGGCCATAACGTCTGGTGAACATGGATCCCCTGGATTGGACTGACAAAATGCATTTGAAGCAAATAACACTTTTCCTGCTTTGAACTTGGGGATTGGTCCCATTAACTGATTATTGTTCAGATCCAGATGGCCTAAGGGCATATCAGCCAAACTCTGTGGAATCAATCCAACAAGTCGATTGCCATTAAGATTGAGATCCTTCAGAAGAGTCAAATCACCAATATTGTCAGGAATTGTACCTGTGAATTTGTTCCCATGAAGCCAGAGAACAGTAAGTGAATCCATGGTTGTCACGACGTCAATAGTGCCAGTCAACCCACCACCATTCTGGTCATTCAACCAAAGATTCTGCAAAGACATGCCTTGGAAGCTTCGAGGTATCTCTCCAGATAAATTATTACCTGAGAGTTTTAAGTTCTGTAGAGATGACAAACTCCCCAGAAAATCAGGCAACGGACCCACTAAATTACATGACATGCAAGAAAGATTCATCAACTGTGCAGAATCTTGCAACCCCTTAGTGAATGACCACCCGGTACTAGCATTGAGAGAGTTGTTATCCAATGCTAAGGTTTCCAAGCTCACTAAACCACCAAAGAAATCAGGAGGGATAGAATCGAATTCGTTGAAATCAAAGTAAGCATGCAGTAGGTCAGACAACCCACTCAAGGAAGGTAAAGGCCCCGAAAATCGGTTCTTTTGGAGGCCTAACCTTTGGAGCTTGCTGAGCTGGTTGAGGTTTTGAGGCAAAGGACCTCTCAAGCTCATGTTTTGAACCTGAATTTGAGTAACCCTTGAACCAACACAGAACACATGGTTCCAAAATTCACCACATGGGTCAGCACCATTAGCAGGCCACCCTAAGAGCTCAGGGTTCTCCAACCCTTCACTGAATGCTTTAAGAATTGCAAAGTCATTAGGGTCTGTGGCACCAAAAACCACTGCAACAAGTGAAATGAGTGATAAAGAAACAAGCTTTATGTAGTGGGTTTTCATGGCAGATCTATGGAGCAGCATTTTGCTTCATCAAGAACCATCTGAACCCAGCAAGAAAGAAGAAAGAAGCTTCATTTCAGCATCAATGGCTGCTTCTTCAAAAACCCATCTCAAATCTGGCATGAAAATGACAAAGGAACAGGATTTAGACACAATCAATTACACAAATGGATAAACCTTAGTACTAGTACTTATTAAGTACTAGCTACCAATGACGGAAATGACTATAGAAAAGCAAACAAACAACTCAGCTTAAAACTCAACAACAAAACCATTAAAGTTGGATCTAACAAGACTGAAAAAGGAAACATCCAACAACAAAGAAGAGAATGGTAATGTAGGAATACTACAGACTTACATTATTAGAAATTACAACTGGTGACTAATGACTAAAGAATACAACAAATTGAGGATGAGTGATGAGTAGTTTACCTTTTTTAAAGAATTTATGACGTGATCTCATCTAGTAGTATTATTTTTCTGGAAAGAACAGAAGTTTGCCACAAAAACTCACAGACCACACTTTCTTTTAATCCAAATTGTCTTTACATAGCTACATTCTTCTACTTGTGCTTTGCTCGGTCAAAATATCATCAATTGGTGTAAACTATGAAAGGGCAGTTCTGTCTTTGTACAAGTAGTGATTGCCAAAAGGTAGTGCTTAACTTTGACCCCCCCAAAAAAAAACCTTAATTTAAAGTAATTTTCTTGGATGTGAACTGGTCTGAAAAATGGGATATGGCTGCCTCAGTGTCTCCACGTCCACGTGGCCTAAATCTTCGTCTTGTAGGAATATTGGAGGATTTGCTTTTCTTTTCGTTACCCGTAATCTTTTCTTAATTATGTACTTCTTTTTCATACTTTTTGTTCTAATGAAAAAAAAACCGTATTTTCAGTGTAATTTGTTTTGTATTATTGAGCTGTGATTAAATTAATATGTTGGTAAATTAATGATTAACCATGTATAAGAAAATGGCAACGTGAAGCAAAGTGGATTATAAGATCACCCAAATATTTTAGAGCATGATCAATTGATCATTGTGACTTATGACATGTAGATAAGATTGTCAGTGATAGTTTCGTAAATAAGAGGTTAAAGCAAAGAATGTGACCACGTGTTGGCTAAATTTACGGATAAAAATGCAAATGAGTGGCAGAGGAGCATTCCTGCACTATGGATGAGATAAAATTAAAAAAAATACTTTTTTTTATTCTTTTGACTTTCTTCTCATAAATGACCTCTATGTTTGTGGTTGGTACGAGGCCAGAGATGTAAAGAAACCTTCCTAATCCTAGCTATTAAGCTCACTCGGTCGTCTTCCACGCCGCCTCTGCACCATTTTCTCCGATCAAAAACACGTTCTCTTAATTTGTGCTGTTCATGCATGTTTTTCTTGAAAAAATAATTTATGTTATTTTTTGAAATTATTAATAAAATTATTTTTGAGATATTTTTGAAAAGGGGAGGAGAAGTGAAAATAAAGGAAATAAGAGATAATAAAATTAAAAATTAAAAAATTAATTATATTATTTTTCTAAATTTTAAATTAATTACATTATTTTTTATAAATTAATTACATTATTTTTCTGAGTTTATGTAATTAATTATATTTGTTTTCTGAATTTTTAAATTAATTACATTTTTTAATAAAAAAATTAAATTATTTTCTGAATTTTTTAAATTAATTATATTTTTTCTGAATTTTTTAATTAATTACATTGCTTTTTATAAATTAATTAATTCTTTTTTCTAAAATTTTTAATTAATTATATTTTTTTTTGAATTTTAAAATTAATTAGATAATAAAAGAAAAAAAGAAAAAAATAATTATATTATTTTTCTGAATTTTTAAATTAATTACATTGTTTTTAAAAAATTTTAATTAATTATATTTTTTCTAAATTTTTTAATTAATTAAATAATAAAAAGTCAGAAAAAATATTAAAATAATGATACTTAACGGCAAAAAGCGTCCGTTATCGTCAATTTAGACGATAGGGACTCCGGAGGGATAACGGCAATAACGGATGGGACCAAATGTCATAGAAATCGAAAAGTGGGATCAACTAAAATAAAAATAATATCCATAGGGACCCGAGGATGTAATTTTATGCTCCTAAATACTTACTGCCCATGTTAATCCACCCGAGTTTTCCAATTTCAATTCAAATTGCGAGAGTCTTCTCTTTTGCTTCTAAGAACAAATTTAACAAACGTAAAAATTAATTAAATATCTAATAAATGTCGGGATTTAATAAAAAAAAATACAAACATAAGGACGAAAAGAGCACCAAAGCATTGCATTTATCTATCTTTAGGTTTGTATTTATTTATTTAAAAATGAAATCACAGGTATTCATGTTTATCTAATTTTGTTCCCACCTAATGGAACCATTAAAGATTTATCTAATTTCATGTTTATGTACCATAAGGCTAAACATGATTTTATGTGTTTTGGGCTATAAACCAAAATGCAATTATACATTTTTCTTATCAGGAGACGTAAACGGACTCAAAGTTTAATAAATGAGCTATGATTATTTCTTAAAATCCTCCGTTGCTTCTATTCCTATTGCATTCAAGAATCAAAAGCTTTTATTTGATTTTGCAGAGCTAGCTGTTGCAATTCCTTGAACGAAACAGGATCGATAAAACCTTAATTAAAACTGTTGATTTTCAAATTTCATGTTCTCATCACAAGTCCTTTAATTCATCCACTACTGACTACACCATCACCTAAAATTCGCTTTTGTTTGAGATCTAATGAATAACTATTGCATGCTACTCTCATTCATTTCTATCCGTTCCGCGGATTGTTGCTATCTAGTCGTTTTTTCATGTTCATCTCAGTACTTGAGATGTTGTATCTATGAAAGTATTGTGCTTGGATGAGATGTGAGCAAAAGGAGAAACTGAGAATCTGAATTTCTTACCACTTACCGCTGCCTCTGCCAACTGCCAAGTAAAGATGGACCTCTCACTTTTTATATTTCTTTTTTATAATATTTTTTTGGACGGGCCCAAAGTTGCGGGTCTGCAACATACACCATTTGTAAAAAGCCCAGATTCAATGGCCCATCAATTTTATTTCGTTGTTCTCAAGAATATATTTGTGGGAAATGAAAACATTGAGATACCCTACCCCATAGATTTTGGTACCAAGGGACTCTGGCGGATTCGGGCTGGTCGCGAGAGGATTCAAGAAGCAAAAGGGTCACAATTTTAGTCCTTTCTATTCGCTGAGTTTATTCCGGACTTAATTTTTCAATTCAAAGGTGGTGCGAAGATGAAATTGGCACTAGAAAATTATTTTGAATTTTCTGGTCTTGGATGTACTAGCTTTGTGGGTACCGATGGGTAGTCCGGGGACGGGTAATGGGTTTGCTGTTATATTAGGTAACATCCGACAATCTTAAAAATCGATAATTCGGGTTCAAATCCCAGAAATGTTATAGAAAATGAAATAATAAATTTATTTATTTAAATAAATGTCATCTCATCTTATTTGCTAATTGTTATTACTATACTTTTATTTCAGGTCTTCCATTGAATTAGCAAATAAAAAATTCCCAGTCTTTTAAATAAATCCATTCCACACTAGAAAATAAAAAAAAAATTGTTTATAAAGCCCAGCGACTGAAAAGTTCGGCCCAAAGCAAAAATCTAACCGACCCCGTTGTGTGTTATCTGTCTGGGTCCTAAGACCCGTCTCTTTTAAAAAGATCCGAACCCGAGTAGCAATCTCGAGTATCAAAACCCTAAGAACTGGGTTTTATCATCGCCTCTCTGTCTCTGCAAAAAATATCCTTCCAAGTGAAGTCACCATGGTTTGCTTTCCTTTACACCTTTTCATCTTCTTCCTTGCAACTCTAGACAATCTTTGATTATTGATTGATAGTGTTGTTGTTCTTTGATGATTGATTGAGTGTTGTTTCCTCTGTAACCTCTCATTAGCCGCAAGGAGATTATATAGAGCTGCACCAGAAGAGGAATGGCTACCGCCTTGATTTCCACGAGCGCAGGCGCAAGAAGCAGGCGCGTGAAGTCCATGAGCATTCGAAAAAAGCCCAGACGGTACTGCTTATTCATTCACTTTTTTAATAGCTGAATTTTATGTGTATGTATCATGCTTTGTTTTTTTATATGTTATATTGAGCTCGTTTTCTAATTTGGTTGATTCTTTTTTGGATGGTGCAGTCGCTGGGTATTAAGGGTAAGAGGCTGGCAAAGAAAAATTATTCCGAGAAGGCTCAAATGAAGAAAACGTGAGCTTTTTTTTCTTCACTTAGTTGTCATATTTTGTTTATGTTAAATGATGACTGCCGGCTTCGTTTAATTTTGAAGAAATGGGTGCAACAAATGTTCTTTCAAGATCAAATTTGGTGGACATCGTAATCTATGTTGTTCTTCATGGCTAAGCAAATGTTTTTAAATGTATGGTTGTGTCAGTGGCAGGCTTTGGAGTTACAAATGGTTTTGTAAAGATATCTGTCTACATGGCAATTAATTTGTTATTACTTGTGGGCATGAGTCAAGGGCTTGCTGGTGCTTCTGATTGTTTGTGTGCATTCTGCTTATTAAATGGGATAATTATTGTCAAAATGGGGTTATTTTTGTTCTTTCTATAGCTTGGCTATGCATGAAGAGTCAACATCTAGGCGCAAGGTGGATGATCAAGTTCAAGATGGAGCTATTCCTGCCTATTTACTGGATCGTGAGACAACTACACGTGCTAAGGTAAATTGCTAATGCATCCGAGTTAGCATATGCATGGTAGTTAATTTTAAGTCCTCACTCGAACCTTTCCAGCCAAATTGGTGGGAAAGCAATATTTTAAGATGCTAGGGTAGATAAGGGACTTCATTGGATTTCTATTTTTTTACGGTCTTTCTCAACTTGCATCATGAGTGCTAGCAGCAGTCAGTTTAAGTATGAAGAAGTCACAAAACAAGCATATGCTTGTCTAGGTTAAGGACATATAATTGTATTGATGAGCTAAGGACATTAAATTGTAGCGATGACCTAAATCTGGATAGAAAATAGCTATGATAACATTAATTCAATCTGTGAAACACTGATTCACAGAAGAAAGCTTACCAAAACCTTAGGGATGCCATCATAAGTTAGGCTGTCACCCATCTCTTTCACTTAATTTTTAGGGTGAGAACATCTTGTAGGTTCAGAACTGGCCTGTCCTCTTGTGTGTAAGCTTTTTGACAAAACATATATGATGGGAGACAGAAAATTACATTATATAAATCCTTGGTTGTGTATGCGTACAATGGCGTGCTTTGTAATGGGAGAAATAATTGGAAATACTAATATTAATCATAGTTGTATCTAGTTGTTTTCATATTGGAATAAAGTACCAATTATATCTCTTGTATAATTGAGATAGTGATGGATTGAAATTGTGTTGTCCAGATCCTCAGCAATTCTGTGAAGCAAAAGAGGAAAGAGAGAGCTGGAAAATGGGAGGTTCCCTTGCCCAAGGTAAGATGGTGTTAATTCTTTCCCTCCTTTTGGACCTCATTTGTGTGGTTTCTTTATTTTCATTCCCTTCCAGGGATAAGTAATGCTTAATTGGAAGTGCTTTCCTAATTGCAGGTTAGACCAGTTGCTGAAGATGAAATGTTTAAAGTGATTAGAACTGGCAAGCGAAAGAGTAAGCATTCTTAAACACTTCAATTTCTATGTGAAAGATTTTGACTGATGACAATTGAATTATATAAATAACACGGAGTGATAAATCTGAATTGTGATAAGTCAGGTTATGGTGGTTGGTTTGTGGATTAGAATCTGGTTACTATCCACTATTTAGTGCATGTGAAAACTATTATTTCTCCTTTAATGTTTATATACTTATTTGAATTATTTGCTTCTGTTCTTTCCCCCTCAATGAAGCTGGTCTGTTTTTGTAGAATATTTTATTTTCTCGCATGGTTCTAAGGTTCAGTTTGCTTGTCTTGTTGATGCATTAGCTTGATAAGCTTGTAGCTTGCCTCTCCAGTATTGTTTCTTACATTGTGTGTCTGATTTCTTTATCAGCCAAGCAATGGAAGCGGATGATCACTAAGGCCACATTTGTTGGACCTGGTTTTACGAGAAAGCCTCCCAAGTATGAGCGCTTCATCCGTCCTTCAGGATTGCGTTTCACAAAGGCACATGTAACACATCCTGAACTCAAATGCACCTTCAATCTTGAGATAATTGGGGTGAAGAAAAATCCTAATGGTCCAATGTATACTTCTCTTGGTGTTATCACGAAAGGAAGCATCATTGAGGTAATACTTGGTTTGATACATCTCAGTATATTCCATGGCTGAAATTTTTGTTTGACAGCATGTGGCTTACCTATTTATTCATTTTGAATTTCAGGTTAATGTTAGTGAGCTAGGTCTTGTTACACCAGCTGGTAAAGTAGTATGGGGTAAGTATTTCCCGGTCAAGCTCATTTTTCTTCATGAAACTGCTTTAAGATGCCTTTAGCTTCTTTTAACTGCTTCTGATGGTTTCTCCGGGTGATGCAGGGAAATATGCTCAAGTAACAAACAATCCAGAGAACGATGGGTGTATAAATGCAGTTCTTCTGGTCTAAGAGTTTGATGCTGAATCTAGCTAACAGCAAAATGAGGGTCAATGATGGTGATGCAGGTCTTCTTTGTTTTTTGTTCTTTTTTGTTTGTCTTGTTTTTGTTTTGTTGAGGAACAAAGGTCTTCCATGTTGAATATACTCTACTGCCTTCTTGATTTTGAGACTATTTTCCATCCTGAATCCAAACTCTGTTCTAGTTTTCAACTCTCTAGTCAGGTTGAATTGTTGGTTGTAGCATTGAAGAATACCAGATATATCAATTTTGTTTCAGATCTAATGAATAATATGGTGGCTGTATGCTTTACTAATAGCTTTCTGGTCTCTGCCTGTGTTATGACTGTACTTTTGGTTGTGTTGTGTTGTAAAGCATGCCATTCAATCTTTATCCCCACCCGTTGAGATATTATCGGTTTCAGTAAACTGTTTTTGCTGAGGATCAACGGTTTGCTACAGCGTAAAATAACTAACACTACGTACATAAAGGGATAGTAATTTGATCTGCAAACTTGCTAATGAGTTGTTCTAATTAATTAGAATCTCTCTTGAAGTATTGCAACATCCCGTAGTTTCATACATCCGAGGTCGAGGAAATCTAATCCATCTTCTCCATCTTCTCGTGTTTCTCCAGCAATGCAACAGAATCTGGCAGGAGGAAAAGGGTTTTAAAACGTGGGAGAGACGAGAGAAGGGAAAAGGAGAAAAGCAAACACAGATGTTTTCCAGTGTTAAACTAAAGGATCATTCTCTCATAAGTACGAGAAATTATTGGCTACATCCGGGTATCGTCAGCACAAAAGTTAGAGTTGGAGATAAAATAATGATTCCTGTTGCTTTCATGGTAACATGCCGGACTTGACAATTAATTAAGTACTAATTTATTCTCATCTTTTGCACATGTATTAGTATTTTAATATACTATGGTATTTATTAATTGATTTTCTAAAACAGAAATATTTAGTAAAATAAACACCAAAAATTAAATAATATGTACAAAAATATTCAGTAGAAAAATAATTAATTAAAATCAGAGGAAGTACTATTTAAGTATTTGACAATCAAAAAGCTCCCAAAATAATTATTGGCTAGATCCAGAATAAAAGAGTAGATTTAAAAATTCATTCGATGGAAGAAAACTATTGAATCGCTAACATTTGAGACTTGAGCCACTGATCAAACAAAGATGAAGAGAGTAATTAGGATCTAACTTGATTTAAACCTTAATCTTATTAATTGGTTTTATAACTAGGTTAAGAGTGCAAGAAGCAAGAGACGCGAAAAAAGGTAAGAGGTTCATGCCATCTTGACATCGTTGTATATATTTCCGCAATCTTGACATGGATGCATGAACTCTGGTTACATTATATCTTACTTATGTTGTTGTATTGTTGGTTGCGATCTTAACTTCTTCCCATTTTACAATTTTGTTTCAATTGACCAAAGAAGATCTTAAAAAAGATTTTTAAATACTTTTATATATATTCCAAGTATTAGTTTGTAGATTGAGATATTTAATATATATTCCTAAGTATTAGTTTGTAGATTGAGAACCAACGTTAATTGTGATCGGATAATAAAAAATTTATTTAATAATTTTAATTTTAATTCAAAAATTATTCAATTTTAGTACCCTCCACAATATTAGAACGAGAGTATTTATTGTTTCTTATGGAACGGCACGAAAGGGCATTTTTGGTTATTATTATTTTTTTTCTCTTTTGGCTATTTTGTTTCGGGATTTGAGTAATAAGTTGGTAGAACGTAGGAGGAGGTAGCCGGCTAAAGAATTAAAAAAAGGTGTAGGGTATGAGGTTTCGGAACATAAAAAGTGGGGGAAAGATTCAATTAACAGAACGTACATTTTAATTAAAATCTCTCTTGAAGTATTGCAGCATCCCGTAGTTTCATACATCCAAGGTCGTGGAAATCTAATCTATCTTTGCTTGTTTCTCCAGCAATGCAACAGAATCCGGCAGGAGGAAAAGGGTTTTAAAACGTGGCAGAGAGGAGAGACGAGAGAGGGGGAAAAGGAGAAAAGCAAACGCAGTTGTTCTAAAGTACGAGAAATTATTGGCTACATTTGGGTATGGCCAACACAAAAGTTAGAGTTGGAGATAAAATAATGATTCTTGTTTCTTTTACTGTAATATGCGAGACTTGACAATTAATTAAGTAATTTATTCTCATCTTTTGCAACAATGATTCTTTTTGCTTAACATGCGAGACTAGTAATTTATTCTCAGCACATGTACTAGTATTTTAATTTACTATTTAAGGATGCTAAGATGTTAGTATTTGACAAGTGGATAGACAAAATAGTCCATGAATGGTAATGGAGAAATACAGAGGGAGCAGTTCTGGGGACGGTGAACAAGCCGAACAAGCCGAGCAGGTGAGAATCGACATTCCTGACAGGCTGCTCCACCAGTTGAAGTCGTTGGATGATGCCAGAATGTCTGAGGAGCCAGACCAACAACAGCCCACCAGACCGCTTATACAAGAGGTTCCTTCCGCGTTGAGCGACAAGAAGATGAGGTTCAAGAGGTACTACGAGCCAATGATTGTTTGCATCGGCCCCATCCAAAGTGTAAAAAATTTGGACTCGATCGAAAGGTGGAAGAGGCTTTACAAGGGAGTTTACAATGGAGAGGTGATGAAGCTCAGACTAGCTAGACAATTCATTCAAGAAAATGGCATACCCAGAGAAACCGCATTGATAAAGATCCTGGGTGAGCATCAGGCTTTGATCCATTGCTACGAAAGAAATTGCAGAGACAGACGTATACTTCCATATCTTAAGGAGAGTAATCGGTATTCGAGTTTTTCTGAAAAATGGTGCAATGAAATGGCCGTCTTGCAGGAGTTCAGTAATTCGGACCTGCCCTTCATGTTCCTGGTAGATGGGTGTGCTCTGCTGCATTTTATGGTAAACATTGTAGGTGATAATGAAGACCTCTTACTCCAACATGTAAATTACGATTTCATATCATTTGCGAAAAGAGATATCTTCTTGCTCGAGAACCAACTCCCTTATCGACTTCTCCAGTTGTTGATCAGCTCCATTCCCAAAGAAAATACGGGGTTGTTTAACCGGGTGAGGGGGTCCGAAGATGAGGAATTTGTTATCAGAAAATTTACTTTCATCATGTCACCTGGCATGGGTCGTCTACAAAAAGAGCAACAACCCCAACCCCAACCCCTTCATCTTCTTGACCTTCTTCATCGGAACCTGACGTTTGTGCCCCGTAGGCAGATGGATCTCACAGGTTGTTGGGGACGTTCCTTCATGACATGTAACTACATTTTCAATCGGCTTTCTATCTTCCATAACCGTCTCAAGCATTATACTTATTACGCGCATTACGGACAAGCCACATTTTGCTGCGCCACAGAACTAAAATCAGCCGGTATCGGGTTCAACCAGAGTCCTACAGATTCAGTGACAGATGTTACTTTCCAACAAAAAATCCTCAGTGGAACCTTGAGCCTTCCTTCTTTCACAGTTAACGATTCCACAATATCCATGTTCTTGAACTTGATTGCCTATGAAATGTGCCCAGATTTTAAGAGCAAGTTTGAGGTCACCTCCTACATATGCTTCCTGGATGCACTCATTAATCACCCTGACGATGTCTGGTTGCTACGACAGGCTGGCCTTCTTAGAAACCAACTCGGCAGTGATGAAGATGTGGCCAAACTCGTTAAGCAGATGGCCATTGGCCTGGTGCCAAACCCTGAAATGTATAGGAGAACCAAAAGCGAAATGTATAAGCAACACAAGAACACGGGGATCATCAGATACTGGTTGGCTGAGATGAAGGAGAAGTACTTCAGCAACCCCTGGACTTTCCTTGCGATTTGTGGTGCGGTTTTTGGCCTCGTTCTGAGTTTCATTCAGGCATGGTTTGCCGTAAAATCTTATTATCATCCCCAGAAAGCATAGGTGGTGGGTAAGCCATACCGCTCACCTCTATACACTGGCACTTCTCGTCGCCAATGTCTTCACTTCTGCAACAAAAAACCAGCAAAATAACTTGTAACGTCCCCAAGGTCCGGGATGGATGTTTCTCTCTTCTTCTTTCTGTCTTTGACGCTCCATTTTAAGAGTGTGTGTGTGAGTGTGGTTTGTCTTTGATGCTTCTTCTTCTTCTGCAACAATTTCCCCCCATTTTTCATCTCTTTACAATTTTTTACCATTTTTTTTCAAAGAATTACAGAATGCGAATCTCTCCTAGCTCCTCTGCCAAGTACAGATGGACCTTTAACTTGTAATGTTGGGTAAGCCGTACGTTTCACCTTTAAACTCTGGCACTCATCATAGCCACTGTCTTTACATCTGCAATAAAAGACAGCCAAGATAACTTGTAATGTTGTATTAATACTAACCAAGACGGATGTTGTATTAATACTAATCCACAGTCCCAAGATAACTTGTACGACCCAAACCCGTTGTTGAGCGGGTGATTTGCTCGATGAACCACAATATTATCTTATCTGAGACTGCAAGAGTACAAGTTCCGTCACGTGCTTTTGCGATGAAAAGAGCAGGAGTAACAGCGTATTCATAGCGGTACAAGATACCACCAGTAAGGAAACAGTTCAGGCAAGAGAGGACAACTCCATGATCCCCTTCCTGAGAAGTGCAGTTGCTGCAGGGAAAGGAGTGGATGGTCTCGTGATTTGAATCACTGTATTGTCCCCAATATGGATTCCTAATTATGTCCAATTGTAAAACAGACAACCACAAGTTCCAAGTCATATGAACCTCATTGTTAGCAAGAAAACTCAATTGAATCAAAGAAAATAAAACGAATTCACTCTATCTTCCCAAACATAGATTCCTAACTATGTTCGTAACAAGTTCTAATGTTTCCACTTCCTTAATTCATAAACTTTTCCGCTCAAAAGCACCAAAAGAAACGAGCTATTTTCACTCTTATCCTCCATTTTTTTGGCAACGGATGATTAAAGGCAAGACAAAAAAGAAACCCACATCAAAATCAAAAACAAAACATTCTGATACCAAACTTTATTATCTGTGATTTTGGTTTTTCTCAGTTCTTTCCCAGGTTAAAAGCAAGGGAGAAACGAGAGATGGGTTGGATTTATTTTTTCTTCTAAATTACGATTGCGCACTCAGATTAAGTGGGTGTTTGGCATTCTGGTTTGGTACCAGGAAGTTGGTTTACCAAACCAGAAAGCCAAAATAGGTGTTTGGTAACACCTATTTTAAACCAACTTCCGAAGAAGTTGGTTCAAAAAACCAAAGAAAGTGCCGGTTTTGAGGCTGTTATTTCAACCTCCAGTGGCTGAAACCATTGGTTTCAGCCAAAACACGCGAAGGAGTTTCATTTTAAATGAAACTTTCATCACCCAAAAATACCCCTGGGTATATATATGAAGGCACGCTTATTTTGTTCTTCCTTCTCCAATTTTTGCAAGCCTTCCCTTTCAAAGCAGACCCAAGCTCCTCAGCCATTCCTAATTTCCTCAAATTAAATCAATGAAACCTTCTCGAAATCCTCTAAAAATTTGACCAAACATTACCTACATCCATTCAAACAAAACCCAACAATTAATTTCGAAATCCATCCGTAAAATCAGTCTGAAATCAAAAACCCCCAATTTCGAAACCCTAACCCCCAAATTCGATTTTTTACCCTATATTAATCCTTCTTCTTCCAGCCTCACGTCGGCGCCGGCCCTCAATCTCACGCTCTCTCTCCCAGCACTCAACAAGGTCAATTTCATTGTTTTATTTTCAATTAATTCATTTCCCTGTTTCAATTTAAATAATTGTTGTTTCAATTCAATTAATTGCTTGCTTTTGATTTAATTGATTTGCTTAATTTTGATTTAATTGGTATTTTTTGGCTGGATTTAATTGATGTTTGCTGGTTGGTTTAATTTAATTTTTATGGCTTTTTTATGGGTTTGTTTTTTGGGTCTGTTCTTCGCTGCGTTTTGGTCGATTTGTTGGCTGATGTGGAAAGGGAAATTCATTTCCGTGTTTCAATTTTAATTGCTGTTTCAATTCAATTAATTGCTTGGTTTTGATTTAATTGATTTGCTTAATTTTGATTTAATTGGTATTTTTTGGCTGGATTTAATTGATGTTTGCTGGTTGGTTTAATTTAATTTTTATGGGTCTGTTTTTGGGTCTGTTCTTGGCTGCGTTTTGGTCGATTTGTTGGCTGATGTGGAAAGGGAAATTCATTTCCCTGTTTCAATTTTAATTGTTGTTTCAATTCAATTAATTGCTTGGTTTTGATTTATAATTGATTTGCTTAATTTTGATTTAATTGGTATTTTTTGGCTGGATTTAATTGATGTTTGCTGGTTGGTTTAATTTAATTTTTATGGCTTTTTTATGGGTCTGTTATTGGGTCTGTTCTTGGCTGCATTTTGGTCGATTTGTTGGCCGATGTTGAAAGGGAGAGAACGAAAGTAAAACTTAGCTTGCGCGTGGTTTTTTTTATAGGGTTAAAGTTTATGTTTTTAATAAGAGTTCCTCTGCTGCCGCCTTAGATTGGTACTTTTGTGATACAATCATTTGGTTTTTTGGAGTTTTCAAGAGAGTGTGTTTTTTTGTATGCTGTTGGATTAGTACTTTTATAGCTGTCCAATTTAGGGCCATTTTTCTGTCGAAATAATGCTCGTTTTGCTGCCAATTTAGGGTCATTTTTCTGTCGAATTGTTCAACTACAATGCTTAATAGTTGCTCATTTTAGTTACTGCTATATGTGTGATTAGTATAACTCAATGCCTCACAATGTCACACATCAAGTAGTAGATCAAAGTGGGATTTGTCATACTTTCATGGTGTCTTGCAAACAATTCAACATGGAGTTGAAATCCAATTCAAAATGTACATGTAGAGATGCTAGAGTACCAAAATAATTCATAAATCATTTCATGAATGCTCCTTGTTTGTTGTAGATGACAACCCAAGTCACTGGAAGTAAATCAGCCAAAGCTGTTTGGCAGAAGAGTACGGTGCATGCATTTTGCGATGTTTGCATTCGAGCGATTGAACAGATGTTTAGGCCACATACTCATTTCAGCAAACAAGGGTGGGAGTTCATTGTCACAGAGTTTCAGGCTACAACTGGATTACAGTATGGGGTCAAACAACTCAAAAATAAATGGGACGCTTTAAAAAAAGAGTATAAATTATGGAAGGATTTGAAGCGTAATGAGACGGGGTTAGGATGGGATACACATAAGAATACAGTTGCTGCAGATGATGTTTGGTGGGCAGACAAAATCAAGGTTAGTTTTAGGTTTTCTGCATTGTGTTTGCTATAATTTCATAGTTTTTGCTTTGTTAGTTGCATGACAGGTAGTTTTCTTTGGTCCCTTTGATTTGTGCAGTTAAACCCTAGTTTTGCAAACTTCAGAGTTGGTGGAATTGAACCACAACTTGAAGAGAAACTAGAAGTGCTGTTTTCCAACATTGTAGCTACCGGAGAGTTTGCTATATCACCCGGATGTAATGTGCGTGTTACTCCTCAGGAGGATCCAGCTGGTGTTGAGGGTAGTGGTGATTTAGCAGAGGGGACTCCGTTTATTGAAGAAAGTTTGGATGACATGTTTGATGGTGGAAGTTCTCAACGTGGCCTACCAACAAGTAATAGGAAGAGAAATGTCGAGGAAATGGGTGCCAGGTCAAGTATTCCGTTGAAGAAAGGAAAGAAGCAATTAGGGGGGGCAGCAATGCTAGCAAAACACCTGGATACATTAGTGAGTGCGGTGGCCTCTAGGAGTTCAACGGTTAACTCCAAAGTTACTGAACCTGAAGTTCCTTGCCTGAGTGTTGTTGTGTCTGACCTACAATCCCTACCAGGGCTCGATAAGTGCGGTAGTGTTTTTATGTTTGCGACTGAATTGCTCGAAGATAAAATGAAGAGAGGTCTATCTTCAGCTCGATTCAGTAGAACAGAAGTTGGCCTACCTGAATTATCATTTCACCCATAAGGGTCCAAAATAAATTGTAACGCTTAGGTCCCGTACTAGTTTGTTGTGTTTGAACTTCAATATTAGTTGTATTGTAATTTATATTTTCATGACAATCTTGTATTAGAACATTCATCGAGTGTTATGTTAGAAGTTTCGTATGAGTGTTATGTTAGAATTTTGAGGATTGTATTGAATTCATATGATATTGGTTCAATTTTCGTATGAGGTAAATGGTAGCCTAGCCCAATGGGTATTCAAAACCTATTTTAATGCAATCAGAGGATAACCGTAATCACGCTAAGGTATAACCGTGATCACGCTAAGCAGTATTTCATTACCGGCATCACGTTAGAAACTTACCGTGAATCACGGTACCTACTGGAAAGATTGGCGATTCCTTAGCGTGATTACGGTAAGGGATTAGCGTGATTACGGTTAGCCTCTTATTTGATTTTTTAATGCAAGCTCAAAATACATTTTCCAAGGCTCGTTTTTGTTGATTTATTTTCAGTTGAGAAAAACATAATTTTATTGATATGTATTTATATAGGTCCTTAAAAATTTAATTAGTATTTTCTAAACTAATTTGGATGCTTTTCATTACTAATTTAATGCATACCTACCTCCATCTACCACACTAATTTAATGCCTCTCTAAAATATTCCAACCCTCAAATATTCAGTTCCAAAACGTCTTCACCAATAAATTAAGCAAATTGTTAAAAGGGGAAAGAAAGAAAAAAGGCAAGAAAACGTGATAAAGGCCACTACCTGATCATATTTTACCCCAAGCTCTCCTTCGCAATCAACTTGTTCTCTCCTGCATATTTACCCCAAAGTCAAGGTTAACTCCGGCCAGCTTACCCACTCCTCATTAACTTTGTGAGTCTGCCCCTGCTTCCTTTCATTCTATTTATTTTTTGTTTTATTAAAATTTAAGTTTTCTGAATGATGATTAAGATGCCATTATTTATGATTGATTATAATTAAAAGTATGGTTTCAGTATAATTATTTTTATTATTACTATAAGTATGGTTTCATGAATGATGATTAGTGCAGAGATTGAAATGCCATTTATTTTAAGTTTATATGTTCATATACACTTTGCCATAAACAGTTAATGAATCCATCCATTGTAATTCATCTCTTCCAGAAATGAACGAAGACAAGGATTTGTCCGTAGATAGTGACGAAGAGTTTTGGTGGGCAATGACTGCCACGACTGCATCCATTTCTACGTACTTTCACACTTACTTGTATAAAGAACCATGTATGACCTCATACCAAACTGGAATGAAATGGTTGACTGATATATTATCTGGAAGGGATTGCCGGTCTATTTTTATGTTTAGGATGGATAGAGATACAATACTAGAACTAGTCGGCACATTACAATCATGTTCCAATTTGGAGTCATCACGAAGAATGTAAGTTCTTGAGAAGGTGTGTCTGTTTTTATATACTATCGCCTTAGGTGCTTCAAACAGACACGTTCGTGAACGATTTCAACACTCCGGTGAAACAGTAAGTAGGGTTTTTAATGAGGTATTAGATGATGTGTGGGCATTATCAGAGCACATCATTCAGCCTGGAGATTTCAATAGTGTTCCACCACAAATCTTGAATGATACACGATATATGCCATATTTTCAGGTATGCTAATTACATTCTGTCTTTATATATACATTATGCATCTCTGTTTAATACAACTAAGAATATGTTACATTTTCTTTCAGGATTGTATTGGAGCCATAGACGGCACGCATGTACATGCTTGTGTTGCTGCAGGGGATCAAATTAGATTCATTGGCAGAAAAGGTATCCCAACTCAGAATATCATGGCAGCATGCGATTTTGACATGCAATTCACTTATGTTTGCGCTGGATGGGAAGGCACTGCCCATGATACTCGCATATTCAATTCTGTAGTCAACAATCCAGATTGGAAATTCCCTAAACCACCTCCAGGTTAAAATCATTTTCTCTTAACGTTTAGTTATTTATGACAGTAATCGTGTAGGTAATACTAACGTTAATTTATTTATGATATTAGGTAAGTATTATGTGGTAGATGCTGGATATCCTGATATTACAGGGTATTTGAAACCTTACAAAAGTACAAGGTATCACTTACCTGAATTTCAACGAGGACAACCACCTAGGGGTCGTAAAGAAATCTTTAATCGTGCACATTCTTCACTACGATGCTGTATAGAACGAACATTTGGTGTGTGGAAGACAAGATGGAAGATATTACGCGACATGCCTCGGTATCCATATCCAATGCAAATTAAAATTGTTGTCGCCACTATGGCTTTGCATAATTTTATACGTCGTAAATCTCTAAATGATCCTGCGTTTATAAGAATGGATGAGAATCCTGATTTTGTGCCAGCTGATATTCTCCCAGATAATTTGGGCGAGGGAAGTATTCAGAGTCAAGGAGATAATAGTGAGTTTTCACCAATGAATGTAGTTCGTGACTCAATAGCTAATAGCTTAATGTTGAATATGTAATTGTGATTTAAATATGTAAAACTTTCTACAGGAGATCAAAATTTATGGTCATGTAGCTGTTTTTTGTATGAAATTGATGGTTTTGTGGTTGTGTCGTATGCCAATAATGATGGTTTTGTGGATGCTTTGCGTATGTAAATGATTATCTATAATCTATATGTTATATAAATTTTATGTAATGTGTTATTTTTTAGTGAAATTTCTATTTTAATTATGCATATATCCTTTAGCAAGAATGCATTGGTTCAATTTTTTGTGCTTCATTGATTGAGGAGATAAGAAACATGTTGTGTTTTCTTCTTTTATAAATGTGTTCGATAATTTTAATCTTATTTTATTTCTCACATTCGGTTTTGGATTGAAAATGAGGGAAATGAAATTTTTGAACCAGTACCTACCGTGATTCACGGTTACAGCTAAGTGTTATCACGCTAAACAATTGTTAGTTATCGTGGTTACGGTAAGTACTTACCGTAACCACGCTAAGGACTTTTATATACTTCCACGTTTTTTCTCTTCTTCCTCAGTTCAACCCAAAAAAATCTCTCTCCTCAAACCCGACCAGCACCTCCAAAATCGCATTTTCCTCTTCAAAAACCACTGAAATCTTCTCTGAATCCTCTCAAAATTTGACCAAACATTACCTACATCCATTCAAACAAAACCCATCCGTTCATTTCGAAACCCATCCGTGAAATCACTCTCAAATGAAAAACCCTCAAGTTCGAAACCCTAACCCTCAAATTCGATTTCTTACCCTATAATCCTTCTTCTTTCGGATCAATATGGCCAAGGGGTCTTCCTCTAAGCGTCCTAGGAAGGATGCAGCGAAGAAGACTACATCAAAGACTCAAAAAAAGGCAGATGTTGCGTCTTCCTCCACCGTGGAACCCGACTTTGAAGCACTTGCGGCTGCAAATGCTAATTTCTACTTTCCTCCTACCACTTTTGATGACAGGTTCTTTGTTGATCACGATGCTTTTCACGATTTGTTTAAATCTGCACGCATGATTAAGCCTCACTTGTTCAAATTCGATAATTTTATTCCTTGCGATTTGCCTAGACTAGTGAATGCCCAAGGATGGTCTAGGGCTGTTAATATGTCTAGATTTTACAGTCCAGTGCTTTTTAGAACTTTTTATGCCAATTTGGAATATAAAAAGACCATTAGGGATCCCGAACATTGTGTTCTTACCTCACGCATTTTCGGCATAAATATTCGAGTTGATTTGGATATGGTGTGTAGAATATTGGGTATACCTAATGAGGGTATGTGTTTCTTTGTCGGTCGTGGAGCTGTCATTCATCCTGACTTTAAGTCTTATGATCAATGGAAAACTGTTGCTCCTTGTGAACCCCCTCGCAAACCCATTCCTGTCAACTCCTTGGATCCTCTCTGTTTCTTGCTATACCATCTTGTTTCTAGGGTTATTCTTCCTAGGGTGAGTGATTTGAGTGTTATTCCGGGTATAGAAGTGTGGGTGTTGTATTGCTTGTTACAAAAGCAGAAACTAAACCTAGGATTTTTAGTGCTCAACCATATGGCTAAGGATCGTCGGCCTCAGTCGGGTACCGTTGTTCACTTTCCCTATCCTCATCTAGTAATGGATATTTTGGAAGCTAATGGTATTAACATTCCTTGGTGTGATGAGTTTTCTCATGCTTGTGTGGTTTATGATTCGACTCATATCACTTCTCGTTTGAAGCTTATGATAGATGTAAATGGAAGGCTTGCCTATAACTCTGCTAAGCACATGGGAAAAATATATCATATTGCTCGAGTTCTTCCTAATAATGATGATGAGGGTGATGTGCCACCTGAGGTGCGTGTGAATTCTCAAGATGGTGAAAGTGCACCCCAGCCAATGAATGAGGGAGGGGTGGAAGATGCTGATGTAGACGAAGAAGAACTTAATGATGATGATGATGATGATGAAGAAGATGACGACTATGTTGACATCACTTCTTTACGTGAGCAAATGGTGGACCTCTCTTCTGACGTTGCAGATCTTCAAACTTCAATTACTCACCTTGGTTTGCGGTTTGATCAACTTGACGCACGGCAAGCGGCAAGAGATGCCCGCAATGAAGACATGTTTCAAGCTCTTTTGGATCGTTTTCCCCCTCCTCCTCCACCTCAATGATTTACTTCTCATGACACATTGCTTTTGTTAGCATCTATTGTTTAAACTCTTTTGCTATATCAAGTAGCCTGACTTGGTTTTGGTACTTTTTGGATACTTGGTAAACTACTTGTGATGTGTAGTATGTTTTGTGCTTCTCTGCATCTATGCAATGATGAATGGTTTCACTCAATTGTTATTCTTATATGCTTTAAAGCCATTTTTGCATGTTTGCTCCTTATGTTTGTGGTGGCCCCCTTCTTTTTGTTGATGACAAAGGGGGGCAAATGGCTATATATCATGGAATATATTATGCTGAGATTAATTACATTTGTCGTGTTATGAGGTTTTATATGAAATGATGTTAATCATGTAGCAAGTTATGTGTGGAAATAAATTTTTAACGGTATTAATACATTTATTTTAATGGGGTTTTATATGCAAATGATGTTAATCATAGCAAATAACTCAAATTGTTAATGGTATTAATCAATTTATATTTATTTATGATTAAAAAAAGTTTCATTTATTTATCATATTAGATTAATATTAGGTGGTAAATGTTACATTATAAATAAATTGATTAAAAATTTGAGCTCCATTATTAATTAGTTAACTTTTTGGTCATTAGAATAAAAAATATTTATTGATATAAGAATTAATAAGTATTATATATAATGAGTATTCGATTTTTCAATTCGGTTAATTTATATATATTGGTGGGACAATGGTACCAAAAAATTAGCATAGGTAACTCTTATCTAATACTCCATTTGTAACTGATTTAGAATAAAAGTTTGTTTTTAACAAGCCGTTCAATATATTTTTTAAGCCAATATATGAGTAATTAGCCATTAATAATAGTTTTTTTTTTGGTTAATATGAGAAGTAATTATGGAGTAATTATAGTTTTTTCAGTTTTTAAGACACCAATTAACTATTTATTACATTTTCATACGTATGGTATTAATAGATTTATTTTAATGGGATTTTATATGCAAATGATGTTAATCATATAGCAAATAACTCAAATTTTGAATGGTATTAATAAATTTATATTTACTTATGCTTAAAAAAAGTTTAATTTATTTATGATATTAGATAAATATTAGGTGGTAGATAGATTATAAATAAATTGATAAAAAACATATATAAAGATACTAAAAAAATTAATTCTAACACTTTATATGAATTATGCCCTTTATAGTCATTTTACATTCCAACCATAGTTTTAAAACAATTTTTACCAAACATCAAAAATAACTTCTGGTTTTCCAACAGAACTTTTAACAAACATTTACCAAACAGTTTTTACCAAACATCAAAAATAACTTCTGGTTTTCCAACTGACTTTTACAAACTGAACTTTTTCCCACTAAACTTTTCCAGTTAGAACCGGAACGCCAAACATGCCCTAAACCTTGCTTGGAAGACGGGTAGAGGATGAGACGGTTTAAGCACGCGCCAGGAAGGGTTTTAAAACTTGGTGTAGAATATAAAAAGTAGGGCAAAACTCACATTTATACCGGGTTGACAATAAATAAAAAATCCAAAAAATCATAAAATAAGAAAAATATTTTAGAAGTAATAATTCTTTTAAAAGTAGTTTTTTTTAGAGAATTTTTAAATAGTTTTAAGTTTTAAGAACCTACACAACACAACACAACACAACACAACACAACACAACCTTAAAGCATCGTAGTATAATTCTTGGCATAGCTTTCCTTTAGAACAGAGTCAAAAAGCTCCACTGATACATAATAACTCTGGCATATAGTTCTGCTTCTGCAAACCAGATAACGATCCAACATTAACTTGCGAAATTCAGGTAACCCTAGTACCTAATAATTTATTGGCAAGATCAAGAACAAAGAGTAGATTAAGACATTAATTCAACGGTAGAAAACTATTGAATCGCTTGGGTTGGCGGCAGAGCTAACATTTGGGACTCAACCACCTCCAGTAAACCTGTTGCCAACCTCCTTGTCAAATCCTCCACCGAGACCTTCTCTACGTCCATCCTAATGCCCATATCAGCAGCATACCTGGTCCCACAGTAAACACCAACAGATATTGCTGCCGATGCTGCCATAACATAGACATTGGTTTTAACAAGGCGCAGCGGTGTAGACAGTGCTGCCGCAAGAGTACCCCCCATATATGATACATTTTGGCCCTGCCCCACTACGTTCGTGACAAGAAACCCAGTTTTGCAATAAATAGCAAAGTCTTCACAGTTCTTATTAAATATACTATAACACCCAAACCCATTGTTGAGCAGATACTTTGCTCGATGAACTACAATATCATCTTCATCTGAAACTGCAAGAGTACAAGTCCCGCCACGTGCTTTTGCAATAAAAAGAGCAGGGGTGACGGCATATTCAAAGCGGTACAAGATACCACCAGCAAGGAAGCAGTTGAGGCAAGAGAGGACAACTCCATGACCCCCTTCCTGAGATGTGCAGTTGGTGCAAGGCACATAGGAGTTGGATGGTACTGAGCTCACCAAGAGGACATCCAATACCGTTCCTGTTCCTACTTCTTGGCCACGTCTCGTGAAATGAATCACTTTATTTTCCCCAATATAGATTCCTAATTATATCAATTGTACAACAAACAACTATAAATTCCGAGTCATACGAACCTCATTGTTATTGTGAAAACTCAAATGAACCCAAGAAAAAAAATGAATCACTTCATCTTCCCCATTCCCAATTATGTTTGATTTTGAAGCAGGAAACTATAAGATCTGAGTCATATGCACCTAATTTTTAGCATGAAAACTCAATTGAATCCAAGAAATGAAAACTATAAAATGAGAAGTACAAGACCGGTACAAGATAAAGGTAGATCTACAACATTAGGATCCCAAAACACAAAAATGGAAATTACTTGTATGCATCTGCTCATTAACATGACAAAATTCTCTAAGAAAAAGAGTTCCATTCTTGTAGTGAGAGTAGCATTTCATGTAAGCGGCCGTACACTAATCACTCTGTTTGGTCCCAAATGAATGCCTTAGGTTCATACCATGCCCGATTGATTCAAGTTTTTATTTGTTTTAGACAGCACAATCCCACAAGGCCAAGCTTGACTTCACATAAAACCATTACAACACTTCAAATATTTGTACTTCATTAGTTGATAGTTCATAAGCTTTTCAAAGCATTTTAAACACCCATCTATTTTACAGAGATGCCCAAATCTTTAATTAGCGCGTATCCGGCTACATACTAAAGAAAGAAGCTATTTGTAGTCTCATCCTCCATTTCTTTATTCTTTCATGAGAGATTGATTAATGGAAAAATGAAAAACCCCACATAAAAATCAAAAACAAAACTTTCTAAAAAAAATCCATATCTATAATTCAATCGCAATACAAAAGTGGAGCAGAATACCGTGATGTGCATATATATAAGCAGCCCTCCACGAGTAGATGTGATCCCCAGGCTTGAGACTCTCCTTGCTGATCCTGGACTCATATATTTCAAAAAATAAATAAAATTAAGCATGTGAAACCCAGAAATGATCGTAATAATAAAGAAGAAATGACAATGAGAAAAAAGGAAATTTAGAGAAATACCTGTTAGAAAGGAGCCCCATTTCTCTTCCTCCTCTTTATCTGTACCAAACTTTTTATTATCTAGGGTTTCGGTTTTTCTCGGTTGTCCAAGGCTAAAAGCAATGGAGAAGGGAGAGTCGGGCTTGGGTTTACTTTTCTTGAAAATTACGATGTCGCCATCGGATTAAACCTTCCTTATTAAGGAAGATGGGGGAGGAGGATGAGACGTTATTATATTTTATAAAGCTTGGGCTCTCTACTACAAAGTCTCCTTCTTCTTTTTTTCTCTTGTTTCTTGCAAGAAAGAAAGCCCATGAAAGGGCACTCCGTAGATTTGTGCCATTTATGAACACCGATTGGACAAATTTGATTTTTCCTTTTTTGTTCATAGGTGTTAATGTTATGAATGCAAACATTTTCACCAGTTATAGTCATTTCTTTTTCTTTTTCTTTTATATAAAAGAGAAATAATTAGATTATTATTTCTATTTTTTTATATAAATAAATAACTAATTCTATTTTCAGTAAAATAAAAATAAAATGAGTAATTTAATAATTTTATTTTTGTCTTTGACGTAAACTACACTAATGAACTCATCTGATTAAAAAAACTACTCTCACCATTAGGACCACGTATCACAATGAAATCATAAGTAACGAATCTCACCACTTATGCAACTAGATCACAAAATGCAGGTTAACCCCTAACAAACTATGAGTACCCAACAATATTACGAGTTATTCAGTTGTATTTTGTTGTGCTAAATGACACATGGCATGCTACTTATATAAGGAGTGATTATGTAGTAGGTGTTACATATAAACAAGTATAGTTGGATTGTCCAACTTACACGCGACGGTTGATAATTACATCTAGATCCGTGGAAAGTATTTAAATTTGAAAAAACCCCACAAAATTTGCTTGCTTATTACCTTATAAGCAAAACGATTTAACTAGATATTCACTTCATAAAACACTTAAATTACTTTATAATTTCTCTTGTATAAAAAATAAGGTTTTTATCATGATCGGTAAATACTCTTAATCGATCATTTATGAAAATAAAGTATAAAATATAAATAAATAAATTTTAAATATATACTAATGAGTCGACTCCCAATAATAACTTGTAGCCAACTGTAATACTCCACATGTTTGCAGTCATATTCTAGAAAACGCTCCTCCACACGTCTCAGTGCTAGTTTGGCCCCCTGATTTGGGTTGGGAAAAGCACTTTTCCAACCCAAAAGCACTTAAAAGGTGTTTGGTAACACCTTTCCAATAGAGCTTTTCACGGAAGTGCTTTAGGTTTTCTTTGTATTTTGCCTCTATTCCTCACTCCTGAAAAATAGAGCAGTGGCAGAAAGTGGCTTTTGAAGAAAACACGGGAAGCTGGCCTTTAGTTTTTTTGACAAAAATATCCCCCACTATCCTTCTTATTTACAAAAAAACCAGGTATAAATTACCCAAAAAAAACCCAATTCTTTCTCATTTCCCGTGGCTGCCTTGTTCTCCTCTTCTCTCACTCTCGCTCTCCTCATCGCCGCTCACCATCTCTCCCACTCGGCCTCCTCCATCATCACCGTCGCAACACCATCATCAACCCTCACCATCTCTTTCATTTGTTTCCTATCTCTCCCTTTGCTAGAACGGATAGATTTGGTTGGTTTAGTGAGGCTGTGGGAGATGTTCGATTTGTCGGAGGAAAAGAGATGAGTTTTGATGGGTGGTTGGGTTTGAGTTTTGATTTGGTGAAGCGACGGAGATTTGATTGGCCGGTTTAATTTGGTGACGGAGGTATAGAAAAGATTTGTGATTATGGTCGGGTTGACAGAGGTGGTAAGCGAGGCAGAGGTGATGAATGTGTTGTATAAAATATGGCGTGGGCAAGGTGTTTGTTAAAATGCCTAGCTTAACTTTGGGTTTTGTTTTTGGGATTTTTGATTAGGTGAAGGAAGGTCTGCGGTGGTGAGACACGGCGGTGCTGGAGGGACGGCCGTTGAGAGGTGAATTTGGGTTTCTGCCCAATTTCAAATCCTCTCCCAAATTAATCAAATTAAATTGTTAAGAAACTGGAAAAAAAAATTCTTAAGCCAAACTCTTCATAAATCCAATTGCTAATCAATTTGTTTAAATTGTTAGTTTATCTGTTGTTTAATAATTCATACTCATCCTTTAGATTAATTAGGTGTCTTCAATTTGATAATACAATAAACAGCTTGCTCGAATTTTTGATTTTTTATTAATTAACTAAAATATTGTATTTATCAAATTAAATTGTGTGTGTGTATTAATCGAACATTTAGTTCGAACAACTGAATCGGCATTAAATTTAGAGACATTTTGGTCATTTCAGATTTTTAAACCATAAAAATGCATCGTGCCCTTTATAGTCATTTTACATACCAATCATAGTTTTAACAGCAGTTTTTACCAAATACCATAAACAGTTTCTAGTATCTCACAGCACTTTTAAAAAATATTTACCAAACAGCATATTATTTTTTGCAGAAGTGATTTTCACGCAGCACTTATTTTAAAAGCTGTTGGGGGCCAAACAAAGCCTGTCTTCTTCCCCTCCTCTCAGAAAGCAGCATATATCCTCTCTCCCACAAGAATATTCGAACAGAGAATCCTCCACATCCAATGCAGCACTTCCACGTCATCACCCGCCAAAATCTCTCAAAATCCTACGTGTCCACCTGCTCAAACCTATAGGAATAAAGGAAAACAACCCCAATCTATACCGTTACCAATAAAACCTCTCTCTCCCCATTTTTCTCAACTCCACTGAAAAATAAAAAACCCTAAAATTTCCCACTGAAATTGAGAGAAAAGTCAAAAGAAATTCCTAATTCGATGGACAAGGTCGCGTCGCAGTCTTCCACGGCGTCGCCGAGCTCGGCCTTCTCATTCGTATCGAAAGGCTGGCAGGAGGTTCGTGACTCCGCGGACGCGGATCTCCAGCTCATGCGAGCCCGAGCCAACTCGTTCAAAAATCTAGCCAATTCGCTCGACCGCGAGATTGAGAACTTCATCAACTCCGCATCGACTTCGTTCTCCGTGCGGTCTCCATCGGCGGCAGCGACGGAGCTGGATTTTGTGAAGAAGCTGCAGCCGAAGATATCGGAGTTCCGGAGGGTGTACTCCTCTCCGGATTTTAGTAAGCGAGTAATGGAGAAGTGGGGTTCCCCAGGCGCGCGATTAGGGATAGATTTATCGCGCATAAAGAATGCGATGCTGACAGAGATTGCAGATGAGGAGGAGGGTGAGGGTAGGAGAGCAAGGATGAACGGGATGAGGTTGTGGAAAGAGGAACCGAGTGAGGGGAAGTTTGGGAAATTTAAAGAATGGGAGCCTATACGTGTGTTGAAAAGAAGGCTGAGGGAGTTAGAGAAGAAGAGTGAGGTTGTTGAGCTATTTGGAGGTTTTAAAAATAGTGATTTTGTTGAGAAGCTTAAATCCAGCTTGGTATGTTGTGTGTTTAATGGTCATTATGAACTTATGCACTTGTTGATTTGCTCATGCTGTTTTGCTTTAGACTTTAGAATATTGCTTGACTGATTTGTTGTCTATTATTGCAGAAAGCTATTCAGAAGGAACCTGAGGAGTCAAAGGTTAGATCTTTGATTCATAACTATGCTGGTCTATAATTTACATTTTATAGGTTTAGTTGTTATAAGTAAGTAAAGTCAGGACTGCCCTTGTTTCTTTCTTTATTATGAAGTGGCAGCGAGGTGCTTGCATCTTTTCCTATAACCCAAAGGCTTCCCATGCTAGCCTTTCTGCCTGTCAGCCTAGCTGAACCTTTGTGACAGCTATAGTTGGGCACATACTTCTTTAGCTGAGGATTTGGCATTTCCATGCCAGGAAATGTTTTTATGCCTATCCTAACCGTAGTACGCAACCAGCTCCCATTGTTGACTATGGCCACCAATGCTTTGTAGGCTTCTGGTTAATGTTACATGGTTGCAGGCGGGTGATAAATGGATATACTGAATATAACTTTTGATCATTGAAGCAGATTTTATGTATATCTTACTGAATGTTTACTTGTCTTACTTCTATTATAGGAAGTACCTCCACTGGACGTACCAGAACTATTGGCATCTTTGGTTAGACAAACTGAGCCATTTTTGGATCAACTTGGAGTAAGAAAAGGCAAGTAATCTGTCCTTTGTTTCATTTGAAAGTTGTATTTTATTTTATTGGCATGATTAGCGTTTTTTGTTGTTGTTGCTCAATGTAAGATTGTTCTCACTACTATTTATAGAAATTGCTGAGTAAGCTTTCTTACCATTTTGCACTGCCACTTTTCATTTTTTATTCATTTCTGCACCTGTTGATTCATGTCCTCACATTTGTTCAAGAAAATAAGAAACCATACTGGTCCCGGTTACAGCTGTACAATAGACAATGCATATGTCAGTGATGTTCTTTTGTTGATGTCTTCTCACATTATGTTAACTGTCGTTTTACACGATACATTCTTCTTTTTTATTTGGAAAATGTGATGTCTTTCTGTTGGAAGTATCCTTAGTTCTGAATTTTAATGGTGCTTTTCAATACGGTGCAGATGTCTGTGACAAGATTGTGGAAAGCTTATGCAGCAAAAGTAAGAGTCAACTTATGGTCAGTTCACTAACTACAGAAGAATCCTCTCTCGTTGAGAATGAGAGTGTGACTGATGAACTAGATTTAAGGATTGCTAGCGTCCTACAAAGTACCGGGCACAGTTATGAGGGTGGCTTTTGGACAGACTCAACAAAGAATCATCCATCAGATTCAGATGGGAAGAGGCATGTTGCCATTGTCACGACTGCCAGTCTTCCCTGGATGACTGGAACAGCTGTGAATCCACTTTTTCGAGCAGCTTATTTGTCAAAGTCTGAAAATCGAAAGGTTACTTTGTTGGTTCCATGGCTTTGCCAGTCAGATCAAGAACTAGTCTATCCCAACCGCCTCACTTTTAATTCACCGGAGGAGCAGGAGAATTATATACGTAACTGGCTTGAGGAAAGGATTGGCTTTAAGGCTGATTTTAGAATCTCCTTCTATCCTGGAAAGGTACTTTATTTATGATGGGATTATGCACCAGATTGTTGATAGTAAGTGTAAGCTATATGTGACTTATATTCCTATTGTTTTGTAGTTCTCACAATCAAGGAGAAGCATACTTCCCGCTGGAGATACTTCTCAGTTTATTCCTTCAAAGGATGCTGACATTGCTATCCTCGAGGAGCAAGAACACCTGAATTGGTATCATCATGGTAAGCGCTGGACAGATAAGTTCAACCATGTCGTTGGTGTTGTCCACACAAACTATCTGGAATACATTAAGAGAGAGAAAAACGGGGCTCTTCAATCTTTCCTTGTCAAACATATAAACAATTGGGTGACGAGAGCATACTGTGACAAGGTAAGTTGTACTTTGTTGTGCATATTGATTTTGATACCAATATTTCCTCATCTGTTGGTGGGCTCAAGCTATATGCTTGGCTACAGGGATGGTTCATGGTTTAGCATTCCCCACTTATTAATTATGTTTAGGAGGTTTCGTCCTATTATATGTATTGAATTGTTTATTTTTGCTACCAGGTTCTTCGCCTCTCCGGTGCCACACAGGACCTACCAAAGTCTGTGATTTGCAATGTTCATGGAGTGAATCCCAAGTTTTTGAAAATTGGAGAAAAAGTTGCTGGTGAAAGGGAACTTGGGCAACAAGCCTTTTCGAAAGGAGCATACTTTTTGGGCAAGATGGTTTGGGCAAAGGGATATAAGGAACTAATAGATTTGCTGGCAAAGCACAAAAATGATCCTGATGGCTTCAAGATGGATGTATTTGGTAATGGAGAGGATGCTCATGAAGTTCAGAGTACAGCGAAGAGGCTGGATTTGAATCTCAACTTTCTGAAAGGAAGAGACCATGCTGACGATTCTCTTCATGGGTAAGCATATGATCGTTACTGTTTTTAGTTTTGGGCCATGTTATGTATGCATTGTATTTGAAGGTACAAATGATATCCGGAGAATCTCAGCAATTTACTAATTTTTGTTTTGAGGCATAGTTGTTAAAGTTTTTTGTTTTTTGTTTTGTTTTTGTCGATGTTTTTTGCTTAGTTGTGCTGAAGATTTTCTTTTGCGCTTGAAGGTACAAAGTTTTCATCAATCCTAGTGTCAGCGATGTGCTCTGCACAGCTACAGCCGAGGCACTTGCAATGGGGAAATTTGTTGTATGTGCGGACCACCCCTCTAACGAGTTCTTCAGCTCATTTCCCAACTGTTTGACTTACAAGACTTCTGAGGACTTTGTTGCGAAAGTGAAAGAAGCATTAGAAAATGAGCCTCAACCACTTACTGAGGAGCAAAGATACCACCTCTCATGGGAGGCAGCCACCCAAAGATTTATGCAATATTCTGAGCTAGACAAAATCTTAAATGGTGAGAAAGGTGATACCGAACTGAGGACTAGCGGAAAGACCATTACAAAAGCAGCTTCAATGAGTAACCTGTCTGAGATGGTTGATGGAGGATTGGCCTTCGCTCACTACTGCCTCACAGGGAATGAGTTTCTTCGACTCTGCACTGGAGCGATACCTGGGACACGAGACTATGACAAGCAGCATTGTAAAGACCTGCATCTCTTGCCTCCACAAGTGGAAAATCCTATCTATGGTTGGTAAGTGCTTAAATGTCGTTGTAGGTTATTCCTGTGTATAATGATCGAAAGCTTTGGAGCTTGCTAGGCATATAGTTAGGAGTACTATCGAAGTATGTACTTTTGAAGAATAGTATCATAGCCGGAGCCAAATTGTCCTTCTTGTGCATAGTTACAAATAGATGCCATAATAATGTGTAGCACCGTATAGTGAAAGTACTTGGATGAAGGAAGTTAACATCTTAATTGAAATTGGAAATATATTCTTTGGCTTCTACCTTCATCTTTTATGTTCTTTGTTTCATACAACGCTTGTGCTTGTCGTTTCGATATCTGGATCATTTGACATTTGTTGTATTTCAACTTAATTAGGTTTGTTATCCACGATGATTCTCACTGGTTTCTGCTGACAAAAGTTAGATAAAAATTGAGTCAGCTCTTGCTGGTTTTCACAAAGACGAAATTTAAATTCCCAAAAAAAGAATTATATTTAGGAAGAGAAATGTGGGGGAGTGTTTATTCATATCTTGGTTAGGGTGCGACTGGCGGCATGTGCCTCCAAATATGTTTCCTTTCCTAAATGCATCTCTCATTCTAGCATGTGAACCCCATCTACTGCTACTAGTGTTCCTGTCTATCCTACTGAGAAAGGTTGTAACTCTGAAGTGACAGATCGATATTGAGGTATTGGAAGTGCTAGAACCTTACTAAAACCTTGGAACCTGTAAAAGCATCTTACCATTTGTCCTCACACCGACTAGTTTCTTTTAGGCCTAAACCAAAAATATTTCTTATGTCTACTTAGCGCAGAGTACGTGGATTGAATTCTCCTACAAGTATCCCCAAGCTTCCCCATCAGGTTGTTGATTGCTCACGGTTCGCAACATATAACTCTCCTGTAATCATTCAGCTGAGAGTTTAGGGATTCTTTTGGATTCAAGTAAGAGTTCATTGGTTCGATGATACACATGTAATTGGCTAATAAGAGCGCTGGCTAAGTAGACTTAGGAAACGCGTGGTTTCGGCCTGAAAGAAAGAAATTACAGCAGATTCCTTCGGTTAACTGTGTGAAGTGAAATGCATGAATCTAACCCCGTTTACATTTTACTTTTCTGCTGAACGTTGATGCTAAGCAGTGTACAAATTTCAGCTTTTGAGTGGGATTGCAGGCACTGCTTATTTCAGTTAGTTCTTTTTTTAGCCTGCAGATTTGTCAGAAGAGATGATGAACGAACCAAGATGACATCTGATTATTCCTCTGCTAAACATAGATTAACAATTACTAATAAACTGATGACGCAGGTCAACTTTTAGATTAATTAGTACTCTGTATGGGGATTAGAGCCACTAATTATTGTTTGCTGACTAATAAGTAATACTCCTTTCTTCCCCGAATGAATGTCGTTTTAGTATTCGGTACGCATATTAAGACGATACTGTACGCGTTACGAATTTACTCCTTCACTAATCCATGTATTTACGATATTGACCCCCGCTCACACCCCCTTCTCCCAAATTCCCAGTCCACCACGCACCGCTTCCATTTCTCAATAAAGAGAAGGACACCTTTCAAAACCCAAAATCAAATTAAACCCTAAGCTAGAGAATTCCTACACAAGAACCCATTTCTCTCTCTCTGGATCTGCAAATCAAGGAACATCAAACATGGCAAGGAAGAGAGTGGCGGCTGAGGCCACTGAGCCTGCCGTGGCCACTGAGCCTGCCGTGGCCACTGAACCCGCTCTTTTGTTGCTTGCTTCTCGCAATTCTCTCCTTTTGTTAATTTTACTTGTAATTGAACTAATCGAGTTGGAAGCCACAGCGATGAATGCAAGAAGGAAAATGGGACTCGTGCGTTGCAACTTGCACGTGTGTCAAAAGTATAATAATCAGAACAATGCAAGACGTGTGAAAATGTGAGAACGACATTCTTTTCCACACACATACACAAAGGCTAGAACGATATTCATTCAGGTCTTTTCCACACACATGCACAAAGATTAAAACGATATTTATTCGAGGAAAGAAGGAGTACCAATTTTGTTTGATGCTATTCTAATCTATGTAACTATTGTCTGCTACGCATATTCTTTTCCCAAAGTCCAATTTTAAAAACCAAAACACCTTTTAAGAGGTCCTTAATTATAATTTGACTGCTTCAAGTTCGACTTGGATCCTGATTCCTGGATGTGGGTTTGAGGTCGCTCAACTTTTTTCTCTTTTTTATTGATAGTTCCATTCTTTTCCTTACCCATGAAAACTTTAAAGAAAAGTTCATGGTCACACTCCAATTTTATTAATATCCCACTACCACTCCTGATTTTAGACATTTCAGGACCATATTGCAAAACTAAACTTCTTTTTTGAGATATCGTAGTTCATAACCTTTATGAATTTGAATCGATAGATGGTTCGATATTTTCATTTTTTAAATAAAATTGAACTTTCGATTTTTATATATGGAAAATTCTTTAAAGTCAATCTAGTGTGAACGAGATTAGTCCTAATTTAATGGATTTAAAAAAAATAAAGATGGTTGTGTTAAAAGAAGAATCAAATGGAGAATCCTTATGGAAAATAAAGTAAAGGAAAAGGAATCTAAGGATCTCGGACATCTGGGATCATTAACCATTAATTAAGTATCATCTTACAATAATACTAATTAATTAGAAGCTTAATTGGTTGCGAAACTCATAGGGTCGTTTTCAATTGGAGAAAGAGGCTAGAAAATCCATGCACGCCAAGTCGTTGGTACGGAAGAAAGTCCCACTTGATAAAATGATGTGAAAAAGAAGTGGGAAACAACTCAAACTTCAACTGTGAAAATCTCCAATTGCATTCCTTTCCTTTTTTGTATATAAACACCACAATAATTTTTAGGTTTTGGATCCAATATTTCTCATAATAAAAATAGGACTAACGCGTGCAGACAATGCACACATGCATTAGTAGAGAGTTGCCAGCAGTAATATTGTTCCTGCTTTATTGTTTTAGACCACCACAGCTGGACTAATTAGTTTGTTTTGTTTTTATTATAAACGAGATTAATTTTCTACCGAAAAAAAGATAAGACGGCATATGGTATAATAAGCTATAACAAGTTTATTGCAACAACTATATTTGTGTATTTTATAGTAGCATTTGTTATTATTTGCCTTAAAAATGAAACACATTTTGTATTATAATGTATTATGGTAACAATGATTTAGTTTTACCAATAGTTTCTATTAAAGCCACTATATGCGATTAGGGCTTTAGTTAGGCGTGCTGGTTAAATTCACATTGAATAGAATGTTAATAAACAATCAAATATAAGATTGAGAGATTTAGAATAATACTTATAATTACTCACTGAAACTACTTTATTTTTATTATTCGGTAATTAGATTCTTTGAATTAGATTACTTGAAATCGACATGAATATGTCTTTGAAAAATACTCAAGTTTTTTGTGCTTGGAGCACTTAAAAAAAACCATTCATTGGTAGTGAAGCACAAAGACATCCTTCCATTTACATAAAAATCTATCAAACCACCAAAAGAGTTGAATAAGAAGTAAGAACCCTCTTAACATGTTGCAACTTTCAATCATGATCAGTCAAGACTATATGGAGCATTGATTTTTTTTTTGGCTTATAAGCTATGAAGCATTTAATGCTGAATGATGATGACTAAATTCCGTACTTGTGTACGGTCTAAGCTTTGGTCATGGTCCACCTTTATTTTTAATTTCTCATTGGTTGAAATCATTACTCCAAGGAATGCGATCATTCCACTAAATCTCATCAGAACGTCGAAGTTAATTGTACTTAAGTGAATCGGTAATCGAAGTAATTTCTTTTATGTTCTAAGAATAAGAAGAACATTTGTTTTTGCAAGAATAAGAAAAATGGTGACCAACTTGTTTCCCTTTGATGAAAGAATGGTTTGTGTGAGCTGCCCAAAATCATAATAACTGTATCCATCGCTCCTTTTTTATCTGTTTCCCAAACCTTCTGCTATATATATTATTCTCTGCAGGCATCAAATCAAAAACAAATATTTACAAAGTTTTCAAATTTGGGGTACCATTATACAGTGCATGTACCACAATTAACCCCATTTAACGAGTAAAATTTGAGTACATCATGATGTAAGATGATGACACGTGTCCAAAAGTGTTAAGAATAGTGATATTCTAGCACTATTTGTGGCACGTATCATCATTCTAGATCATGATATAGGTACATCATGATGTACCCAATTTTTTTCCCCATTTAACCTAGCTTTAAACATGTACCATAATTTTAGGACCAACTTGAGCTATTCTATCACAATATGTCATTCTTCACCCAAAAAAAAAATACGTGCATAATGTGTATCAAAAATAAAGAGAAGAAGATGATGCATATAACATTTATAACAAACTTAAATTTATTTTGAAAGTGAATGATATAGGAGGAGAGTGTATTGGTGTGTATATAATTTCTATTAAATTGATTTTTTAAGATTAGAGAGACTTGTATGTAAAATATAAATAAATATAAGTTTTACTTCACGATAAGAAGATAACTAAAAAAAAAGATATAAATATGAGGGATGATTCAATAAGAATTAATTAAGTACTAGGGAATTTTTAACTTTTATCTATTTTAATTTTAAGTTAAAATTTGCATGTTTTATTATCTATTCACAAATTTTAATAGTTTCATAAAAAATATTAATCATTTTAAAAATAAAAGATTTTTTTAAAAATATTTACGAATTAATTATAATCGAGATAGCCGCGACTATTACCTTATACGGGTATTATATAGTTTTTATTACGTTACATTACATCACATTACTCGTTATCATCATTTAAATACTTAGGGACATAGCCTCCAAACCATGAAAGAGCTAGGGAAGTAGTTAGTTAAAAAGAAGTCTATTAAAAAAAACAGCAGACCCAAAAACTCTCCACTGAGGCAAAGGAAAAACCAGCACTATGCCGTTTCTCTTTTAAATCTGAACTTAATTGCTACAATCAAATGCGCTAATACGCTAATAGCAACAAAAAGAAATTGCCCATTTAATTACATAAATCTCACATTGATATTCAAGTTAAACAACTCGAACTCTGTTAATTACATATACCCGATACTACATTAGTACTTCCATGTTAATTTGTGAAAATTAATTACACTTCCACACGTTGGTCACATTTTGGTGTCTGCAGATGATTATTCTCAGTTTCTGCACATGATTCATGTATTGTAATAACAACATGATCAACCTCGTTATCATCCAAGACAGGTATTATAGTTGCTGTATTCGGTAATTGTGATAATTTGATCTCTGTTGACGCTTTAGGCTTAGTAACATCCTTGAAATGTCCAAGATTCGATAGCTCGTGGACCGACCCAGATAGCGCTTCGACGCATTGAACAATCTCGATAAGTATCGATGCAACTGTCGCGGCAGGAACAATTGATAGGATGTCTGAATTCTGTGATGAGACAGCTTTAAGGACAGTTTTGAGGTCTTTAATGGCTGTTTTTGAGTTTTCCACATGGAGAAGTGCAGAGGATGGGTTGGTCATTGTTCTGATTGCTAAGGCCAGTGAGTTCAATGCCTTACCAGATTCTTTACTCATCTTAGTGCATGATTTTTGGATTATCTTTAAGAATTCTTGCTCCACCTGCAATTAATAGTGACCATCATAAAATTAGCAAAGTATTTTTTTTTTGTGTTTTTGTAAATATTTATGGGACTAATTGCATCTGTAAAGTAACCTATAAAATGATAAAGTGGAAAAAAGAAAGGGAAAATGGTCTATTTTTTTCTTTTTGTTGAAATGGAATAGACATGTTAATTTCAAATATTTTTCTAATGGAGATGTATTATTGAATACTAAAATGAACACGAGAAAAACTCTAGTGGTTCGAAAATATTCACGGTTGAAATTTGAAAACCACGGTAAAGATAAAGTATGATTAAGAATTTAACTAAAACAAGGAAGTTCCAATAGTTTGGTAATGCAATCTTGTTTTGGGTTAATTTAACCATCAAAAAAGTTTGTGATGTAACTTACTTGGACGTCTGAGTTGATGTAACAGTTAAGAGCCTCAATCTGATAAGCACATTGTCTGGAAAGTGATCCGATTCTCAGGTATTGATTCCATGGATGCCGGTACCCGAACCGACCATGTCTAGGCTCCCATTTAGCAAGATTTGCCTGAAATGTTCAAGATTGTGCATCAATAAACATTACTATAGACTTACATAGCTGTATAGCAGAGCATAATAGGACATAAAAATGGTGGGAAAGTGCAGAAGTTAGTGGTACTCCTGCATTTTAATTTTTTATTATTACCATTGTTTCTTCGGCTGATTTTGTATTCAATACACTTTTATATCCTTCAAGAAATGACTTGTCATTTTTAGATGCAACATCACTCTGTCCCTCCTCTGCCTCTTGGAAATATTCTTCTCCAAATCCTGTAAGGATTTGTACTCTGTTAGCCATCCATCTCAGTTCCTTTTCATTGTCAATCAAGGAAAATGGAAGAAAGATATTTTTTTTTTTTACCTTCTAGGCAGTTGGCTAGCTTTTCTATGTTGGAAGCTACTAGGTTATGAAGGTCTTCCCCTGCCCAAACAGGACAAACACACATTGATACGACCATGCAGGTTGCTCCCCCAATCATTATTGTCACAATCCTCTGCTGAGCCATTGCTACTAGCTCTTCTACTCGATACCCGGATATCGATACTAAGCTGAATGTCAGTATGAATATGAGGACTCCATAGTCGTATCTAGCCTTGATTTGTGGGACGAATCGCGAAAATGTCGATGCTGTGGCTAACAAGAACACAAGCATTCCGACAACAAAAGGTTGCAACGTTTCTCCGAAAAGATCACCAAAGTGTTGAGCACCGAGGCCTAATGCACCAGCAAGTAATGTAGCAAAACCTCTATTCAAAGCCCTGCATAAAGTTCCACCTACAAGAAAAACAACAAATTAAAAGATGGAAAAAGATCAAAACTTTTGAATTGCATTGCTAATTTCTAACCAAATTCATTCCAATAATGCGTTTAAAACTTACCTACTGTAAACTCAAAAACTACAACAACAGTAAGGACAGCCCACATTCCTGCATCACCAAAACCATCATAGAGTGGCCTACACAGATAAACCAAGGACACCAATGTAAGAGCAAGTCCCACTTTGATGGAGTGAATGACTCGTCTTGGGTCATCTTGTCCTAATTTCTTGATACTTGTTGCAACTTTGGTAACTATGGACTTGACCATGTCAAGAAAAAGCTTGACCTTGTACAAGATCCCAGCTTTTGTTTCATTTCCAGATTGCTGATCAACTTCCATTGTTAGAGTAGTAGCAAAAAAATAAAGATAAAACTATTTAATTGGTTTCTTTAGAGGAAAAGATGGTTGGGGATAATTTGGTTATGTTTTTTGTTGGGTTTTGTTGTGTGTTTGTGTCACTTAGTAGATGATGTATTTATAGAGGAGAAAAGGAATATTGAGGTGATGCATGTGTTGGTGTTCTTTCTTTATAAATATTTTCTCAGGAAAAAGGGGTTTCTTATGAAATGTGACTGACTGGAACATCAATACATACTATATACATCCTTTATGGTTTTGGAAAGAAAAAAAGATGTCTAACTAATGAAATCTCTACCAAATAAACAAATAGCAGCCCACGATTAGGTGTGAGTACAATTAAGCCCGCATCACTTCAGCCCACTTTGAGTTAAAACTTCAAAAAGACACATTTACTGCTTTTTATAGGCAAAAAAATGATAGCTTTAGGGATTGGTAGTTAATACTTGTGTACGAAGAAATTACGCACTGATGTTTGTACAGTAGTCCCTCTATCTCCTATATTGACTTAATTTTATTTTTTTACCATATTAATTTAATAAAAAAATCATTTCTCTACCTTCCCATGTGTGTTAAAATAGGTTAAATTAAGTCTTAGCACTATCCTAAGGGACAAATTTAAGTAAATATAAAAAAGTTAAAAGAATGAAAAAAGATCATTATCCCTAACAAAGATATGGGTATGGTAGGCACACATAAGTTAGGATAAATGCCTGCATGACCTAACAAAGATTAGAAGAAGAAAAAAGTTTAGAAATGATATCTAGGGTTGAAGAGCAAAGGGCTTTGTCCCGCTGTTTCCCTCTTCTTGTATACTTGCATCGTCGGTACAACCTATAGGCAAGTTGACGTGATATCATGGAAAACATCATGTTCTCAATTCGAAAGGATTTTTTAAGGGGGAAAAGCTGAAATCATCGCTTCCGATTCTTTTCATGTACTTTTATCATTTATATGTAATATTGATGCCCAATAAATACGCAGAAAAAGAAGTCCAAATTATTTTTGAGATTTATTATCGTTTTTAAATATAAGAGTATTTAAACCTCGCTCGCAATTGTGCCTTTTAATAATCAGTTAGTCACAACCAATATCGGTAACCTTTCTTTTTTCTTTTCTTTCTCACATTTCCATATAACTATAGAAGGGTCTTTTGATTTGGTTCATTAATTTTCTTTAGATGGCCTGTTGTAACAAATAATGTTGATTTTTATGGGTGCCACGTATTAATTCCATCATGCTGCGTCAACACACGTGTGCCCAATATGGTCCTTTAATTAATTTGTTGTTTTATTTCCTTTTGAGAGGTAACTAAATGCTGTTATACAGGACTATATTAACCTCATCTTGACGGTATTGCCGGAACCTGAGATTTTTTTTTTTAGTTGAGCAAATATAAAAATATATAACTTAAAAGACTATATTTATAGATGAATTAAAAGAATTATTATTGAATAATTTGAAATTTTAAGAGGCAAATATAAAAGATTAAAGAAAATAATAGAACTTTAAGGACTACAATAGATAATTAAAATTATTAGAGGTCCATATAAGAACAATTTAGACGGTCAGCCGATATAAAAAAAAACTCGAATAAGTTGTTAGTTTTATAGAAAGGAAATTGATGTTGCTAATTATATTTTTGGAAAGTATACATAATCGACTGAAAGTCGAATATTGGTAAGATAATTCTTGAAAAAGTTGTTTATCCTTATAGTTTAATGACCAGAAATATAAGGTGATAGTTGGTCGAGTTTGCTAAAATTCCTAGCCAGTCGTACAAGACCGCTGAGAAGTAAGAGATCTGTAAAGTTGCACAATTTTGTCAAGGCAAAATCAATGGGAATCACAAATCAGATTTATTCCTCTCTTTTTTTCATTTCAATAATAATAAGAACTAAATCGCTATTCCTGTTTGAAAAATGTTTGACTCTTTTTTAATAAGCGTTAAGCTTGTATTATGTTTTGTTTCCTTCTTTATCATCCTAATATAAATTTCTATTGAACAACTTGAGGAAATCTGGGTCGTACGTAACCCATTTCTTTTGTTAAATAAATGATCAAAATACGTCGGCAAAGCAAAAAACTCAAATTAATATTTCTTTTCTCAGAATATGCTAATTGAATTACGAATATTATACTTGGGCTTTATCATCTGATTGACTTATCACAGCTCGGCCCACTTGGACAAAACTTTTTATAAAAAAAATCTAGAAAGTTTTGTATCTGGACCGGACTGGACTGGGTGGGTGTTATTTGAATCCGTGCAAAATGGCCCGGGTCGGAACATCGTGGCTATTATTTATTATTAATTGCAGCTTTGGCACGTTCCGCGCTTGTTGGACTTACTCAAGTTCAATTCTTCTTCAACTTATAAATGATATCTTAGGTATATGACACTTTATTTTTTTCAAAATTACTCTACCAAATAAATTTTATTGTTATATCTAAGAGTTATTAGTCGTTCATTTTTAATTTTCAAGATAATTAAAAGTAATTATTTATATAGTTATCCTTAAATACTCTTAATTGTTTTATAATTAATAAAAAATATTACAATTTGATTGGCCAAAATTTTTAAAAATAATAATCATTTCTTAGAAGAAAAATCGTTGCAATTTAGTTGGCTGCAAATTTAAAATATATTGCTGACATGTTTTTTATAATTACTGGGCAACTAATAATTCAGTTTTTTTTTTTAAAACCCAATACTCAAACATATATGCATGATAGGACTTTCAGTGGAATCTCATTGGCATTTCAGTGGATAAAGTCCACCTTAACAATTCTTTTAAAACTAACTAATTAGATCATGATGTTGAAGTGATACATATGACCTCTAGCATTTTAGTTAGTGGGTAACCTGAAAAAATAGTGAGCAACGCCGGCGCTGGCGAACATTTGTCATTTAGTCTCTTGATAAGTAACTGTTGAGATAGTATATACAATGTTACGACCTAATTATAAATGGTTAAATTAACCAGCGGTAGTGTGAGTAATTTGACATCTTTATTGTTTACGAAGATATTATTAATTATTTTTTTACGTATAGCATAATTGCATGCTACAAGCACTTCATTGCAAGTAGATAAACTCAATTTGAGTATAATTAATCAGAACCTGACGAGTTTACGGATACACATGGTTATACATCAAATAAATTATATTTATTAAAGTTGTTATTGGATACGTTTTATCTCTTTTGAGGATGTAAAAGCTTTACCGGTGACCTGCTAGAATTTGGTTACTTTGTTTATTTGCAAGCATCCCTTGCTTCATTTGTGCTTTTTAATTACTTAGTGGATGGTCCTTTTATAGTTCGTACCAATCTGTTGTTTTATTGATCTTAATTAGTTAATTTGTTTAAGAAGTAATCTCTTTGATAAAGACGTATAATCAAAATGAGAACACACTCTAATTCTTAATTAACTAGTAATTAAGCTTACATTACCTGGGACGATATATATAATTCTGTACTTGGAAGTTGGAACCATCATTATCATATTTGTACATACCGCCTCCCTTTTTAGGGCATTGGATCTTTCCTTTTCTTATCACTTATTATAATCATTGTCATATTTTTAATATTTCTTCGTAAAAAAGGGTAGCTAAGCAGCTTTGCTTTCTCCACACACAAATAAAAGGGTAACTAAGCAGCTACATCAATATGCATGCTTAGCGAATTCCCACTTAATTAACTAGTAGCTTTTAACTAAAGGGGACGTAGGGAAGTTAGTCTAGAATTCACGTTAACAATCTAAGGTTTTTGTGTTCGAATTTTAATGCAATATCTGTTTTAAAATTCTTGAGATACCACTTAAGTCGACTTCGGATTCTAACACAGTAGGGTATAGATTAGTCTGATCCAAAAAAGAATCCGATACACCACATCATATAAAAAAATAGTAAAAATTAGTAATTTTCAGTTGGAAAATGAAAAGGGATAGCAACATTTTTGGATAAAATGGTAATGTGGGATTTAATAATAAGAAAAAAGATCATGATAATCGAGAATAAATTTCCATCAATTTATATGACAATTTATATATATAAGATCGATCATGATAATAAGAAAAAAATACCATTAAAAAGTTAAAAACTAATTTTGGCGCTTCTTAGACACATTATAACAAAATGATCACGTCTAATCATTTAAACAAATTACAGGTTCAGTGATAGATAGGATAATTGGCAAATTGATCGTACGTCCTTAGACTTCCAAACAAGAGACTAATCTCTTCAAGTACGATTGAAAAATGAATAACTCTCCCGGTCTCAATACATATCCAGCTTCATCCCAAGACTCAAATTTGAAAATCATGGTTAAGTTGACTGCATCAAATGTAGGTTAATATAGTATTTAAACGTTGAGGGTAAAATATTATTTGAAGTAGAAAAAATAAAAGAAAAAAATAAAAGTGGGAAAATTAGAGAACAACTCAGGTTTTTTTGGTTCAGTCAAGCAACCAATAGAGTGGTTATTGGTTATATACGGTTGGTCGGTCCGTTTCGGGTTTATCCATTCTTCATCACCAGAAAAATTAGAAATAATTTATGGGCCAGGAGTGATCACGCATTTCAACTTAGCAGGCTCAAAAGTTATATGACAAATGTATTTGCAATGGTGGGCTAGGCCCATTTTAGTGGTTACACCCCTTTTTTCAGAATCCAGAAAAATGTAGTTTATTATGGGCTCGTATTACAGAAGCATATATTAATATTAATAAAAACTTAGCAAGTTGCAAATTAGCAAGCCAAGCCCACTAAACAGAGCAGTCCAATAGCCCATGTCACTGCCTTCTTCTTCCACAACAGATTAGCAAGTTGCAAATTACAAACCTTTGTTGCTTTTTTATATTTTTTATCATACATACGAGTATAAGAACGAAACTCGAACTCACCATCTTAATCTCGATTCAAACATTTTATTTTATGTTTTTACTGATCTGATAACTTACTTAGGCATTTTACGAACCGGAATCTGAACTCTTAAACCATAGTTTTAAAAACAATCTGTATAACTTTTGTATTTATTAATTTTAGAAAGTTTATTTTAATCGGATCGGATTCAAATATTTTAATAGGTTTACATTTTTAAGATCGGTTTTAGTTTTCTCTTCAGCGCACTTCTTGTATGGCTGACTAAATAACTTTTTTTATTTGTATGAAGGTTTCTAAACCTTAATTTACGAGAAATTATTAGGTACACCTGGTGTATATAGGTATGAGATTCACCCACTCAGAGAGAAATAACCACCTATCTTAGAATCTTCAAAATTAAATCCCTAAAAAAACTTTATAAATTAACATCAAATGAAATGGGTCAGGTTTCATACGTACGTATACGGTTCACATCCATGCATTCAAGTACGCAATCTCATATGTATTTATGGAGTATTTATATGAGAAAAAAGATAGTGACTGTCTTCTGTTGTTTATTATGTGACTATCCATCAACGTCATCGTTTTTGTAATTAGGTTGAAAATTCATTATTTATGTGGAAAGCTTCGGGACATCCGTCCAGTAAATAATTGCTTCAGGACCATCGCAATTTTTATTTTGAAGAAAGTGCAAATAGAAACAGAGAAATCAATAATTGTAAAGAAAATGGGCCACACTATGTGGTCCAAGTCATCTGGGCCCAGGTAACCTATCTTTTTACTTGTCCATCATCTAAATCCTAGTTACATGCACAAACATCACCCTACCATGAAATTGTAATTTATCTACTTGTATATGGAGAGAATTGAATGATGTTATGGGGCTCAGAGAAAGGAGTGTGAAGAAACATGTAGGAGACCATTGCCCTAAGTAAGAAATTGGGAATCTCATGATTGTGCAACAACACAAGCAAAATGTATATTAAAATAAGAGAACAGAAGGTCCCATCCCATCCCATCCCTCATTATCATATTGTTTCAGAAACTTAGCAACTTGACATATTGACCAACCGCACTTTACACTGCTCAATCATCTCAATCTTCCCATAATTAATACTTTCACTGTTTCTTGACAAATGCTAGAATCCCAAAAAACCAAAAATTGACGTTTGCTCAAACCCAATCCAGTGTTTTTATTTTCTTAATTAAATTAATTAGTGACCTCATTGTATATATTTATGAAGTAATTATAAGAACATTCTTAAAATATTTGACTTCTAATTTACCATTGAGTTTTGGCTAAAAAATATAACTAGCCCACTAATTACTAAGGACCAAGACTTGTGGGAGAGGAGGTGCGATTGAGAGCAAAACCCCCAAGTGTTTAAAACCTAGAATTAGAATTTCTACTTACAATGCGATACTATTTTCTACACAAAGTTACAAATTTCATAATTTGACTCAAAACTAGAAACTATACCTAGCCCACTAATTGCTGAGGGCCAAGACATGTGGGACTGAGAGCAAAACCCCCCGGTACAATACAGATGTTTGAACCCATAATTAAGTTTACGTACAATTTATACTTTGTTATTTTTTTCATGATAGTGAAATTTCTCGTTTTGTATTGCTTATGAACGTAAGTAACCTTCATCAAATTACCTAAACACTCTCTTCTTTTTTCATTTTTTTTACCTTTTATCTGCGTGTTTTTTACCGTGTGGATTCATTCTTGGTCAATACATTATTTACAAAATTTACCTTATCATTAAATTCAGCATACCCTATTTTGTAATTGCCGTGCAAAAAACAAATTCTTGTCACTTTTTAAGATGTAAATGCTATGAAAGCTACCTCTAAGGATATAAAGAATATACATAGACTTATTTTAGTGCCTTTTTACTGCCATCATTCAAGCACAAACTATACATCAATTCACACATGCTCTCTTCTAATTTTGCTAAAAAAATCTTCCTTCTTCAACTAATATAATAATAATTAATATTTTCCCAAACAATATTGAAAATTAGAAGTGAAAAGTGTGCGCATGATTAATTCCTAAGAAAGAATTGAACAAAGATATATATATAAATCATCAAAACACATGTGAGGGATGGAATAATGTAATAATACTATGGTTTTGATTAAAATAATAATTTCCAGGAATGATACCTAGAAACACAGCAGGAGATTGACTTGAAAGATACATGGCATGATCTTGATAGTGAAGTGATGAGAATTAATAAGACACCGAGACGGATTGTCTATACTTTCTGGGGCACTAACCCTTCTTCCCCTTCCTCAGCATAACAAAATATTCATCAAAGTATTCCTAATAATTCCCCATCGAACAAACAAACCTTAGCTGCCCATATCTACATCATTTTATATTAATTTAAGTACCATCCATCCATCTTAATTATATATATATATATATAATGCAAGAATGATCATGCAATAAAATACGTACAAAAAGCAAAAGGTCCATTCCATTTAATAGAACTAAAAAAACAATGTTATCCCAGCAAAAGTTAAAACACTCTAGCTCCTACATAATTCTGACCCATTAGATTGCCTCCACCTATGGATTAAAGCCAATTTTTGTGACTTTGAAGACAGCTAGCTAGCTAGCTTTAAATTTAGGCACCGAAATCTAATTATGAATAACTGTCATTTTTTTACTGAAAATTACTATACACTTTACTTAACTTTTTAGTGTTTGCTTTACTGAAAATTACTGTTTCAGAAAGACAGTTATTTGTGGACAGAGGGAGTATGTTCTACCATATACTCCCTCTAGTTTTTATTAATTGACTTTCTGAAACATTAACATTCAGTAAAGCAAACACCAAAAAGTCAAATAATGTGTACAATAACATTCAGTAGGAAAATGACAGTTAATTGAAATCGGAGAAAATACATTGGAGAAGGAGGTGAGATACGAAAGGTTATAATTTAGTGATAGTTTTTTATCGAATGAGTTTCGAATTGGAGTTTTCTAATTAGATTATTGACTGTTAGTTACATTCCCACCTTTTTCATGAGATAGCAGATAGTTGACTGTTTATGATCATTAGTAGTATAAGTTTCCACACAAAAATTAAGACATGCATCTTCAGTGTCAGTGTGTCACAATCCGATGCCAGTCATCACTACTCATCATTCTCTTTCTCTCTGATGATGATCACAGATAAAAAGGAGCATGAGCACAAAAGCAGCTACTAAGGTAAAGATGACTACATATTCAGTAGTACAGGACTAGTTAAGTACGCCGTCCCATGTTTTTCTTCTTTTTTTTAGGTTATATGTACGGATTCTTCTACTTCACTGTTCGTCAGTATAATTGAATTTTACTAGTACCTGTTTTAAACTTGGAAAACATGTCTGCTCTTGTATATTCTTGTCCTTTTTCTGCGGCATTTCCTTGCTAATATAATCCTCCAGCTTATTAAAAAAAAATTATAAATCTATTAAAGTAAAAATAGGAGAGTTTGTGGTTTAGTTATATTTAAAGCATCCATTTCTAAGAAATAAAGAAAAAACAAGAAAAATAGATTTATTTATTTGAAGCTTAGCAAATTTAAATGTATTTGCAGACATTTGATTAAAGAATTAATTAACGATGATGTGTCTTTCAAGAAACACTGTTCATAGCATGTTTTACGCTTATCATTTTAATTAAAGAAGAAGATTATTTATTTAGTTATATTGGTGGCAATTTCCCTGCCTAACACACCACTTGTGCTGTGTCTGTGGATATAAGTACCGCCACGTTTGGATGAAGAAGTTTCAAAATAGGACTTTAATGATAGATCAATGCTAGGCTTCGGTCGTAAAGTTGACCAAAACAAATGGGATAATGTTACCAAATTAATGGAATCTAAATTTATAAATATTATTTTTAATTTAAGAGGTGATCATTAAGTGCCACTTTTAAATGTTTTGCTTTAAAATTAAATAGGTAAAACCAACACTAAAGTATTTGGCTAGGATCTTTGCTTTTAGCGGCTTAAAAAAGTTTTTAAGTTATAATTTAACCACATTTAAAAACATAATGTATTTACGATTTTAATGTTATAAATTATTAACAAACTAATGACTTTTAAGATCATTTCATTTTGATTAAAACAATTCACAACACAACACAATAACTCCAACCAAACAACTTACTTGATTTATTTCACAGCATAACACCACACAGCGCAGCACATCACTTATGGCACAACGCAACACAACACAAAATCACGATTTTTTTATAGAAAGAATAGTAGACAACCATTGAATTATATGTTTAGTGACTTGAACGACTTTTTCGGTACTATTAACCGGAGGAGGGCAAAGAATCAGGACTCGGTGGCTTGGCTCCAATAGCCAGCCTTGGTGGTCCATCTTCCGGTCAGGAGACTCGGGACCAAAACAGCACCAACCACGTGGTCTCGTTTCTCAACAAATGCAAATTAAGCACATTGGCCGCTGAATTTCATCATTTTGTATTCAACATGAATTTATGTATCTACAAATTTTCCTATTTTATTATAATTAACATTCAGCAACATTTTAATTTGAATTATATGTATTTTTAAACTCGTTAAATCAAGGTTAATTCTATATATATTGGACATGCAGATAGATTTTGATAATTTATCCATATAGGAATATTATAGATTCTTTAATTAGCTGGAGATGGATGTCTATATCATTGAAATGCTTTCAATTCCTTTCGGTGTTTATCCATTTCATTTTATTCCCCACATTTTGTCCCAGTAAACTCATAACTAACTCCAGTCATCTCATACCAATGATCTCTTAAAATTTCAACATCATCATTATAATTGTTAATTTTGCACTAGTTATATAAATTTAAGTATGTAAAACCAACCGATTCTAACCAAACTGAACCGGAAAAATTGGAAGTAAAAAAACAAGATATTATTATAAAGTGTTTCATATACATCGAATTTAAATAAAATATAAAAAAATTAAATTTAGCAAACACAAAGTCAGCATCTTTCACGTAGAAACCCTGCTCAGTTGTGAGTTGTGAGACACGCTCCTCCTGCGCGCGTCGACAGCTCCCGCCTCCCCGGCCCGGCTCATCATTCAAAATTAAGATGATATCACAGTGGATTTTTGTCGTGACTAGATGCCGATACTGCGTACGGCTTACGTCACCATCCAATCACGTGCCCACACGCAACACAAGAATTAATCTCTTCCCCGCGCCACCACTCACATCCTCCCAATCTCATCAAATCTTACCGTCCGATCGATATCGATTTTGTTAATCACTCATCGGAGGAAACAAACGGTGATAACTGATAGTCTAAGGAAAAGGGACACTTGTGAAAACGACACGGAAAAGTTGACGTATAGATGGATACTAATGAAATTGTTTAACTAAAAAATAATACTGGTAATTGATCAAAAATATTTTTTTTGTCACTTGAAACAATAAAGATTCAGTTTCATATATAATGAATGTGATGATAAAGTTACGCCGGAGATGATGATGGGAAGATTTTCCATTAATGTTGACCGTTTGTTGTTGATTAATGGTATTTGATTATTGATGCAATCCTTATAAAGTATTATCTTGTCTCATAATTTATGGTGAGAATTTTACTGTTGATTATTTATTTCAACATATTTATTCATTTGAATTTTCTATGATAATTAAGGGTCTTTTTATTTTTGTTAGGACATGTTGGATTTTCGCTGTGTTGTGCTATGTTGTACGGTTATGTGATGTTGTGCTTTAGAATGAAGAAAATAAACTGTTTGGTTGTTTTATGCTATGAATTGTTTTAATTAAATGAAATAATTTTTAAAATTATTACTTTGCTGAATTTTTTAATTCAAATGTTGTTATATAAATTAATAATTATCTTATAAATTTAATATTATTAATATATAACATAAATAAATAAGATTTTAAAAAATATATGTATATGTACTAATATATTTTTTAAGCAAATTACATTTTATGCTAATATTTTAAATAAATATACTTTAATTTTTTAATACAAACAATCTTCTACTTTCAAAAGTATATTTTCTCCTATTTTGTATCCTAACTAAATATTCTAGTATTATTTTTACGTATTGAATTTTAAAGTAAAATAATTAAAAGTAAGGATTAAACACAGTTATTTTGAGTTTTTTATAATAAAATAAAATAAAAGTAGTCATAAATAAATTAATTATTTACAGTAGAATACGAAACCAAAAAAATGAGGAACGGAAAGGACGAAAGGGTCATAGTCCTGAAAGAGACAGAAGAAGCTGACGTGTCAAGAGTAGGATGAAGGAGGACAAATATGTCAAGTGGAATGAGCATGCGACAAGTGGCACTGATCAATCACCAAAGCCGACAACGACAAGCTTGAAGATAGATATGTATCCGCAGCATTAAAGAAAAAGATAGTAGTTACCCGGAGACCCAGCCTCTCCTCCAATTGGCTACTTTCTTGACTTTATGGACACGTGGGTCCCTCCAACTCGTGGAAGTTTTAATTTGAGTGGATTGGGCCCACAGATAGGTTAGGGGAGGCGAATCTTTCTTAACAAGAAGCTAAAAATCTTAACAGTAAGATAAAGTTTAGTACTACTCCCTCTCATCTCAAAAAAAATGTCCTTTACTATTTCAGCACCCATTTGAAGGCGGCCGGAATTACGAAATTTTTCGGGGTGATATAATTACTATTTCGGTCGCCTTAAAATATGACATTCTTTAAAAATCAGAGGGAGTAGTATTTAAATTTGAAATTTATAATTTTGGGTCTCCTTTGGTGATTAATTTGCCCTTATATCACATAAGAATAATCTCCTTGCGATATTTTAGAGTTTACAAAGAGAATATTTTATTTAGTAATATTCTTTTATCTATCAAACTCAAATTTAAAATTTTCAGTCTGAATCTTTTTATCACTAGGAATGCATATAAACAGACTCTAATCAGAAACATTATTTTTTTTACTCTATACAAAACTAGAAAATTGACTCTGAGTTACGGAGTCGGGTTGAAAATTAAAATTAGTTATTAAGTAATTATTTTAGGGAAAAAAGAAAGTGAATTTAAAAAAAAAATAGAGGTAAGTTTACTCATGCAATTTTAATCACCAAATTTAATTCTTCATTCATAATGGATTGTATAAAAAATTATATAAGGTTTAGTTAGACCAAATTATAAAAAAAAAGAGAGTATAAGATTCCATATTTGCGGGGTTTAATTAGAAATCTTTTATAAACAAATAGACTAATTTAATTATTTAAAGGTTTGGTTTGAATCTTTTATAAATACAGTGATTAAATTAATCATTTAGGAGTTTAATTAGAACTTCTAAAAATATAGGGACTAAATTAATCAATAGAATTATTTTTAGAAACAAAAGAAGGAGAATGACAATTTGTTGTTGTCTTGGAGTAATTTCTAGGGGGGAAATTGTCATTTTCCTTCTTTTACCGTTTCCTTTTATATGTATTAATAATTATAAGCCTATGGTAGTTTTTTCTTATATCAAAAGGAAAAGGACAAGCTTAGAATATTATTGACGAATTTACCTAAAAAGTGAAGCATCTATTTTATCTTTGAGGATATTTAAAGAGACCGACGAAAGGAGAGAAGGTGCCCACATGTAGCGAGGCTCCATATCGAAGGTCAAGTTGGTCATACTATTTGCAACCATATTGGCTTCTCTATAGAATGATATGAACGAACTTCACATCCCAATTCTTCTTTCAGCAACAAGATTTATGTATACCGAAATGACAATTTCGTTAGTCGAGAAAATCTAAACAACTCTAAATTGTCAACTTCTGGAAATTGGTCAAAAAAATTGTTTGTAATGAGTTGTTTTATTTATATTTCCTAAGAGATTAGTTGACGTTTTTTAATTATAATTTTTATTTTTCGTATAAATTGTAAAGTCTAAACCAATTAATTTAAAATACATAAATTTTAAATTGGTTAATTTAAAGTAAAGAAATTAATATATAGAAGAAAGATAATTAATTAGTGTATTTATAATCGAAATTAATTATTACTTTAATGTATTATTATGATTAAAAAAACAACCATGAATTATAACAATATTTCTTTTTTTAATGCATTTTTAATACAAAACTAAATTGAAAGTGCAATGACTATGAAAGCAGGTGGTACTATTATTTTATTATAATAATGTTAAAAAGAAGTTGAAAGAAAATAGGAGAGTGGCTGTGCGTTTGACGCGTGTACAGTAAGTGAGGTGGGAAAGTGGGACCCACTTTGTGTTTTACCAAAAGTCCAAGCCCAACTCTTTAAAATTAAAGAAAAGGAAGTGGGGTCCGGTGCGGCAAAACTGCAAAGTGCTTTTTATCGGGGTGGCACGTGGGATCAAAGCAGTGGGACCCTTGCTGCGTGCCTAACTCAGGAATTTAGTGCGCTGGATGACGTGGCACGTCGGGCCACCATATTTTGTTTTCATCGTCGTTTGCAAGAAATTGAAAATTCTGGGGAAAAAAATCAATTTTGTGGAAGAGTTTGCAAGGGCAAGAACAACTATAGTTTTATTTTACGGCAAGATTTCTTGTTTGTTTTTGGTTATTTTCCACATGCGTATGTGGTATCCATAAATGGAATAATCTATTATGCAAGAGTGACTTTTCAGAAATTAAAGAGACAATATTATATTAATTGAATAGTAGAAAAACCAATCATCATCTTTCAAGAGATTTTGTAAGATGATTGCTGTCGACCAGGGAGTATAAACTTCTGTTAGCTGTGGCTACTGTGTACGGAGAATTTCATTTCTAACAAAAAAAAGAGCATCCATCCGTCGGATTTATACTTTTTAGCAATATTCTTGTTAGATTCGACAGGATAAACAAGAGAGGGCATCATCTGTTTTGCATAGTGATGATAAGCCAGATAAGGCATGGCCAACGGACGGAAATATATATGTAATTCTTCCGGTATGAAACAAAGTTTAAACATAAACTAGTCATCGAGACGAGTAAAAAAAGGATGATGACACGTGTCCAAAAGTGTCAAGAATAGCGGTATTCTAGCACTATTTGGGGCACGTATTATCATCCTAAATCATGATATAGGTAGATCATGATCTACCCAAATTTTTTCCCATCGAGACAACCTCTCGTGTCTTGCTCCACGTTCTTGTCGTCGAATTTTTTAGTGGTGTGCGCGCGGTTCCACTTTTAGCGCCAACACGTACCCAACCGAATTCAATCACATATATAACCTTTTTTTTTAAATTAATAATAAAATTAAGAAACTTCTACACAACAAGCGATATTTGTGGTTCAAATTATAAAATATATATATCAATCTTCTCTTCATGTTAAATAATTTTATGATTATAATTTATTAAAAAAATAATATAATTTACGAATCGAGAATAACATTTAATTCCAAGTCTGTTTAATACTTTAGAACGATATTTTTTTTTGAAATGGAGAGAGCATCGTAAACTCACCGTGAGATATATGCTACCCGAAAATTATTGTAAACCCTATCACTTCAAATACGTATTTGATTACATTTATTATAACCCTAAAAGTAGCCCTACCTGCTAACTGGAAATTGCAACTAATTACTTGCTGAAAATTGCACCTAACTGCACGCCTTCGAGCTCACGAAGATTTTGCAACTTGCAAGGTCAAATAGGTCTATCAGAGATGGTACGTACATTCATACAACAAATTATTTATAAGGCTATCGCTTCATTTGTGGTCCTTGTTGTATGCCACCTTTTTGAGTATTTTCCTACCTAAATATTTTCTAAACCAGAAATCAAAGCAAACTGACCCAATTTATGAGTCGGGACATTCATGATCCGTTTAGTATGCACAAACGAATAACTAACAAAAGTAGACGCCAAATTAGCCATCTCCTCTTACACCAAAACCGTATAATTAAACGGGAAGTTCCCATTAATCAGTGCCAAAATATTCAATAAGCAATTTGACTCGACGATAATTCTATCACAACCCTATTGGCGGGATTGTGTAATGGCGTTCTAAGGCTTCCGTTATTCGCGCCTCCGACCTGAGTGGAAGGAAGAAGGCACATTCAGACTCGAAAATAACCCTATCTAATTCCCATTGAGTAGGCTGAATAGCAGCATCCAGCAAAGCCATGGCTTCCGCCGTATCCACACCTTTTTTGATGCGGGACAAATATCACACCCGCGAACAGAAAGGAAATTCTGCAAGCCCTCGCAATGAAGCCTAACCCAGCTCCAGTGGGGCCAATCTTGTTATCGGAATTGATCTTAACCCACCCCTCACTGGGAGGGCTCCATTTAGGTGCGGGAGACGGAACAGTCAGAGATGAGGCAACCTGGGCCGGGCGCCCCACCTCCTTATTGTCAGTCAGCACCTCTCCCCCCTAATAAGCACTGGTTGTGGAGTCTCAACGTATGTTGGAAGATTTTGCGGTTCCTAAACGCCCACAAAGACCAACAAGTAGAGAGAAACTAGCTCAACTCATCCATTTTAGTTATACTATATTAATTAATTAAATCCTCTGGCTAGCTGTTTAGGATCAAATCAATATTAGAGAATTAAATAAAGTAAGAAAGATCAAGTTGATTACTACTCCCTGTTTCTAAAAGCCGGTCGATCGTTTGAATACTACTTGAGAGTGTTTGATTTTGAAAACTTTCGCTTGTTTTTAACTAAATAATATTAGTGGTTTTCTATCTTTTTCTTTTATACTAAGTAGTTTGGGCACGTGCAACAGTAATTTTTTATATGAAATTAAACTATTTAATTTAGATATTGTTTATAAATTAATTTTGGTCATTTGAAATAGATAATGTCACTATTTAAATATTGTTCTAAAATAATATAACCGAACATATAAATCATTAAGCACACTAATAATAATTATTAATAGATAATATAACTTAATAGTATTTAAATATTGTTCTAAAGTATTACAACCAACCACATAAATTGTTAAGCATACTAATAATAATAATTAATTATAAAGCATTTTTACAATTTTTCTTGCTTGATCTTTTTGATTATGGGCTCATACTCATATAGTTCATCAAATTTCTTGTTCTTGAGTCTTGTTTCCTTCCTTGTCTCTTTTTTGCCTTCAGCTTCTTCGTCAATGAGTATCGGTGTGGGCAAAATAATTACTTCCTCATCTTGTTTTTTTGTCTCTTTTCTTTTTCGGCTTGACTAATTTTTTAGCTTGTTGTTGATCATCTTCTTTTTTGATTTTCTTAATTCGCCTTCCTTTTTTATCATCTTGTTATTCTTGCTTTCATCCTTGTCATATTGTTCACATTTTTTTCAGTTGCATTATTCACTTGAACTTTATTTTGCTGGTTCCTTTTTCCAAATTACCGCTAATGACTCCTCGTCTTCATCAGTTTCTTTTTTAGTCGGTGTCCTCTTTTTAGTTGCATGAACCTCTTCAGCGATAAATATATTCCTTTGTCGTTCGCTCTCATTTTTTTCGCTGACCTTGACTAAGAAATCAAATTCCTTGTCCTTGCAGGATATCATTTTTCTATAGTGTGGCAACTTCTCTTTTTCCTTTTACATTGAGAATAATATTAGTATTTTTTTCTGCAATAAAATAACTTTAGTATCACTATTCCAAAAGAATTATCTTGTCGTGAACCGATTCTTTGTATTTCTTGATGTCACAACCAATTAGTATTTCTGTCTCGTCAAAAAGAACAATTGTTGCTTCATTCTCACCATCATTAATAAGTATGACCTTACCAAACTTGCTCCCATAGTTTCTGATCTTGTCCCTCGTGGTACTACAGGTAGTACTTGCCTGAAATCACCTCCAAAAATCACAACTTTACCACCAAATAGTTCATTGTTGTTCATTATATCCCTTAAGAACCGATCAACCATCTCTATTGCGCATTGTTTTGCCATTGGAGCTTCATCCCACAGAATAAGTCTTGCCCTTTTTATTAATTGAGTCTTGAGTTCTTGTTTTGAATAGTTGCTTTCACTTGATTCATGAACATCTATAGGGATACCAAATCGTGAATGAGCAGTACAACCTCCTGACATGATTGCAACAGCAACCCCACATGTCGCAGTTGCAAGTCCAATCATCCCAAGTGATCGAACATTAGCAAGCAATGCTTTGTATAAATATGTTTTTCCTGTTCCTCCTGGTCCATCGACAAAAAATACCGCACTGGAAGTTGAATCAACCTTTTCTATAATTGCCTTAAAAGCCTCTTCTTATTCTGGATTTAACTTTGATTGTGTCTCTAGATCTTCTAATGTGATTTTAATGGACAATTCATCTGCAATCTCCTTTGGAAATGTCGAATCATGTTCCAAACTTATCTCCTTTAATGTAGGTAAATCATAGTCCTTAACACTTTTCCCCATACTTTCTAAATAAAAATCAATACTCTTGAGTGTTAATGCTAATACCTCCTCTACGCTTGAATTTCGATGGGTTCTTTTATAGTCTTCGGATAATGCATCACAATAGAGATCCCATAACTTCCTTACATCTTCAGGCTAATAATAAATTAAATAAAAAAATGTAAACGTTAATAAGAAATGACTTAAATTAATATAAACATAAATAAAAATATTCGGGGAACAACACAGTTGGTTTAGAACTCTTGCTGTATCTTAATCTTAATATTTATAAATTAAAAAGGCATTTGACAAAATATAGGCTATACGGAAAAAATGGATTTAAAAGATGTAAAAGTGAGGATAGTAAATTCTACTAAATTTAGTTTTTTACTGACTTAATTTGAAAATTACCTGACAATACACCAAAATAGTAGCGAATAGTCTGCGTAACTCCAATGGCATTTTAAACATAACTGCTTCAGTTAGAAAAGCTGATATACTCTCGTCAGATTCAAGAAGTCCTCTATTTTGTGCTAATTGTTTGAATATTTTGCATATAACTTCATTTATTGTCAATAAATCTTCAAAAGATTTTGGCCCTCTAACATGATTTAATAATAACCTTAGAAAATACCTTTCTCCTTCTTTTGGATTTGCAGTATTTACACGGCCAATCACACCCCTCGTTGATTCTCTTTTTTTCCATGGTTTTTCTTTAGATTGCCACACAAAATGCACAGGAAATTCCCTGTAGTAAAAATATAAGAAATAATTATGTGAAAGATATCATATTGGAACATTAATTAATGTATTATATCTACAAATATAAATAAATAATATAATATATATACTAATAGTGACATTGGAAAATAAATAAGCAAAGAAATAAAATTTTAAGAATAAAGTTTTTTTCTTGCCTGTATAAATATTGTCTTGCATTTGGATTCTCAGAACATGTTGTAAAGAATTCTGTAAGCATTGTCTTTGATACATGTTCCCAAAGTACCACTTCTTGCAAATTTTGATTCTCCCAATAATATACAGCCTGTTTATTAGGCAAATGTAATTGCAAATTTATCACCGGAGGATTCATCTCATTTAAATTGAATTCATATATCCTCGATGCAGCTTCTTGTGGAGAGACAAATATCCCATCTTTAAATTGTTCTATCTCATCAACCAAATTATTCCCATCATTTGATGCAATGTATACAGATATTTTGTCATGCCCTTTGTATACGTATACGTACTTATAAAGATATTTCACTCATTTAATGCTGGAGCAGATCTCAATAATTATGTGGCAACCATATCTTGTAAGCAAGTAAGAGTTATACGACACTACCCATCGGTTATCAAACTCTTTGTTCTTCTTAATTATTTTTCGCCCATTGTCTCTTCTTTGATATATTGGATAACCATCTTTTCCAGCCACAGTTGTAGAAGAAAAACCTCATGGATAGTGAAATCTGCATTTTCCATTTTCCATACAACCACATTTTTTATTACTTTCTCCACACGGACCATGCATCATATGTTTGGTCACTAATTGAAAAAGTAGAGGTTCTTCATCCTCATCTGGTATTTCAGCACAAATAAATTTGTCAAACTGATTAGAACAAATAATTTTGAAACCTTCTTCGAGTATGACTAACATATGAACGTGTGGCATTCCCCTTTTCTGAAATTCAATAATATGAGCATGTGCAACTACTTTTCTAAATACTTGTTTTTTAATAACTTGATCTTTGAGATCTTGAACTTTTGCTCGAAAGACCCTTACAACTAAATCAGGACGGTCTTGTGCAAGTTCCCCTTCTGTAAGTTGATCTTGAATCTCTTTCCAATCTGGATTACATGTCATAGTAATAAACAAATCAGGCTTCCCAAAATGTTGGACCAATGATTTCGAATCAAGATATCATCGTCGCATATCTCGTGGCCCTCCAACAAAAGAGGCAGGAAGGATTAACCTTTTTCCTACTTCACTTCCTCTAGTTTCTCCTGACATGACAGTATCAGCAATACCTTGGTACAATTCAGATCGGATTTTTGCTTGCTAATGATGGAAGAAATCAAGTCTGGTAGTCTCCAATTTAATGTACATATTTACAACATATTGTTGTAATAGTCTACCAGATAGTAAAAGTATCAATTGTATAAAAGCTCTAATTTGAAGCTTATAACAATAGTACTCTCTACACGATACTTTTGATATTGTAGGTCTATGCACACCTATATGTTAAAAAAATCATGTGAAAATTCTAAAAGACATATGAAAAAAAATAGAGCTAAAAATTGAAATAATATCGTATTAATTAAAAGCTTACCTTCTGTTTCTTGATCAAAAATATTTTCTTCTGTAGTTGTTGTATTAGTATTGGAAGACCTTCTCAATTGTTTGTAAATATTCTGATGCCGACCAACTTCTCCTTTAGGGCATAAAAGTGGGTATTAGAGAGGATCATAACAACTAAAGTAATGTTTAATTCTGTGGCTCTGTCCCGAATGTGCATGAACAACTATATCTCTTTCAAATGGAACATTAGAATTATTTCCTTCAATCCATATAGCAGCAACTTGATCAACAGAAGGTGAGTTATAAACTCTTTGATCAATATTAACACTTGTGTTGATATGGATTTGTAAATCGTCAAGTGAGGAAATATCTTTGAAACCTTTCAAAAATTTAGCATATGGGTTGTTTTCCAAAATCTTCATCAATTTCTTCATAATGCTTTCATCCAAGTTAGCATTCTCCATAATTCTCATCCTATTGTGGAGCTCATTATTAGTATCATAAAAATAAAGTTGAAAATACACTGGATTATTCTTTGCGGGCACCAATCCGGGAAGGTTGTAGTATGCCTGACCTTGAGCTTTAAAGGTATCCTCGATGAAGCAAGTTCTTTGTCATACTTTACACCAAATGATGTAAACCCAAATATATTGTTATATTTTCTAATCTTTCTACGAAACTCTTTCGCTTCTTCCGATTGTGACGTATAAAGTTCTAGCAAATCATCATCATAATGTGTATGCGCCAATTTAACTTGTCCATTTTGACAACAAAATATTGGTGGCTCGAACTGAAATCTTTTTGCACCACAATAGTTACAACTGGGAACATCCTTTAACGTATGTAGAGGTGAAATAGATGGTTCAACTTCTATATGTCCTACATATTAAAACAAATAAAAAATTTATTATATAGTTTAGTATTAGTCACTCCGAATTAAAACAAATAAAAGATTTATTATATCACATAAGCTTTAAGCAACCAATTTCGCTCTCTTCTTTTAACATTTGACATCATCAAATCAAACATTGAATCAAATTATTAATTTTAAAATATTAAATAATCACATACCTTGATATTGATAAAGAAATGATTGAGCTTTAAGTAACCAATTTCGTTCTCTTCTTTTAACATGTGGCACCATCAAACCATTGATCACTTTTCTTTTGTTTGTAGACATTTTCCTACAATTGAAATAAATTTAAAACATGAATTTGCAAGTAAGTGGTAATTTAAGTAATTTATTAAATAGTGTATGAAATTGTATAAATATACATATATGAATCAAACTAAATAAATACAACATGGATCTATTGTGCTTAAAGGAAAAAGCTAAAATAGCACGAAAATACAAAATCTGGTGGAATGATGTTATCATTTAACGAAAGATGTTCAAAGCATGAAAATAGCAAATGACTAATTTAAGTTAGATGCCAGGTTCCACCTTTGTTATAAGGTAAATCAGAAAAAAATAATGATGATGGTTCAAACAATTTCGATAATCTTAAATACATACACATATGGACCGAGCTAAATAAATACACACATATATAGGACTCAAATTAATTAAATATAAGATTTATATAATAAATATATAATTCATACCACAATAAATACATTGGACTTAAATATAAATATACAAAATCGAAGGTTAGGGGTGATACCAGAAAAACCACGCTCAAATCAATTGCTGGACAAAGACAATAGATCGCTTCTTCATTTTTCCAATTTCTAGTTCGAGCTAGTTTCCTTCGTTTTTCTGATTTCTGGATCTAAAATAAAATGTTTGGAAATAAATTGCTGGACAAAGACAATAGTTCCCTTCTTTATTTTTCTAATTTCTTAGTTTGAGACTGTAGATAAGGACTTGTATCGGTGTGTGAGACTGCAGATAAGGCCAATGAATCTTCCGATAATTTGATGCACAACTCGCTACTAATGTGATTGGAGGAATTACCAAGCAAGCTGCTACCAAAAATATGGATTTGTGAAGACGAAAACACAATTAGCATGTTAAATATATTACTAAAAAGCTATTTGTGACATATATATCTATTTCAATTGAAGAAATTAATTATTCAACCAGCAGCAAGAAAGTTAAGTGCGTTGATATATATCAGCGACTAAATTAATAAGGGGGGCTAGCAGATTTGAGAATACTCGAAATATTGGCAGTTCAATCCCGCTAGTTAAACCATCATTGATCTTAATGAAGAAATAAAGATGAAACCAATTACCAGCAAGTATTAAAGTTCGTACCTTTTTGTTCTTTTGGCGCTACAATTGGAAGGTGGAAGAAGAAGAAGGTCATGAAGTTTAGGGTTTAATAAGGTTAATTAATTAAATAAGTGATTGAGTAATAGATTTATTCAATTTTAATAGGTAAGTTAATTAATTAAATAAGTAGTTGAATAATAGATTTATTTAATTTTAATAGGTAGATAATTTTAAAAATTAAAAGACTATTACACCCTTAAATTTTTTAATAATTTAAGGATATCATAGTAATTTAAAAGAATAAGCCCCTTCGTGTTTTTTATATAGTATAGATACTTTTAGCTTGTGAGCAGTAACATGTGCTTCAACTATCGCCTTCAAAATGGAGCGAATGTTATGCGGCGCAAAGACACTCATATTTGTCAATTCAACCTTTTTTTCTAAATTTACCTTACGCATTAAAACTACTAAAATTTAAAAAAGAAAAAGAAAAAAACAAAATGATGCAAGTTTTTGTAGTACTTTTTTTTCTTATTTTTAGAACCAAAAGTTTTTGAACACTTAATGTGATTCAATGAATTAGAGATTACTACATTATTACAAAAAGATCTAAATTAAAATGACTAGCCGACAACGAGAGAGATGTTTCAAATGATGGGTATTGAAAACTTGCTAATACTAGCTAGCTACCTAGTTAGCTATCGACCGTAGACGTAAGCTAGCCTAATATTTAAAGAAGAATATAGTACTATTAAAATCCCATTTCGGTTAGAAACTTCAATAAATAGTTAGATATAAGATTAAGAGAGGATTCAACGGCGGAGGTTTTAAGGGATCAAGGAGCGCTATCCCTTTTCCCCCTAATTGTTTTTATTAATCTTTCATATTTGTACTCTAAATATTAACAATACGTGTTAATATGCATACAACTCTAGTATTTGAAGCATATAATAAAAGCCGAAGGCTATGTGACGGGGTTACCGATGGTTGCGTCTTGAGACGGGTATTCTAAAATGCCAAAGAAAATATTTGGAATATGAAGTAGCAGTAAGAAGATGAAAGAAGGTTTTCCTTGAATTATAGTGGAAAAGCTCATTAAGAGTTGGGTCCATATGTGAAAGCAACTTCCCTATCTATTCTCTCTCTGCGTGGTCAACAAGCTTGAATAGGAATAGGGATCAACAATAATGGTTTGCAAACATTTCTTTGCGATTGTGGTGGGAATAATTAGAATTGGGATTTGTGAAAGTTTGCTTGCCCAACCATGCAATTTGATGCTCTTCATTATTGCAATTCTCAACCTTTTTATGATCAACTGAACAAGAAATTATCTTTTCCATAGTGTTTGGGAGTATATATGTACTTTTTTTATCGATTGAATTTAATATGAAAATGAAACATATGAACTTGAAATCTTATTGGTATTTCTAACCGCATACAGTTAAGCCAGCAAAGGTTGATTAGCTTCTTCACCAACCTAATCTTTAGATTAAATATGTGATTATGGCCCATTTAAGAGGGTTTACTGACTTAATGGCAGTTTTAGAAAAGAGGGTCCCAATTTCCTTACATCAATCCCTTTGTGGCAATGTAGGAAGATAATGAAATCAATAGTTACTTTAAATTCAATAATGACGATTATGGTGACATAGGCTCTTGGTTTCATCTGACATTTTTTATTTTTACCGCTCAGTAAACCAGATTATTTTCTCTCTCTTTATAATAAAATGCACCTATATATATATATATATTTATCATAAAAGGGACAAGTTAGTACGGCATGTACCCAGGCGAAGGCAGGTGGTAAAACATGAATGCAAATGTAATTTTGGATAATCACATCTCTGACAAAACAGCGACCCAAGCAGTGAATTATCCAAAAGCGTATACTATACTATCCTACTCCTAGTGAATTTAGAGCTGCACAGGATCTCAAAAGTCACCATCTCATACTGCAATCTTCTTACTTTTTGCTAATTAGATTCCAAATCATTTTATAAACCGGAATCTGAATTTGGCTTAAACAAATTCATAGCCACACGACATGTTATTGAACCTATTCATGTACTTGAAAACGACGTTGGAAGGTCACAATTTTGTTTTCACACTCAAAATTCACTTTCTTAAATTTATTCGTTTCATTTATTTGATCTCCATCTTGTTTCATAAACTACTGTTTGCATCATTTATCATGATGCACAATTGCGAGTTAAATGCATACGCAGAATTCCATCCAGTCGCAGTATACTTGCATTGCTCTGACAAGACAGTACTACAAATTGCTGGAGTAATTAATTTTCTTGGAAAAGATAATCAATAATCATAGAATCATAGGATATTTTTTTCCAGGATAATGAGCGGATATTTTTTTCACAAACACAACATGTATTTTTGCGAGAATGAAGTCACCATTTTTAACGGTCCGATGTAAACAAACAACTAGATAATTTAGGATGGTGCAACGAGTCAAAGTTGATCGCTCAGAATTCAGCTACATATCGATGATTATGTACAAAGTAAGAATGTTGAACCATTTATACCAACCAACGGTAGACTAAGTCCTATTAACATCAAAGCTTTCCTTATTTCTGTTGAACTCTTTATCATTGTTGACAGCGATAGAATTTTTTTTTCTTAAAAACACACCTTAGAAATATAGAGAACAGCGGCTAGCTACCTGCTGTAGTTGAGAATTGATTATTAATATTAATTCTTCGTATGATTTTCTTATATTTAATTTATTTATCTTTTTGAATTTTTTAGTAGCCTAACTAGCTAGCTATCAAAACCAGGGAGAGTTTTGGTTGGGCCGGGTCGGGCATTTGATAGATTTAAGGAGATATATAAATTATTTGGAAATATTATGTTTAATTAGTTTTAGAAATGTTCCAATCCTAACCCATGTATGGGTTGTTTAATTTTTTGAATTTTACACATTTTCGCGCCTTATAATTCTCCCTTGCAGAAGGTGATCTCTTCTTATGATTTATCCGATAGGGTCGTTCGTAGATTTTTAGCTTCTTATGATTTATCCGATATGATCTCTTCTTATGATTTTTATTAGCGTAAAAAAAATAAATATAATTTATTAGAATTCGGAGAACGTGTAATAAAGAAAAGAAAAATAAGGAGGTTTTTGAACATTAAAGTAGGTGTGCTGTGGTGGTTGGTTGGTTGTGTTCCAAAGGGGATTTTAATTGCTTTATCTTCAAACACTGTCATCCAACCACAAAAAATACAAATAAGTATATAACCAAAAAGGAAAAAGACAAGGAGATATTTATTATTGAATTGAAACCAATAGGAGGGAGGGGGAGGGGCCCCACACACTTCTCATCGTCATCGTCATCATCACCATCAATCAACTTTATTTTCTTGAAGATAATTAATTTAATTTAACAATTTTTTATTTGGGTTTATGGAAGGAGACGTTTCCTCGTTTTTCAGCTGATTGCATCTTCTGACACATTTTGATTTCCTGCCCTTTCCCTTCTTATTTCTTTTTCATTTCTTCCTTTAACACTGGACTGGACTTGCCACTCACAATCATATGCAAGAAAGAAAGAAAGAACAAGAAAATCAAGAAAATATAAAGAAAAGGGGATCCATCAAAATGATCTGATAAAGAAAAGAAGGGTCAAATCACACAACTTCTCCTGTTTTTGATGTATTCCTAGGTACCTCACTCTCAAAAACCCATAAATCAAAAATCAAAAATCACAAGCAGCTGCTATGGTAGTAGTAGAATTAGTAGTAGCAACATCAGACGACTATGTAATATCATCACATAATTAAATTAAATATATAAAACATCAAGATTGATGCATAATAGCAAAAACAAACAAAACCAAGAATCAATTTAAACAATTTCTTATCTTTATTGAAATTTCCTGATTTCCTTGCAAATTAGAAGAAAAAGAAAAAGAATTTGTGTGGATAATGAATGGAGTAGTGAATAAAAGGAAAGATGGGTATCTTTTTATGATGCACAGAGACTTTTTTCTCACCACACCACTCCCATCTCGCTCTCTCTTTTTGGTTTTCCTTTTCGGAGAGGGGAGTTGCAGAGATTTTCAATTCTGACAAAAGGGTTCCCCTTCTTATGTCAAGAGCAGACTCATCATCATCAACATATATAGACAGGTATATATATAGGTGTCTGTGTAAATTTCGTTAACATTTCTTCATCTTTCCTTTCCTCTCTCTCTCTCTCTCTCTCTCTCTCATGTATAGCTGCACACATCTCTTTCCTCTGATAAAACTTTCATGGTGATTTGTAAGTGAAATATTTTTGCTTCTATAATTTCCTTTGCAGACGATGATGGAGCACGTGCACACTCAGATTTCCATCACAACAGCAGGTTCCATTTTTATAAAATAAAAGTTACTACTATAGTGTCTAATGTCTATAGTATAATCAATTCTTCACTCTCCCTTTCTTTCTCCATCAATCTCTCTCTCTCTTTTCTCTCTCTCTCAATATATATAAACAAACCCATCTCCTTATCCCCCACTCCCTTTCTCCCCTCTCTCACCCTCTTCTTCTTCTAGAGATGAAAAATCCAATCTCTCTAGAAAGATGAAATCAAAATTCTTTCATCTTGATAATCGTTTTCTGATGATGTGTGCGAACGAAAATTTCACATCAAATCAACCAAAATAAAGCCAGTCCTATTTCTCTAACAATTTCTTTATTACTTCTCCGGGGAGAAATGGACTGGGTTGATCTCTGTTCATCCAATTAATAATACATCTATTCTGCCAAGGTACCACCATAAACAACAAAATAAAGAATTGATGTTACCTTATGTTTTCTTGGCATGTGAAGTTTCCAACACTAATCTTCTTTAATTCTTTTATGTTTTTTGTGTGCAGAAAGACAGCCTCTGGTGTGGTGATAAGTTAGTTGGTTATTTCTTCAAAAAAAAAAATCAGCATCTCTCTCTCACTTCTTCCGAGAAATCCGTTACGATGGGGACATATTTCCATGCGAATCATCATCCCGAAATTCAAGCGTCAGCTGAAGGCCTTCAGACCCTCGTGCTCATGAACCCTACTTATGTCCAATACTCCGACACTCCTCCTCAACCTCCTCAGCCCTCCTCCGCCGCTGCCGCCAACAACCTCGTTTTCCTCAACGCCACCACCAACCTCTCCCCTCCGCCTCACCTCTCCTCCGCCCACGCGCCTCCCACCACCACTCAGCAATTCGTCGGCATCCCTTTAGACCCCACCTCGCACCACCACGACGCTCTGCATGGACTCATCCCCCGCATCCACTACAACCTCTACAACCAAATCGACCACGCACCACCCGCGCGTGACACCCCACGCGCCCAACAGGGTCTCTCCTTGAGCCTCTCCTCTCAGCAGCAGCACCACCAGCATCACCATGGGTATGGATCGCAGGGTCCGACAGTGTCGGGTGATCAGGATATGAGAGCTTCGGGCGGGTCGGTTTCGTCGGGTTCTGGTGTGACGACAAATGGAGTGTCGGGTATGCAAGGGGTGTTGTTGAGCTCAAAGTACCTGAAAGCTGCTCAAGAACTGCTTGATGAGGTTGTTAATGTGAACAGTAATGATGGGATTAAGAGTGAAATGTCCAAAAAGGGCAGTGCGATTAGTAGTAATAACAGTAGCAAGGTTGTTGGCGAGTCATCGGGTGGTGATCATGGGTCGGGTGGGGTAGTTTCTGAAACGGGTGGGAAACGTCCAGCGGATCTTACCACAGCTGAGAGACAAGAAATTCAGATGAAGAAAGCTAAACTTATTGGCATGCTTGATGAGGTACATATAAATATACTCTTTTTATTTATTGTTTTTCTTATGAAAGTTATAATAAAATATTCATGAATTAATCAAGTAAACTATTTGGCTTCTATTTATGGAATTTCATAATTCATACAACTGTTGTTTCATGGGTTGGTGTTTCTCTTGGTTTTAAGACCAGGGAAGAATATTTGAAGGTGATTTTGATTGAGAGGGCAACTACTTTTTCTTGAATTACAGGCCAAAGTTTTCTTAAATTGGAAAATAATTATCATTAGTAAAGTAATTTGATTTCCAGCTTCTTAATTGAGACATGATTTTTAACTAGATTGGAACAGAGGAGGTCACTAATTCTAATATTTTTGATCTCTCCGGCTATCGTAAAAATTGTAATCATTCAATTTCTTTTATTGTCACTAACCAATAATGGAAATGGATTTTTTTGTTCTCCCGAAGGTGGAGCAGAGGTACAGACAGTATCATCACCAGATGCAGATAGTGATTTCTCAATTCCAGCAAGCAGCAGGAGTTGGGTCTGCTAAGACATACACATCACTTGCACTTCAGACAATCTCAAAGCAGTTCCGGTGCTTGAAAGATGCAATTACAGGTCAGATTAAAGCTGCCAACAAGAGCTTAGGTGAAGACGATTGTCTGGGAGGAAAGAGTGAGGGTTCGAGGCTTAAATTCGTCGATCATCATCTTCGTCAGCAGCGCGCACTCCAACAGTTGGGAATGATCCAGCACAATGCTTGGAGACCCCAGAGAGGATTGCCCGAACGATCTGTCTCCGTTCTTCGCGCTTGGCTATTCGAACACTTCCTCCACCCGTAAGTAACTTTGAGAATTATGATCCATACCATGATCTTGTTCTACGGATTCAGAATGTCTAAATCTGTGAATTTGTCTGTCAGGTACCCGAAGGATTCGGACAAGCACATGCTAGCGAAACAGACAGGACTCACTAGGAGTCAGGTATGGTCTACTTCTGTTCAGAATATTTCAAAAAATTCATCTGGTATGTTGTAGAAGTTCCTGTATTTGATTTCTGATATTGTTGTTCAGGTGTCTAATTGGTTCATAAATGCTCGAGTTCGTCTGTGGAAGCCAATGGTGGAGGAGATGTACTTGGAGGAAGTAAAGGAGCAGGAACAGAACGGATCCGACGATAAGATGAACAAAAGCGAGCATAATGAAGATTCACCTTCCAAGTCAATCCAGCAAGAGAGGAGTTCAGCAACAGAGAACCAAGCTAAAGGTTTCAATTCACCAAACCAGAATGCTCATTCTGCAATATCTATGTCCACAGCTTCGACATCTCCCGTGGGAGGAAATGTTAATCGGAGCCAGTCAGGATTCTCGCTCATAGGCTCATCAGAATTAGAAGGGATCACACAAGGAAGTCCAAAGAAAAGAAACACTGATCTGATGCATTCCCCGAACAGCTACCCGTCGATAAACATGGATGTGAAGCCTGGTGATTTGAACAATGACCATATGTCTATGAAATTTGGGGATGAGAGGCAGAGTAGAGACGGCTACTCGTTCATGGGTGGTCAAACCAACTTCATTGGAGGTTTTGGGCAATACCCAATTGGTGAAATCGGAAGGTTCGATGCAGAGCAGTTCGCACCGAGGTTTTCGGGTAATGGCGTTTCGCTCACCCTCGGCCTTCCCCATTGTGAAAACCTCTCTTTATCAGGTACCCATCAATCTTTTCTTCCTAACCCAAGCATTCAATTGGGTAGAAGAGTAGAGCTTGGAGAAGCAAATGAGTTTGGAGCCATCAACACATCTGCACCGCACTCTTCCTCTGCGTACGAGAGCATCAACATTCAGAACCGAAAGAGGTTCGCAGCACAATTGTTGCCAGACTTTGTGGCCTGACCTGGAAAAAAATTAGCTGAGAAACATCTCTTCCCACTATTTCTTGCTATTCCAAGTATTACTAAGCAGGGAACAAGGAAAATGCTTGGTAGTGTAAAGAAAACAAGAAAATTTACTTAGTATAGGTCTTATACTTGGCATATAGAACCATTGAGTTCTTAGACAGCTTAGGATTTGAGCATATATGGTTGAAGATTGTATATTATTTTTGTAAGTTTTGAAGATGGATAGATGGATTGGTGTCATAAAAAGTTAGTTTATTGGGGTATACCAATATATATATATATATATATTGATTGTGAGAAAAAAGACATTGTATATTTCATCAAATAAATGAGATGTTGAAGTCCTTATCTCCATTTGATTGCCCATGTAATACATGAAATGCAGGGGAAAAGGACTTCCAGAATCCAGACAGTCTCATTCGGGACGGAAAAAGTGTTTGATTACTGGCTTCTCTGTATCTGTATACGATGGACCGACATGTGGTTTGGTTTGTTGGAGATCGCTCGTTCCATCTTTATGTATGAATGAAGACGTGCTGGAACACTTTAACCCTAAAAATACAATTCAACTATGGTATCTAACATTATTTGGATTCCCTACAAAAAAGGGATATGCCTTTTAGTACTGTATGGCTTGGATCATGAGTATCACGTCTCATTCTAAGAAGAAGAAAAAAAAACTAAGAGTTGAAGTCAGCAATGGCTACCAGCTATGATTTTCTGATGCATGCCGCCTAGCAGATAAGATTCATAAGAAGCCTGAAAAGGTCCTCTGGCTCAAGAAAATGTATAAAAATACTAAAGGCAGCCAAATAAAGTCAAGAAAGAGTTAGTACAAGTATTAAAATTAACCAAACAGATGTTGCAAAATCAGAGTAGGTTAATTTTTCGATTTTTTTGGTATCTTTTTCGCCCTTCCGATAAGAGATTATTATCGTTTGAGTATAATTAGACTTTAATAAGATAACTCTTCCAATATGATTTGCTCTATTCTACCGACTCAAATATGATAGCATAGTAGTTTAATAAAGGACGAAAAGGACCAGAGTATTGTTTATTCGAATGAAACACATCAATATCAGCTACAAAACAAATTTTGACAATAATTTATGAAAGATTGCTTCTGTGCCAAGGATACTGATGTCTTGATGACCTCACCTATCATCATATATAAATGGTTTTATATACATGGATTATGTTTTCCTCTAGATACTAATTTAAAATTCTTTCGGCTAGGTCTTTTTGATTCCTTGGTCTACTAAAGGGAAATATATTCCAGTTCTAGGTTGAAATCTGATGATGCATTTCATGCCGTCATTATCTATAAAATCACATTTGGTTTTATCTATGAAACTATACCCACATTAGGTTTTATCAATCTAATTTTATATATAGATGACATTATACACTAGGCATCTATTTTACAACTACCATAGTTTTTCGAGCTCGACCGGGTACTAATTTTGTTCGAGCATGATTAGGTCCAACAGTACAACTAACATAGTAATAAACAACATATAAAGCAAATTTGACAACATGTGGGCCATCAGAGTACTGTACAATTTGTATTGAGATACACTAAACCAGTTAAATTTCACAAGTACAGTTTTCACACTGAGATAGAACCTAAATTTATATCACAAACTGAAAGAAGAAATTAACATCAGAGAAACAGATATACTGTACCTAAGTAACATGGTATCATAATAACGATATCTAACCGCTCTAGTCTTCTGTACGAGCGTAAAAAATGAATTCTTAGTGCTTGGTTAGGCCAGATGTGATTGAATCCTGGCTAAAGAACAGTCACAAAAGAGGTTGTGAAAAAAACTACAAATCCATGTTGGTCATATCATGGTCCTAGCCTTCTCTTGGCAACCTTGGTCCTGTAACACCACACCTCAAACGCCTCAGTCAAGTCCGGATAACTAATATGTTCATTTCCTAACCATTCAGTCAAAATCTTAGCCTGCTCCGCAGATGGCAATGTAAGAATCATTGAGACAAATGTAGATCCCAGTGACTGCCAAATCTCTCCATCGAATTTAAGTTCTGGAGTTTCCCCCTCAGTAGTTAAAACAGTGTCAACCACAGGCTTTGTAACCCTCACAAATGGAAGCCACACCTTCACCATATGTAGCCGTTTGGTTGCAGGCAAAACAACAGTACCATACCCAATTGCTTCTAAAACCTTTGCTGCCACCTCAGTGATCTTCAATTTTGTCTCGAACATATCAGTTGTTAAACTCGCTTGCTCAACTACCTTAACAATTTTATCTGATGCATCTACCCAACTGCAAACAAATTCCTTCATGATTTCCAACTTACTTAAAATCTGGCAAGCCCATGAAAAATCTGACAAATATGTTTGGAATGATCGCACTCTCCCTGCCCCAGAAACTGACTCCAAAGACTCATGTGATATAGCTTCCAATAGATTGTTAAATCTAGCAAACAGTTCCTTCATGTGTTCCTTCACCCTATCTTTTATCTTGTCATCGGTTGCCAATAAAGGGGCATCATCATCTTCTGTCAGCATGTATTCAACCTGCTCTTGGGTAGAAGTTTTAAGATCATTCATGGGTGATGGAGGAGATGATGTAGCAAATTGAATTGCGGAGTGAAAAATTCTCAATACAGTTGAAGGGTTGACTGGTTGTACACGGGCGAGAACAGGCTCTACTTTCGATCCCATCACAGGTATGATTTTTAGAATCTCCTCCTCCTCAGCTTCTTCCCAAGGGACTGCTTCCAAATAGTTCACACAAGCTACAACAATTTGAGGACAGTCAAGCTCAACAGCCACTCGTAGAACACCGAGGGCATTCTTCACACCATGCCACATGTCATCTAATGAGCTGTCTGTCCAATCATAAAGAAGACGGAGAAAATTCACATAATGATCAAAGTCTGACTCCTGACAGTAAACTTCAACACAGTTCCGTGAGTCAATTATCTGGCATGTAGGCCAGTTATCAGAAAGGCGATCAGCAAAGTACTTGCTCTTCTCTATCAATATACGAGAATGGCAGTAAAACCATTCATCCCGGCCCTCTTCTGTCCGTAGCCTAACTACAACATCGCTCGTGATTCGATCACCAATCCTGTTTCCTCCCTTTGTTTGATTAACATAAAGTAGGAGAAACATAACTTAGAGAAAATAGAAAACCACCAACTGGGAAACTCTTTACTCAAGTTCATAGCACGGCAGTATTTTTGCTGTATATTCTAAATAACAATAATAACAAAACCATAATCATTTCACTCATACTAGCTAGCTTAGATTACATGAAGCATGGATTGAGACAAAACCAAATAAAGGTGTCAAGTAACAAATTTTTAGAATGGAACAGAAATGGAGGCAAGAATGCAAAACGAAAGCTCATACACCATCATCCACCCAGGCCACTTAGGATATAAATTCAATTCATTTCAACTCTTATGTAATCCCCCACTCCTAAAATGACTAAGTACTAAGAAAATCCTACCTCCCTATTCAAGGTCAAAATGATCTTTGTAGGATTTCTAACACAGAACAAACTGAACTTAATGGAAACAACAAATTCACACAAGGAGCAAGAAAGGATAACTTACAGTGGAACCCATCAAAGCAGTCAAAAACTAGTAAGCATTTTGTTGACTCGTTATGCTTTCCACAAACATACAAGAATCTGCTCAAGAACCATTAAAAAGAAGAGCATCAACTTAAAATGCACAGACTTATCAGGTATTATCACTACAACTTGAACATTCTGGTTTTGAAGAAAGAACTATCACCAAATATTTTCCACATAGGAAATTATATCAAGATTATGCAGACATTCCAAGATTACGCGAACCCATCAATCGTAGGGCACTAATCTTTCTTTAAGCACATAATTACGCATGACAGATAAATAATTAGCAAAAGGGGTTTAGAATGGAACCTGATTGAGCTTGGAACTTTCACATCAGCTGATAAAATGACAAAGCCGCAACCCTAGAATCAGCTTCAGTTCCTCTCTCTCTCTCTCTCTCTCTCTCTCTCTATAAAATGACAAAGCTTCAGTTCTGCAGACGCTAGTGGTTTTTGCAATTAGTTCTTAGTTTTTGCAGGTGATTCTTTGATTATCCTTACTAACTTGGAAAAGAGGCCCTAATTAGAATATATTAAGTTTGGGCCTGTGGGCTCATAGAGCTTCACAGAGGGCCCATTCCCCTTTGTTTTAATATCTCAAAAATATTTGTTTCTAATTAAACTAACTCAACCGAGTAAGTAGGAACTAGACACTAACTTAATGAAGTAAATAACAAATTTAATGATATATAGAGTAAGAAGTATAATTTATTATTTAATAAAACCAATTTCTGTATTATTTCAAAATGAAAAATTTTACTCATTAGAAAAAATAATCAAAATTCAGAATTTTAATTTAATAAAAAATTCTTCACTAAAACTTATATAATGTGGAGATTTACTATTTTCAAAACTATATAAATTTTTTCAGTGAAGTAATTTTTATTGATTTTTTTTTAATTAAAGGGATTTACCAACCTTTAACTTTCAAAAGCTCAAACAAAATTGACCAATATTAGATTAGTAATTTAGCTTCATCTGGTCTCTTTGCATTGATAGGAATCCAGTTATTTCAGATACTCTTAGTCCATTGCGGGTTAGACATTGTTAGTTGCTTGGATAAAGGCTCAAGCTCCCTCTTTTTCTTGTTATATTTAGGGCTTAGATAAGAATTGGTGTGGCTCGAGTCTCCGTATGCGCTCATGCTCGAGATACAGTATAACTCTTGTGATTTTTTCCTAAATTTTTTCCTTCATGATCAAATTTAATCTACTTTGATGTCGACTTATGACACTCCCAACCTTTGCCTCTTTTAAGGTTGAGGTAATTTAACCAACAAAATTGTAAGTGCCATACATATTTGGGAAATCAAGAGTTGGTGTTAAAATACAATACCAAGAGTATGCAGTCTAAAAGTTAGTGTTAAAATACAACATCGAGTGTGTGCAGTCTAGTTGGAATGAAATATATATTGCAACAGAGAATAGAGAAAAGTAAGAGAGAAAAAGGAGAGTGGAGTCGGTGAATTGATTCCATACTTTGTGTGAGTGTATCTCAAATATTATTTAGCCTCTTTGTAGTTACGGATTTATGATTAAGTTGTAAGTTTGAGTGATTATCCTTGTGAGGTTTTTTGGGTGTATTTGAGATTTGGGTTTGAGAGAATCTTTTGTACTCCTTTTTTTTTGGTTAGTAAAACTAAACAATGCAATTTTGGAACTTTTTGGTAATTATTATTTAGGATGCATCTCGCTTTAGCTGTGTTAAGCTTTGTGTGAGTAGAATGGTGTATGTTTGGTTACAGCTGCTTCTTCATGTAGAAATGTACTTAATTTCTTTTTTGTCTGATCAAAAATCTTCTATTGCTTCTTGTTGGGGCAGTGTATTTTTATGATACATGCTGAAAGATTCCTCAACCCCAGTACTAAATGGAGAGCTTTCAGTTCATGTATGCAAGGCCATGGCACGAGGTGGTTGATTTTTATTCCAATGTTGTGAGTGGCCATTTCTCACTGGCAGACTTGTTTAGAACTGGGCTTACTGGCTTTAAAACTTAAACATTCAGTCATTTTATCTCCTCAATTGGTTGTATCTTATCATGGCCACAAAACACTCAATTGTCTCTCCTTTTTTTTTTTGTTGATATAAACTCGGTGTCCTGGTCCCTTTTCAGGCCTGAAACTCAACTGTCTCTTTAATGATGTGATATTAGGAAACTCCATGTTTCATGTTTTTTTTTATCCTGTATAATTGATATTCAACATAAAAGATAATCAGCATTCGGCTTTGTTGGCAGAAGCTGTGCTTATGTGTCTTCCCAAAATAATAAATGTAACTAACCATCACATATGTGTAATGTAACATAATGATTATTTTCAGGTTGCTGCAAAATCTTGTCGTTTCTTATACTTGCTTTGCATTGTTTCATAAGCAGCCTCATTCTGTTCCTGATAATGTAAAAAATTCCTGAAATTTCCAATAAAAATGAATTGTTGCTGCAAAATGAAGATAAATCTGGGAGATGGCCAAGAGTGACATTCAACATACTTCTTTCCTATCACAGGGGTTCATTTGAGGGTTAGCAGAAGCAACCTGGCTTGAATACTGTTCAAGTGTAAGCTGCTTGTCTCCCTATTTTTTGTTTTTAGCTTGTCTCCCTACAATTATTGAACCTTTTTAGATCCAAGTATTTTGTGATGGGCCTTTTGTTTTACACTTATATTCCTAATAATTGGCATTATGTTATGGGAATCAAATAGTATTTCCCTTGCTTGTGCTTTCTATTTTCTTGGTTGCATTGATATTTTGTTAAATATTTTGTAGGACCAAGAATTGCTGTAATTCGATATTGTGTACCGAACTTCCTTCTTTGGGTGATAAGTTCAATCTAAATAACTAATACCTTAGAAGTGTAATGTTTGGAGTTGTGAAGTTGAAGAATCACTGGAATAGAGGTTTATGCATTTCAACACCATTCGTCAGTCCCTCTTTGTCATACTAAACAGAGCTAAACTTTGCGTAAAACCTATTACATGCAGTCTTGTAATTTCTTGTTTCACTTTTGTGGCAGCTAATGCTCTAATAACTTGTTTGAATACCTGTAATTTTGGAAAGCTCTGTGGGACTGAGCAATCTGGAAAACCAGATGTTTGTCAGTCCAATGTTGTAGGAATATTAAAGTGAAATCGGCTTTGTAATAGGATGAGAACTAGAAGTTCATTAGTAAAAGGAATATCCTTCTTTTGGGCCATAAACTCGTCTTCATCAGTGATTTTTTACCCTGTGTTTTAATTTGGTCAATGAAATTGACATGTTTATGAAATGTAGTCAATCAACTCCAATTGATACATTACTTGTTGAGTAAATTATGAGGTGGCTTTATTAATTTATTTCTGAATTGGGAAATGATATGAGAGAACTACAAAACAAAAGTTAGAAAAGGAAAACCGGAAAAGAGAACTGCAACGAAATATAACACCTTCCAAAATCAATGGTATTGATTACCTGATGTAATGACATTCCCTCCTAGTTAGTTCTCAAAACAGTGAAGATCTACCTCACCATTGTCTCAAATTTCACATTATGCGTGGTTGGTTGATGTGATTAAAGTTAAACTCTATGTAGATGACTTCCACTTTGATTATAAAATATGCTAACTTTATTGCTACTTTTTTTATAGGAATGTGGGGAAGAAAGACAAGTCATGTGTGTTGAGCTTGTCGCTAACCTATTCCTGTGCAAGGTTCTCACTTAATCTTGTTTGTTTTGCAATGCACCTCTATGGGACACACATTAGTTGCTGATGCATTTTGTGTCCTGAAATTTAGACATGGTTTGTAATGCTATTTGGTGCAACTTAAACAGTGAATAAATCTTAGATGGGCATAAGTCCCCTGATCTGTTTAAATCTGCATAATACTGATGTGAAAATACTGATAACAAAATAAAATGAAACTTTACTTTTTTTTATCAAAGGCTGTCTTTCCACATTAGTCTTATCAGTCCTCCTGTATGATTGCCCTGCATTTTTTCTGAGTCGAGATTTCAGCTGCTCTCAATATCTGTTTATGCACTAAAAAGAAAACTCATTTATGTCTTCCTTTTTAAGTGACTTCCATCTATATCCAGACACTCTGCATGCATCCCATCTCCTCTTAGTGCTTATTCCAACAAATGCAGCCCAGTTACTTACATCATTCGTCTCTCTTTCAGGTACGAGTCGACCCGACGAGTCAGACCCGTTTTGACACCCTTGGTAATTACATTGTTGCACTTGAAGATGGAGTGCTATTTGATGAAATATGACCATGTTAGTTCATCTAGCTAGGTGTCTCAGTTTTGTTTTTGTTCACTCTTTCTCAATCATAATGAGATTTTCGTCCGCAATTAAACTGTTTTTTTAGTGATATTATCTGTGAGTGTTAGTGTTAGTAAAGCACCATAGCCTATAGGATGATTGATGACCAAAGAAACAAACAAAAACGAGCGTGGACCAAAGAAGCCAATATTATAAATCCAAAGTACTAATATAAATATGGTCAGACCAACCTAGCCGACTATCTTGCCCACATACTTAAAACCGACGTCACTGGCAAAACCAAAATTCATAAATTAAATAAGTTGGTCTATAGTTTTTTTAACCACATTCAAAATTTTAATATATACTAATAGTAGTACTATTTAATGATCATAGAAGATTAAAAAACAGAGAATGATTAGCATGCACTTAATAATGTATATGTTGGGTTTGGGCTCCCAACATATGTGGAGAGAAGCCCAATATGCAAGCCCACTAGTCCCTCATCTTATTCTCTAAATTAGGGTAAGAAGGCAGCAGCTCATTCAAGCAAAAACAGAAACAAGAGAAAGAGAGAAAAGAGAGAGGAGAAGAGAGAAAACAGATTCGTTCATCTCTGCGCAGCCGTGGGAGATTTATTTCTGTGCCTTCGTTCACCGTCGGATCGGGCTGAAATTTAGACAGCAGGTTTACGACATCCGGTTCTTCAATCTGACCGGTTGGATTGGTGAGACGATATCTGAGCAGGAGGAATCGAGTCCCGCAAGTAGCTGCTGGAAATCTGGTTATGTGTTCTTCCTTTGGTTCTCTAGTTTCATACTTGTTGTTGGCTGTTTGCCTAGTTGTTGAGCACGATTTGTGCTGTGATTTGAGACACTCTTGTACCCTGATTTTGATCATAGTGGAGCTTGATTGACTGGCTTGTGCCCGTGGTTTTTACTTCTCGCATTGAGAAGGTTTTCCACGTTAAAATCGTTGTCTCTTCGTGTATGTGTGATGAATTAGTTGCTGCCATTAATTTGTTATTGCTCCTCATAGATTCCAGCAAGTTAGGGAAATTATTATCCGCTGCGTATTGCTATTATTGTGTTGAATTTCCCATCAGAGTGGTAGCGGAGCTCTTGGTTTGAGTTTATTTGATTTGCTTGAATGATGGAGGCAAATACAAATAGAATGTTGAGTTTGAATGGCACTAATTATCACTTGTGGAAGGGAAAAATGAAAGATCTATTATTTGTGAAAAAGTTGCATCTTCCTGTATTTTCTACTGAGATGCCAGAATCCATGACTGAAGCGGCTTGGCATTTTGAGCATCAGCAAATTTGTGGTTTTATTCGGCAATATGTAGATGACAATGTTTATAATCATATTGCTAATGAGGAACATGCAGCGTCCTTGTGGAAGAAAATTGAATCTTTGTATGCTTCTAAATCAGGGAGTAATAAACTGTATTTGTTGAATTCCTTGATGAATTTGAGGTACAAGGATGGGACTTCCATTTCAGATCACTTGAATGATTTTCAAGGACTCCTAGATCAATTATCAGGAATGGGTATCAAGTTTGATGATGAGGTGTTGGGACTATGGCTACTGAATACTCTACCGGACTCTTGGGAAACTTTTCGGGTTTCAATTTCGAATTCGGCTTCCGATGGTGTTGTCTCTTTGCAAAATGTAAAGGGAAGTGTTCTTAATGAGGAGATGAGAAGGAAGGCACAGGGTACTTCATCTCATTCCGAGGTACTTGTTACTGAAAACAGGGGGAGAAGTCAGAAAAAGGAACAGAAAGGTGGTAGGGACAAGAGCAGAAGTAAGTCCAAGTCCAGATACAAGAATGTGGAGTGTCATTATTGTCACAAGAAGGGGCACATACAGAAGAACTGTTTTCAATGGAAAAGGGAGAGAAAAGACAATAATGGTAAGCAGAAAGAGAAGGATCAAGATGGTGATGATCGTGTTTCTGCGGCTACTTGTGATGATCTTGTTATTCTCCGTGATCATGATTTAGTTAATCTTGTATCAGATGAGAGCATGTGGGTAATTGATAGTGCTGCTACACTGCATGTTACACCGAGGAAGGAGTTCTTCACATCTTACACTTCTGGTGATTTTGGAGTGTTGAAGATGGGTAATGATGGTGTTGCTAAGGTAATTGGTATTGGTGATGTTTTCCTACAAACCAACATGGGAGTGCAGTTATTGCTTAGAGGAGTCAAACATGCTCCAGATGTCCGTTTTAATTTGATCTCTGTGCAGATGCTTGATGATGGTGGTTATTACAATCACTTTGGTTCTGGAAAATGGAAACTCACCAGAGGTAACTTGGTTGTGGCCAGAGGGGAGAAAGTTAGTAAACTGTATTGGACAAAAGCTTTGGTTGCTAAAGACAGTGTGAATGCCATGGATATGGAGGCTTCTTTGTGGCACCGAAGGCTTAGTCATATCAGTGAAAAGGGGCTGAATTGTTTAGCTAAAAAGGATGTGCTTCCGGGATTGAAGAGTGCTGAGTTGGAGAAATGTTCTCATTGCATGGCTGGTAAGCAGACCAGAGTATCATTTAAGAAGCATCCTCCCTCAAAGAAGTCAGAATTGCTTGAATTGGTGCATTCTGATGTTTGTGGTCCATTAAAGGTAAAGTCATTTGGTGGTGCACTTTACTTTGTTACCTTTATTGATAATTGCTCCAGGAAGCTTTGGGTCTATGCATTGAAGACCAAGGACCAGGTGCTGGAGAAATTCAAACAATTCCAAGTTTTGGTTGAGAGACAGTCAGGCAAGAAGCTGAAATGCATTCGTTCTGACAATGGTGGTGAGTATTGTGGACCATTTGATAGTTATTGCAAGCAGCAGGGTATTAGACATGAAAAGACTCCTCCCAAAACTCCTCAGCTGAATGGTTTAGCAGAGAGGATGAACAGGACGTTGATTGAGAGAGTTAGGTGCATGCTTTCTGAAGCTAAGCTACCTAAGCATTTCTGGGGTGAGGCATTGTACACGGCAATGCATGTTATTAATCTCAGTCCTGCAGTTGCCCTGAATGCTGAAGTGCCAGATAAAGTTTGGTTTGGCAAGAATGTCAAATATGATCATTTGCGAGTCTTCGGTTGTAAGGCATTCGTGCATGTTCCAAAGGATGAGAGATCCAAGTTGGATGCGAAGACGAGGCAGTGTATCTTTATTGGATATGGTGAAGATGAGTTTGGTTACAGGTTGTATGATCCTGTTGAGAAGAAGCTTGTCAGAAGCCGTGATGTGAAGTTCATGGAAGACCAAACCATTGAAGACATTGATAAGATGGAGAAGACTACACCTGAGAAAGATAGTAGTCTGTCTGATATTGATCCAGTTCAGACACCTAACCATGATCTGGATGCTGCTGAGAACAATATTCAGAATGGTGAGCAACATGACTATGTTGGTGATCAGCAGTTTGGAGATGCTTTAGATGTTCCTATTGATGATTCTGAAGAGGAACATGATCCTGAACCACCTCAAGTTCAACCTCGGAGGTCTACTAGGCAGAGGAAGCCATCTACCAGGTATCCTTCTGATGAATATGTTACCTTGACAGATGGAGGTGAACCTGAGTGTTTTCATGAGGCCATGGAGAGTCAAGAAAAGAAGAAGTGGCTGGATGCAATGCAAGATGAAATGAAATCTTTGCATGATAATCACACATTTGACTTGGTGAAATTGCCAAAAGGCAAGAAGGCTTTGGAAAACAGGTGGATTTACAGGGTGAAGCAAGAAAGTATTTCTGCATCCCCGAGGTATAAAGCTAGATTAGTGGTGAAAGGTTTCAGACAGAGAAAGGGTGTTGATTTCAATGAGATTTTTTCTCCTGTGGTGAAGATGTCATCCATTAGAACCGTGTTGAGTTTGGCTGCTACTCTTGATTTAGAGGTAGAGCAAATGGATGTAAAGACTGCTTTCCTTCATGGTGATTTGGAGGAAGAAATTTACATGAAGCAACCAGATGGTTTTCATGTTGAAGGAAAGGAAGACTATGTGTGTAGACTGAGAAAGAGTCTATATGGGTTGAAGCAAGCTCCGCGACAGTGGTACAAGAAGTTTGAGTCTGTTATGTCAGAGCAAGGCTACAAGAAGACTACTTCTGATCACTGTGTCTTTGTTAAAAAGTTCTTTGATGATGATTTCATTATCCTGTTATTGTATGTTGATGACATGCTTATTGTTGGGAAAAATATTTCCATGATTAACAGGTTAAAGAATCAATTGGGCGAGTCATTTGCCATGAAAGACATGGGAGCTGCTAAACAGATTCTTGGTATAAGAATCATGCGTGATAGGAAGGAGAAGAAACTTTGGCTGTCACAGGAACACTATGTCAAAAGAGTGCTACAGAAGTTCCAGATGGAAAATGCTAAGGCGGTAAGCACTCCTCTTGCTACTCATTTTAAATTGAGTGCTAAACAGAGTCCTTCAAATGAAGCTGAGAGACTAGATATGCAACGGGTTCCTTATGCATCTGTTGTGGGTAGTTTGATGTATGCAATGGTGTGTACAAGACCAGATATTGCACATGCTGTTGGTACAGTCAGTAGATTTCTGTCAAATCCAGGTAGAGAGCATTGGAATGCTGTGAAATGGATTTTGAGGTATCTTTGTGGTACTGCTAGTTTGAGGCTTTGTTTTGGAGGTGATAAACCTATCCTTGTGGGCTATACTGATTCTGATATGGCTGGAGACATTGATTCCAGAAAGTCCACCTCGGGGTATTTGATTAAGTTTGCAGGGGGAGCTGTGGCATGGCAATCTAGATTGCAAAAGTGTGTTGCATTGTCCACTACTGAGGCAGAGTTCATTGCCATTACAGAAGCTTGCAAGGAGTTGCTTTGGTTGAAGAAATTCTTGCAGGAGCTTGGTTTTGTCCAGGACAAATACATGCTATTTTGTGATAGTCAGAGTGCAATTCATCTTGGTAAGAATTCAACTTTCCATTCTAGATCCAAACATATTGATGTGAGGTATCATTGGATACGTGATGCATTGGATGCTAGGTTGTTGGAATTAGCCAAAGTTCATACAGATGATAATGGTGCTGATATGATGACTAAGGCATTACCGAGATGCAAATTTGAAACTTGTTGTGAGATCGCCGGTTTGGCGGTCATCTCCACATAGTTGTGAGGGGGAGATTTGTTGGGTTTGGGCTCCCAACATATGTGGAGAGAAGCCCAATATGCAAGCCCACTAGTCCCTCATCTTATTCTCTAAATTAGGGTAAGAAGGCAGCAGCTCATTCAAGCAAAAACAGAAACAAGAGAAAGAGAGAAAAGAGAGAGGAGAAGAGAGAAAACAGATTCGTTCATCTCTGCGCAGCCGTGGGAGATTTATTTCTGTGCCTTCGTTCACCGTCGGATCGGGCTGAAATTTAGACAGCAGGTTTACGACATCCGGTTCTTCAATCTGACCGGTTGGATTGGTGAGACGATATCTGAGCAGGAGGAATCGAGTCCCGCAAGTAGCTGCTGGAAATCTGGTTATGTGTTCTTCCTTTGGTTCTCTAGTTTCATACTTGTTGTTGGCTGTTTGCCTAGTTGTTGAGCACGATTTGTGCTGTGATTTGAGACACTCTTGTACCCTGATTTTGATCATAGTGGAGCTTGATTGACTGGCTTGTGCCCGTGGTTTTTACTTCTCGCATTGAGAAGGTTTTCCACGTTAAAATCGTTGTCTCTTCGTGTATGTGTGATGAATTAGTTGCTGCCATTAATTTGTTATTGCTCCTCATAGATTCCAGCAAGTTAGGGAAATTATTATCCGCTGCGTATTGCTATTATTGTGTTGAATTTCCCATCAGTATATTCTATATAATGCTGCTTTTAAGGTATTATCTGTTAATAATCTGTATAAACTTGGACTTCTTCGTTTCATTCAATTTATTTTAAGACCTCAGTCATGTAATCATTATCATGGTTTGCGGGGCAAATATTTATTTAATTAAAAGGTATAAGCTTCCTTGACCAGTTGTGTACATGTTAATACAAGTTCCTTTGGACAGTGAATATCCTTTTGTTGTTGCAAGGTCGATCCCTGGTGTGCAGGAAGGAGTTGAGAATGTCCGGTTCATGCTCCTTGGCTGCTTGGAGTAGGAGTTCATCATAAGCCAAAGCATCTACAGAGGACTCAGTTGGGAGTGCTTCAACAGCCACTGGGGCGTTGCTTTTTGGAACTGGCAGTGTAGGCGGCTGCCGGAGTTTCAGAGGAGGCAAAGTCGGATCATCGTTGAAGATGCTTAGTAATGTGAAGTTGGCTCTGTTCTTCTGACTGATTGTGTGCGCTCTGGCCTTCCCCTGTGGTAATTTTCTTGCTATTAAGCTGATACTCGATATCTAGAACTCTGCATTAATTTTGCAATTATTATTTCTTTTTGAAAAAATCGGCATAAAATATATTTTATATTGATTATACCTTCCTATACCTTTTGCTTTTAGTGGTGATGACATTCTTAACATCCTCTTGACTCACAAGAAAAGAACTTAATTAACTCATCACGATGCAAAGAATATCTTCGCTTGTCTGATTTGTATTAATCTATATACTCCAATAAATCATTGTCCCCATTTTAAAATGTTTGTAGAGTCTGTTTGGTTGTAGAAATATGGATAAAAGGAGGTTTGAAATATTAGATTCTATATTTTACTGTTCGTCTTGGAGAGTTACATTATTTTAAATCTAACATCCTCAAATTACCAAATATGGCAACAAAAAAAAAAGGAAAGTGGCTCCTGAAAAAAGGTCAGGAATTCAACTTTCCCGAACTTGAAAGAAATTTTTTAAATTTTGTCAATTATGACATTACTTTATACTCCCTCCGTACTTCAATATTTGTCATTTTTCTACTGAAAACTTGGTCTAAATTAATTGTCATTTGGAATGTCAATTATAAAATAGCTATCTATCTTCAGTGATAATTACAATTCTCCTTTATGGTATTATAAAGGAACCAATAAAAAAATTATCAAAAATTAATTTCTTAATTTTGCCTATTATTTTAAAAAATCAAGTACTGAAGTAGGCAGGGAGTACATATTTATAATTTTAAAATACATATTTATCCTTCATTATTGAACATTACCCAGATTTTACAATTATTAACTAAACAAAAGAATATAATTTTCTTTGGAATTATTCTCCAGGTAAAGTTATATTCCAAAGAGAGTTATATTACGAGAACCAAACAATTGTTACACAAAAAAGAAACAATTAGATAACCACAATTTTAGATTAATTTAGTGAGTATTTTCTCCAATTTTCACTCATTTCATATCTCATAAATCAAGTTTAAAATTATAGAGATAATTCGAAGAAAAACAAAATTATTCTTAAAATTTTCAAAAATGACACTAGGTAACTAAAACAAGTAAAATTTTGAAACTAGGAAGTACTCCTTCTGAATTGAATTGTATATCGTTTTGGGTAAAAAAATTGGTTCAAATTATATGGCATTTTTCCTTTATCAATGTAAAATAGTTGGATGTTTATCTTTCTACCATTGTTGTCAAAAAATGGCAGCTTCCTTCCCTTTGGTTTTGCAAGTGGCATTGTCGTAAATAGCATAGCACACAAGAGATAAAAATGTCTCAAATAATTTTGGTTTTTCGAATCAATTATTTCCTTAAAAATCGTGCCAATACTCAAAACGACATACAATTCAATTCAGAGAGCAATATGTAACTGGGCAAAAATTATATCGACACCTAACTTTATATGGGTATCACAATCTTGCCGACCCCAAACTTTTGTTTAATCTCAAAATGGTACCTAGAAAATGTTAACAATATGAATTAAACTCAACGGAAAAGTTAGGGATTTGGGTACGAAATTAGATAACGGCTAAAAAAATTGGGTAAACATACTTAAAAAAAGGAAAAGTTAGGTGCGAGATTGAACAACCCATATAAAATTGGTGCCCAAATAACTTTTACTTATATGTATATGAGAACATGTAAAAATATAATAAAATAAGATAATATTTTTTTAATTACTTTCACGTGGAAATAATCTAATTGGGTATGAAAATAAAAACTCTTTTATATATATATATTAGTTAAAGAAGTATATGACAATATTATGTTATTCAAGAAAGCTAAAAAGGGGAAGCAAGTAAGGGCTAGAAGATCTTAAATGCGCGACTTCATGAAGCGAAGAACCAATAATTTTGTGCTGATTTGGTAAAACCATACTCGCGTTGACTGCACTTCTTGACTGGATTGGTGTGTGTATAATTTATAAACTTTGATGTCCGACGACTCGTTGCTCTTTGGAAATTTGACTGCTTTGCTTTTGCATTTATGAGGCACATTATTCATAATAACCCTTTACAGTTAAACCTCGATAAATGAATGCTCTTGGGACCAGCAAAAAATATTCGTTTAGTGAGTTTATTTACTTATCGATAAATGAATATATTATTCATTTATCGATAAATGAATTTTTATTCATTTAGATAGTATTTTTACATTTTTATTTTTTCGTATGATTATTTATTTTACATTTAATGTACAAATACGTATATAGACTATGTACATGCATCATGTACTTATAAGATTCTATGTATGCAGTTATGGAATTGCCTACAGACGAAGAAATTATTGACTCCGTACTAAATGATGAGAATGATCCAGAACCAGATGATAGTGGCGTCACACCAAATGTGTCATCAAAAGAAGCCTTTCAAGCAGTAATCACCCTACGAAACTATTTGCTACAGCAGGAGCAGAATATTCCAGAAGTTGTGTTTGCACTAGAAAAAGTCGCAGATGTGATGCATTTTGGTGGAAGGAAAAAACAAACAACTTTAGACGTTTTTTTTGTGAAGAAATGACTTCTTGTATGAACATTGTTGATTGGAAGAAATATTTTTGTTTTTAGGATAAATAAATATATATATATATATATATATATATATATATATATATATATATATATATATATATATATATCTTATGAATTTTAATGATTATTCATTTATATTTACATGGGGTCTTTAAGGATTCAAAAAAAATTATTCGTTAATGCATTTAGCGAGGTTATTCATTTAGCCCATTTGCCCAAGTCGGGACCGGAGAAAATTATTCATTTGGCGAGGTTATTCGTTTATCGGACATTCATTTATCGAGGTTTAACTGTATTTTAAGTTTTAACTAACATTTACACTCTCTACCCACACAAAATAGTGCTACTATACAATATTACCCGAATTTTATTTATAAAAAAAAACAACTGTATTTATATATAGTTAATTATCAAAATGGTCATCCAAGTACGAATAACTTAATAAATGATAATACTTTATCTTTTAATACGTCAATTTAATATAAATAAAATAAAGCATAATAAGGTGGGTTTAGAAATACCTATAATTCAGACCTTAAAACAATTACCATTTTCAGTTGCTGAGGTTACAAAACTTTGCACGATATAAGAAATATTCATTGTAAAAACTAAAAAACTTATAGGATGGACATAAAATACTTAGTTTTTTTAATGGCAAGCACTTCGTAACTTTTACTACATTTTTATTATTTCAGCCCTTTATTTTAACTTATAACATTTATAAATGTTTGACCTAATTAATATATATATTTCAATGTAAATTAAATAAGTGTAACTGTACGGATGTTGAAGTCGTTGCTTTTTGTTTATTAGAATTTAGAAAGGGGGAAATATGGACTAGCCTTTGCTGACTGTCATTAAGGTTAATTATTTTGTTTAAGTCAAAGTTGGTTTTTAAAGAATATTCCCTTCGGATTCTTTTAAATGACGTTTTAGGTTAAAAAAATTGATCTTAAATAAATAACGTTTTGTAGTTTTCTAAACACTTTATAATTAACTTATTCAATATAGAAAAGAGCGAAGAGTTTTTATTGGTCAATTTATTTAATATAGAAGAGATAGATGATTGTTTAATGTTAAAAATATTTTCATCAATTATTACTTTAATTCCCATACTTAATTTCAAAAGGTTATTTATTAGAGTCCGGAGAGAAAGAGTGTTATTAGGTTATGATTAAGACCGGCAACTGTCGAACTAAATGCAGTCTTCTTCATTTGATGTGTTATTAGCGGTAACATCCGTTGTGTTAATTATTGTATTTATATTAATTTTCCATCACTTTTGTTTCTTAAATAGAAATGTTAAAAAACGTTTTGAACTTAGAATCAAACTCAAGCTCGTTACTTAATCCTTCATATATTATGTATATTTAAGAACTTTACTAATAAATTTATAACCCAATAATACATATATAACCCGTAACCTTTCCTCATTGAAAACATAAAATATGAGTTGTAAATTTTGGTGGCAATTGTTTAATATTCTTAATTTATAAACAATGGGGTATGATACGATCACACTCATGCCTACCTTAGACCCCGAAGATACGGCGCCAAGACGGCCAATCACAAGGAGCATGTCCAAGCAAACCATCCTATGAATTGAGGCCAAGATGAGCAAGGAAGTGTTTCAAGACGAAAGTCGGACTTTAATGATGGTCGCACATCACATTGGAGGTCGAGAAGCGTATTTTGGAGCATTTCAGGCAATCACTAGCGTAGCCGCTGCAATTTTGGACAAGTTTGGTTGCTTCTTGGCGTCATGATGCCAAGGGCTTAGCGTCATGACGCCAAGCACTGGTTTGGTGGCCGAAAATTGGCTTTTCAAGGCCTTTCTGACACCTCCTATAAGTAGTTCTCTTCTTCATTTCTTTTGGTAGTTTATGTCAAATGTTTATTGCTGAGTAGAGAACACTCCTCCCTCTAACACACATAGATTCAACTTGTTTGATTTAAGGTTGAGGGTTCCTTTAGTCATTGTAAGTAAAATCGTTAAACTTTCAATTAGTAATTTGCTGCTACTTCTTGTGTGAGTGTTGTAAGATTCAAGGCTCAATTTTTGTGCAAGTTATTGCAAATTTAATGCAAGTATTTATTGTTGTTTAAATCTATTTCATCTCCAAGAATCAATCCATCTTTCTCGTGTTTGTCTTATTAATTACTTGTCTTTCATCGTACTCTTATTTCCGCTGCATCTCCATCCATTTCAACATCAACTTCTTGAATATTTCCATTGATTAATTGTAAGACAACTTAAGCTAGATCCTTGCTTCTTAATCAAACGTTTCAACTCTTAAAAAGAGCTTGAAACGTATCAGGGTAAAACCGCAAAAGTCCAATAAGGAAATTCTGTTAGTAATAGTAGTACTCGAATAAAAAAATAGTTGTATAAAATAATGTACTTTTCTTTAATATGGGTCGTATTTTGCTCTCCTTTTTTTTTAAGTGATGATTAATCTTACTTCAAATTAAAAAAAAAAGTTAAAAAAAGAGAGAGAATACATCTTAATTAATTAATTATTATTATTATTAACATTTTTTCCGTAATTTGATTCTTCGAATTTATCTTTAAAAAGGGATTCTTCGCGTTACTCTTCTCTTCTTTGACCACCGAATTCTCTTACAAATTAAAACGTCATTTCTTGGTAAAACTATTATGATATATACGACCAGCCTAGCACCAAAAAGGAAAATCAAAACAATCATTGACTATTCAACCTTCATGTTCTTCTCATTTTTATTAATTATTAGAATAATCCCAGCCGGAATCTCTTACCAATACCAATCCTTCTTTCTGAATTCCATATCTCCATAATTATATAAACGCCCAATTTTTCAACACTCATAAAAACCCTCTTCTTCCCTTCAAAATAAATAAATAAGTAAAAACCCTCTTCTTCTCTACCTAATTCCTATCTCTACTTTCTTGAGACATTTTCTTGATTCTTCTTCTTTTCTTTTCATGGATGAAATTGAAATCCCCCAGTTTTTTATCTGCCCCATATCTCTCCAAATCATGAAAGATCCGGTAACAACCGTTACCGGAATCACATACGATCGCGACAGCATCGAGCATTGGCTATTCACCGGCGAGAGTACATCTTGCCCCGTAACCAAACAGCCTCTACCGAAAGAATTAGACATAACTCCCAACCATACTCTCCGCAGATTGATTCAAGCATGGTGCATGGAAAATGCATCCAACGGCATTGACCGGATCCCGACCCCGAAATCCTGCCCCGACAAATCTCATTTCCTTAAACTCCTCCGCGGCCTAAAACAACAACAACATCAAGATTCTCAAATCAAGACACTCCGGCAGCTGGAGCTGCTCACGATTGAGAACGAGAGAAATCGGAAGCAAATGGTGGAAGCAGGAGTGCCTAAAGCTTTGTTACTATTCGTTGTAAGTTGTTACAAGAAATCTCTAACCGGAGGGTTGCAAGAAGCGGTAAGTATCCTGCGGTACACGAAGATTCCATCGACTGAATTGTCCGCTATAGTTAAAGAAAATGATCATATCGTTTCTTCGATTACGTGGATTTTGGGTTGCAATTTGGATCATCATGTTAAATCTAACACGCTCCAACTACTAAAGTTGGTGTTTGAAGATGCGAGTTCGGGCGTTCTTGAAAGGCTGAAACCTGAAGTCTTCGAAAATATTATTGACTTCTTGCGGGAAAGATCATCGATCACGCAAGAAGGGGTTAAGGCCGCGCTGCACGTGATGTTAGACGCTTGTCCGTACGGGAGGAATCGGGTCAAGATGGTCGAATACGGAGCTGTGTTCGAGCTGATTGAGATTGAATTGGGATCTTGTCCGGATAAAAGAACTACGGAGCTGATTTTTGCTGTACTTTTTCATCTTTGTTGTTGCGCGGATGGGAGAGCGCAGTTCTTGGGCCACGGTGGTGGGATTGCGGTGCTGGCGAAGAGGATCTTGAGGGTATCGGCGGCCGTGGATGATCGGGCGGTTTTGATTCTTGCATTGATTTGTAAATTTTCGGGGTCGAGTTTGGTGTTTCAAGAAATGTTGGAAGTGAAAGCTGTGACGAAGCTGTGTTCAATGTTGCAAGTTGGCTGTGCGCCGTATTTGAAGGATAAGGCACTGGAAATTCTTAGATCACATTTTGATGAGTGGAAAAACTCTCCTTGTATTACCGCTCTATCTCTTGAAAGGGTATGTTAAGGAAAAAATTTGGGTACATCATGATGTACTTATATCATGATCTAGAATGATGATACCTACCCTAAATAGTGTTAGAATACCACTATTCTTGACATTTTTGGACACGTGTCATCATCTTATATCATGATGTGATGTACCTACCCAAATTTTACTCGGTATCTTATCCTTAGTTTATTTATCAATTTTTTCAGGAAAAAAAATTAAAAAACGTATATTTACCATTCTTAGATGGTATATATTTGAGATTGTATTCTATTTTTTCTCACCACAGATTTACGTTAAAATATATGTTTTGGACGTTGAATCTCTAATAACTTGAAGTATTTAGACATCAATTTGTTAACCTCTTTGGTACAATTTTGAATAGTGGAAAATATATTGTCGGTCGTATAAATTAATTCCATTACATAATTACAAATGACATTACTCATTTTTTTCTCCCCTTTTTAAAGTGAGGTAATAAAGTTTTTTTTTTAATGTGAAAGAGGTTAAGTGTTCCATTAATAAAATGAAAGTGCAATATTTGGGTCCAAAATTGTTTTCTATTAGTACAAAAGATGGTAAGTATATTAATAACAAGGAGAATGAGACCAAAGTTGTAAAACCTGGCCCGGCTATAAAGGCGGTAAAGGAGAGAAGGTCGAAAATCGGATGTTTAACTGAAGTCGAATCGATATAATTCATAATTTTAATAAATTAGTAAATAAAAATTATATTTATATAGAGTATAATATTTTTTTAAATAAATAAAAAATTTACTTGTATTTATATTATTTCACAAATTGGTACTTCATCTCTTATAAACATTTCACAAATTGAAACCAAATATACATCTATGTCCTTCATAGCCAATATGGATTGGTTGTGCTCATAACACTTGAAAAATCAAAATTCAGTAACGGATAAAACTTCCATAGCACAATCGTCCAAGAAAATTAAGGTGGCCAAAACATTTTTATCTTTCATATTTTTAAAAAAATTAATAAATTAATGAACATATAGTTTATTAGTTATTTTATTAATGATAAAGATGCCGCTAAAAACTCAAAACAAGATATGAATTGATTATCACATCCACCTATAAAATAAATTAAAAAAATAAAGAGGATATTCAGAAGAATAATTGAAGTGATAGCAAATGTGTGACAAAATTATGATATGATTCGTCAACGAGATTTTATTAAGTGGGCTTAGAATTATGCAGCGTTTTGGGCCTGTTGGTTTTGATGTGAGCCCAATTTTTTATGAGCGTATTTTTTTTGGAGGGCTTTTCATGAGCGAAACTACCAATCAAAAGTTTGAAAAATGTCTGTGGGGTATGAGTCGCGTAAGACCGTTCACATTATTCATGTTCCTTTTTTTTTTGGGCACGTTATTCATGTTTGGTGGGGATTTTATATAGGAAGACAACGTTTGAATCCGCACGTGCTAATCGTGTAAAAGACCAAAAACAATGGATTATGCCAAAACCATCATTAGCTACTTTTCAGTCCACTTAAGAAAATTTAGTAAATGCATTTCAATTAGTATAGGTGTGTGCAAAGATAGCAATTGCGTCCGTGAATATAAATATTCGTTCAATACTCGTAATTATAGATGGGCATTACTCATATATTGTGGATATTTTGTGAGTGTGAATATACTCGTACTAGAAAAATTGTAAATACAAATAATAATTCTAGCCATTGGATAGTTAATCTCTTTAAAATTTATTTTTTATAAATTATGATATCGCCAAAACTAGATTTAATGGGTAAATTATTCATTTTTTTAAACCAACCCTTAAAATACGTAGATCCAAAGTTGCATAATTAAACTTTATATTAATTATCTTGGTGCCAAATTGATCATAATATTTTCCCAGAAGCATACTAATCAAAATTTCTCTTAGTACTTAACTCAATAAAATAGGTAACTTCAAGAAAAAAATTATACTCCCTCCGGGGCGAAACAAACGTCGTTTTAGCATTTGCTTTTACTGTTTCAGTACGTATCTTAAAACGGCCGGAACAGTCACTATTTGAGACAATTTTGCCCCTAATTTTTTCGAGAAAGTACGTTAAGGATTAACGTACGTTAGAAAAAAAGTACGGAATTTTTTGGGGTCAAATAGTGAGTCATCCGGCCTCCTCGATATGCGTTTCCTACTGAATATTGGGATGCGAGGAAGTCATTTGTTTTGCCCCAGAGGGAGTATTACTTAAGAATAAGATTAAAGACTTCGAAGTCTTTAAGGAATACGCATAAAATGTTACATCGACTTGTCCTAAATTTACCGTTACTATTTTTTCTTTGAACTTTATTAAAGAATGAATTTCAAATTAAACAATATAAATAAATAATTTACATAAAATTTAAATATTTTAAGTTGACCCAAACTATTTATATGAGTAGATGATAACCTACTCAATTGTCAACCTAGGAAAGATGTATGAATACATGTATATACATACATCAATAATCAACAAGAATAGTTATAAGTGTCATATTTGCAAATTGCATCAATGATCACCGGCGTTGACGGGGTAGCTTAGTGTGTACAGTTGTAGATTAATAAGTGACAGTTTATGTCTACGAATTGGGAGTTGACCAACCACCGCCCAAGCATGTACTTAAATGGCAGCAACTGGCAAACTATTCGCGGGTCAAGATTGAGGAAGCGAGAAGCAAGACTGCTTCTCATCAAAATTAATTAATTATTCAAATAAAATTAACAAAAAAAAATTATAAAACCAAAATGGTAAGCCGTGAAGAAAGAAAGAAAAAGAAGAAGAAGGAATTAGGTTCCCAATTTCGTTACGGATAAAAGTAAAATTTGAACTCGAAAAAATATCGGTAAGCTATATATTTATTGGTTATTCAATAAAGGACTATTGGTTGGTGGATCGAATGTGTGGTAGTCTTCTTTTTGGTTATCCAACACACTGGGCCTAGAGTATAGTGGCCTACCCAACTCTATATCTCGCGTCAAGTTATTTGGTTACCTCTTTTCTTTTCTTTTCAGCATTTCTGAATTTCTTTTAGTTTTGGGAAATTTTTCTTCGGAAAAATAATTAATCTACTCTCTTTTTTTTTCAGACAAATTATTTTTCCAAAAATAAAAACGCGTCGTATATGAAATTTACTTTCATTATAACTTTTATCAAAATAGTTTCCAAAATAAATGGGGTCTTGATATCAAATTTATTTTTGCAACATCAAATTTAGTGAAACCCAAATTTTAGACAATCTAAAAATTTCAACTCCACAGTATCCTTTGCAGTTTGCAAAGTAGTTTTTTTTTTCATCAAAAAGTTAGGGCTTAGATCGACGATTAGGGTGGGGTGCGAATTCATGTTTTCTTTTATATAAACCAAGAAAATAAAGACTTGCACTCGAAGAAAAATAGCCGACGCTTCTCACTACGCACATGCTCTTTTACAAGATTTCCTTGGAACGAAGGGCTTACTTTTTGCAAAGTCAGACCCCATTTTGCGCCCATGCATGCATTAATCCATAAATTGATGGGAAAACAAAGAAAATAAAAAAGGGGTAATAGCTTAAAACATCCCTGTACTAACCGCGAAAAACAAACTCCTCCCCCGAACTTTAAAAACGTTAATACACCTCCCCTGAACTACGTTGATCGTGCAATTAGCCCCTTCTGTCCATAATTAATTAAATTTTTTGTGATTTTTTGGAATTTTTTACAATGTTTCTTGATTTTTAGGTTAATTACATTTTTTATAGAATTTTTACATGTTTTTTAGAATTTTTAGAATTTTTTTAAAATTTTAAAAATGTGCATTGAGGGGCCTTTTTGTCCGAAAATAATAATCCAGGGAAGGTGTATTAGCGTTTTTGAAGTTCGGGGGAGGAGTTTGTTTTTCACGATTAGTACAAGGATGTTTTAAGCTATTACCCCAACTAAAAAAAGAATTGATCAAAATACTCTCTTTATAAAAAATAAAAAAAGTAATGAAAATGATAAAATGTCAAAGATGGATGCAAATTAATGTACACCACACATCTTGATCAAGTACTGGTCAACTCCGAGAGATTAGTGGGACAAAATTAATTAGTTTAAGAGTAGGACTGATGGGAGTGTGAGGGAGGCAGATGGTGCGCACCAATTAGCCAGAAAAATGTGGCCATTCCATAAACTTTTGTCGGCACCCATTTCTCACTCGTACTAGTATCCCACGAGTTAGAAAGAATTTGTTTTTTTCCGATTTTTTTTCCAATTAAGACTATCTTATTTGAATTCTATTGAGTTTTTAAAGAGTTCTAATTTTTCTATTTCCAAAATTTGAGCTCAAACTCTTAGTTAAAAAGACAGTGAAATCCTTTTACCACTTAAATATAACGAGTGATTGTATTCAATCTCTTTCTTAGTTACCGAATAATAATAATTTAAGAGAAAAGAAGAAGAATTGTTCTTTTCTTTTATGTAGAAAGTCAAAAGGCCGGCCGCTAATTGCTGTTTCTTCTTCTTCTCCCTTCTTTTTTTTATGAAAAAAAATATTTTAAAAAGATTTACTACTACTATTTAATAGTAAAATATTATTTTGGTGGTTGGATCTGTTTTATTTGTGTTCAGATGAGACAAAGTCTATATAATTAGTAGTAGTATAATTAAATAAAAAAATTACTTAGGTCAGGATCAGATCAGGAAAACGTTTTGTTGGTTACCGGTGCAAAACCATATAATGGTTAATAAAGTAGTAAAACAGAATGTATGAGGTTAATTAATTAATTAGTCATGAAGTAATTTTCAACCTTTCTCGCTTTTTTACCTAGGTGGGTATACGATTTGAATATAAATCTAAATTTTTATTAGCAATTTTATTATCGGCAGCAAGATAACCAATAATTAACACCAAACTATTTTTATCGTCTAAATTATAAGGTGCATCTCAAAAGCTGCTAATATTTACGTACTTTATATATAACCGAACCAATAAAATTTTCTATAAAACAGTGAGAATATTGAATAATTAAAAATATATAATATAGCAAGACTTGATCTGAATTTTTTGATTAGAACTAAAGTAGCACAATCTGCACATTGATGACCTGGTAAAGTGATTCATTCTTGAGCCTTTCAATTGCTTAGAAAAGTCATACCTATCCATCCCTTCGCTCTGTATTTTCCGTGTTTTGACTTTCTCATTTTTAGCATGCGCTCCTTTACTCTCTTCTACTCTCCTTCCTTCCCCCCCTACATATAAAAACCAACCCATTCCTCTCCAAAAATAATTCAAACCAAACTCGCTTCTCTCTACCAACAAAAAGAAGAAAGAAGAAAGAAGAAAGAAAATCTTATTGTTCATCTAAAAACTTTCATCAACAACTCAAAATCAGTTCTAATCCAATGGAAGAGATTGATGTCCCCCAGTTTTTTCTCTGCCCCATTTCTCTTCAGATCATGAAAGACCCAGTTACTCTCCCCACCGGAATCACTTACGACCGCGACAGCATCGAGAAATGGTTATTCTCAGGCAAGAACACCACATGTCCCGTCACCAAACAAGTCGTATCCGATTGTGAGTTAACCCCGAACCACACTCTTCGCCGGCTCCTCCAATCTTGGTGCACACTCAACGCCTCTTATGGAATCGAAAGGATCCCAACACCGAAACCCGCCATCAACAGATCACAGATTTCCAAGCTACTTAAAGACGCCAAATCACCACACCAACAGCTCAAGTGTCTAAGAAGGCTGAGATCGATCGCGAACGAGAACGAAACGAATAAAAGGTGTATGGAAAGTGCAGGATGCGTAGATTTCTTGGCTGCAATAGTCAGCAATGATAGTAAGCATTTGTTCGCTGATTCGTCCGAGTACGAGATCTCAAGACCAGGCAGCGAAGCCTTGAGCATTCTCTACGCTATGCAGTTATCAGAATCTGGGTTAAAGAATCTCGCCGCGAAAAATGTGGATTTCATTGAATCATTAACCAGAGTTATGCAGGGAGGAAGCTACGAGTCACGAGCTTACGCAATCCTGTTGCTGAAATCAGTCCTAGAAGTTGCGGATCCGATGAAATTACTGACCTTAACACGCGAATTCTTTGCGGAAATTGTGCAAGTCCTGCGTGATCAGATCTCTCTCAAGGCAACAAAAGCTGCATTGCAGGTACTAATCAGTGTCTGCCCTTGGGGTAGGAACAGGATCAAAGCAATCGAAACAAACGGTGTCGCGGTTTTGGTAGATCTACTCGTGGATTCCTCAGAGAGGAGGATCTGCGAGATGGGATTGATGGTGTTGGATCTGCTCTGTCAATGCGCAGAAGGGAGATCAGAGCTGTTGAGCCAAGGAGCAGGGCTCGCGGTTGTATCAAAAAAGATTTTGAGAGTTTCGCAGATTGCAAGCGAACGGGCTGTCAGGATCCTGTTATCTATTTCGAAATTCTGCGCTACTGCAGGTGTTCTTCAGGAAATGCTGCAGATTGGTATGGTGGCTAAGTTGTGTTTGGTACTGCATGTGGATTGTGGCAGTAAAATGAAGGAGAAGGCAAGGGAGATCTTGAAATTGCATGGTAGAGTTTGGAAGAAATCTCCTTGCATTCCTGCGAATCTTCTATCATCATATCCTGCAGCTTGAAAGAAAAAGAAGGATTTTGTCTCTTTTAGTTTTTTTTTTGTCTTTTTTGGTACATAATTCTTTTATGATCTTAGAAAAAAAACAGATATACTCTGGCACCAATTGTGTCAAAAAAAAAGTACATGTAGTTTCAGGTTTCAACTGCAAATAGGTTTCGATTTTTAAGGAAATCAATGATTATTTGCAAATTTGATCAGATCTTTACATGTCATCCTTTTTGTTTGTAGTTTGTACTCTATATACAGTTTTTTTTCAGTTTTCTTGTGCACTGAAGGACAAAGATCAATATCTATCCATTCTAGATATATTCACAAAAATGTTTCCAAATTTTAAGTAATCATGCGTCAACCAGCATTTGATTGGTAGAGTTCAACCATGAGTGTAAGATTTGCAGTGTTATTGTTCACGAACACATATTAATTTGAATATCTGGATGTTTCATTGGAAGTAAAATAATTATACGATAATTTTATAATACTCAAATATGTACTCCTAATTGAGGATGATGTATACACATAACCATCGATTATCCCATACATGTACGCTTGAGGATTCAGTGAAAGTAATACGCAGCTGCCGTGAATAATTTGCAATTCGATTTTTATATACGGAGAAAGAAATTAATTATTCACTCTGCACTGTGATGAACCAATCTGAAACCGACACGACAACCAAAATTTTGTTAGATGGGAATACAATAATATTATACCAGAGGAGACAGTTCATTGGGGCGCTGCTGCTGTCCACATTTGAAGCTTAGCGTTTTGGGGAAACTAAAGGAACACGTTGGAAGTAGACTTTGGCGTTCGCTAAATAATTAATGCATTCAATTGGGGCGCGCTGCTGCTGTCCACATTTGAATCAGACCGTTGGTGTGCGCTGGGTTGGGTCAATTTTTTCATTCGTTTTTAGATATACATCTCTTCGATCAATCAGGTAAAATGATAAAAAGATTATCCATCATCTTTAACTTACATTTTAAATTCAAGCTTGAAAAATGAAAAAAAATCATATAAGAAAAGTCGGTTTGGAGTTACCACGCCTCCTCTAAACTTTTTAAAATGTATCGATTTAGTCCATTAAGTTTATGCATAGTAGCGTATGGTCTTTTAAAAACTTTTTTCCTGGCTCTGCCCCTAGACATTTTAGATGGAAAAAAATAAATAATAACAAAATTATGGCTCTTTTGACAAATTAAAATGAAAAAGAAAAAATACTAGTAGAGGATTAGAGATGACACGTTTATGGGGATTAACGTTGGGGTTAAGGTCAATGATATTTTGTTACTTTTAGCTTTGAAGTTAAGATAAAGTCAAGCTAGGCAAGCTAATGCATGAATAATTGTCCAGCTATATGTATCGACAATCTTTCACTGTCAATTGTCAAAGGTTGGTACTAAGTAAACGGAGAAGAAGAATCACTGAATAATGCTAAAACCCATATATGTGGAACTAAACCAAAAAATCAATTAATCAAGCGGTAGGTAGCTAATTAGCTAGCCATCTCTGATCGAAGGACACGCCATGACATGATCGATCAAGCTGTTGTTTCAACTGGAGTTGTTATTATATAACACATGTAACCATGTTAATTAAATTAATTCATTATAATTTAAGCAACGTACCAAAATATACATTCATTTTTTTTTATTTAATACTGATAAATATAGCTTCTAACTAGGTAAGGTATCACTTGAACTTTTATTTTCTAATTTGTTTTGTAGTTGATATTTATCAAAGACGTGGCTAGACGACCCATTTATATATATTTGGTTAATTAGTATATAATTTATTGAGAGCTTAAATTCATGTTTATCATACCAAGAGCATGATTGCAGCCAAGATCGACATGGCGAGTTAGTCAGAATTTCATGGATCATAGTGTTGTCTTTTAGTATTATAAGCAACTTTAGTACTAATTATCAATATTATTATAATACAATTATATTCATTACTAATTATTCTTTCCGTCACACAAAAAATGACTCTATGTCAATTGGTAATGAATATAATTTTGACGAGAAAATATTTTTTTCTATTAATTAGGATCTCAAATAAGTCAATAAACATAAAAAATTAGGTACTATCAATTGTAATTTAGTATTTGTTTAACCGTTAATGAATCAAGTAATTTTGATACATAGGAAAATTTTATAGTGACGTAGTTAGTTATTATTTGAGTCGTGATCTCGTTAAATAGATCTAATGACTGATTAATGATTTTATGATTATAAAATACGATATTTAATTTAAAATAATGTTATTTTACTGTGTTTGAATAACTATTTTAGAAAAGAAGAAGAAGAGAGAAATTAACGTTGAGGTATAGGGTTCAATTTGTAGCAATGGCCATGAGGATTGCCTAGGCAAATCTGTGGTTCATAATCTTTGCTTTAATCTGTGTGCTTCTCAATTCCTGCTAAAAGTAGTAGACATCATTTAAAAAAAAATGGAGGGACGACTATGAAAAATTGAAAATGAGAGGCTAAAATAAAACAGGTATATTCCATTTGAGATCCCAAGTTAAACTAAAGTTCAAGCCATCATGCTGTTGAAGTGATCAGTCGTTGACGTCTCTCGAAATAAATTCATTGTCGTTCGTTCTATCCAGAAACTTTTGTTGAATGATGAGTTATAATAATGTCAACTAATTAGCAGTATATGCGATATGGCCATCAATGTCAATAAACATCCAATCCAATCCTTACGGAACTGCTACAAGTCCCACTGTACAACTAATCATGCAAATGGGTGCACTTAATTGTAAAAATAATACTAGTAAAATTTTGATGTGACGTGGTACAATCTCAACGGAAAAATCGATCAGAAATTAAAATCGTCCTATATATCACACTTACGTATAAAAATAATATTAATATTTCAATAGAATATGATAAATAAGATATTATCGATCGAAATGAGAGTACATAAAAAAATTTAATGTATCATAAATATAAATAGAGAGTATAAAATGTCACATCGTAAAATAAAAGGACCAAATTGTCATTAAAACTACTAATTAAGATGCGAGTTTAATTACCACAGATTTTACCATTTCGAAATTTGAAAACTCAAGCCATTGGATTCCCTTGAATATGTTTAGGGTAAGATTTTCATTTATTTACTTTTCAATTTAGATGGGCGGTCGGTCACCGAAATCAAATCCATGCAATTTGCCAACTTTTGTCGTGAATGCACGCTTTTTAGAGTGCAAGTATGAGTCACTGCAATGCTAATTACCAGACTTTTTGTTCACTCCAACACAGGCCGGTATGTTAGTGTTCTCAAATAAATAATAATTCTATTTCATAATTCAAAAGCACTCTCTTGTTACATAGTATGATATACTTTTAAACATAGTATAGATTAATTCTTGTATATATTATTTATTTCACGTTACTCACTCATAAATAGTGAGATTCATTTCATAAAAGATACTTTTAATTATGTGAACAATATGTATCGACCATTTAAAGTGGGTAATTATTTTTATGTTGCTCAATCACGATGGAATTTCTCTTGTTATTTTTGTACCATCATTCAACAAAATTTTGCAGTGAGTTGGTTTTCTAGTAAAATGAGAGGATCTTGCGCAAAGTAACACAAAAAACCAAAAAAATTGCATTTTATTTTATAGGTGCTATTAAAGAAGAATATTTGTGATGAACAGAGAAACAAAACTTACATTTTGTTTACAGGTTTTCTTTATTGTAAATTCAGGTAAACATATACTGGAAAATGTGTGGATGATTTTACATGATTCTATACATTATACAGATTTTTATATATAGTAAGAATTACTCAGAAAATTAACAATTATAAATGAAGTAGTAAGCTATGCATCTCTCAACATTTTGACAGATCAAAAGGGCTCCAGCTACCAAACAGCAGATTATTAGGATCTTGATGAGTTTCAGGACCAATCAGTGGCTGTTGTTGCATTTGGAGGAGTGTATCATCATTATCCAGCAAGGGAGTGTTTGACCACAAAATTTCTTGATGAGGAATCATTTCTTCACCTGGCAATGGTGGCAACCCAAAACTTCTGTTATCAAGAATTGCAAAATCTCGAGCCCTTTCTTGATAGTACAGTAATGGATCATTCTCGTTCATAGGAGCTTCTTCTACTGCTGATATATCAGAGATGGTGAGGTGGCAACCAACAAGACCATTTTCTTGATCAGGTAATTGAAGATTGAATTCAAAGTTTGTGTCCGAAATGCCAGTCATCAAGAGGTGATCATCTGGATCAGATGGATGGAACTGATGATGATCACGAGTCGGAACTTCATCATATACTGTCTTGGAATTCTTCTGCGGGTTCAAGAAATTGGCGAAAACTACTGCAAGATCAATCTGCGAGCCATCGGAAGTGTTGGCAGCAGGGGAGGCAGGGGACCCAACAGAGGAAACCCCTTTGTGAGGCGCGCCACCATTGTAGCTGAAACGTTTGGAGAGAGCAGAATCGCTTGATGACAGCCTCATCAAGGACTTACCTCTTCTGTTCTTCCTGCAACCGCCGCCCACGGGCACGTTCCTTAACGAACCACCTTTAGTCCAATACCTTCTGCAGCCTTTACAGAAGTATCTTGGCTGTGTTAAGCTGTAGTTGTTATAGTAACAGAATTTGGTGTTTAACGAACCGCAACGAGGACAACTCGGTGCTATCTCAGCATTGGTTTTCCATGATCTCTCCATAGATATACCAATTTGCTCCTAACTTTCATCACCTTCATAAAAAAAAGAAGATGGCTAAGAATATCCTACACTCTTGTTAGTGTGTATTAGTGAGAAAATGTGGTTAAGGAGAGTGTAATTATATCATGAGTAGGATTTTGTTGGAGTGCGGAGAAGAGTTTTGGAAATGCACATGCAATAATGGTTATAAGCGGGGATTAGGCAAGTTGAGGTTCCGGTTGTAAGTAGCTTGCACTAGCAGCTCCCGGAGGCTAATACAAAGTGTCTGGTTTCGGTACTCGTGGCGCGATTTTATTCGAAGGGATGAAGGTTGCTTAGGAAGCAATGGCCTCGAAAACCTCATTTTTGGTTTGCTTAGAAGAGCAGACAGAGCTCTAGATTGGGAAAAGGAAATTAACTTGGTGCTTGGCAAATACAAAGTGTTTCCTATGGTTAAGTCTTGTGCATGTTGATGCTCTACTATCAAGCAACACCTCCTAGTAAAATGGGATATCCAGATTTTGCTTCTACATTGGCTTGGTGGGCCGTTGCATAATTGTTCTAACAACGGAGTTGGGAATTGAAATTTGAAACCAATCCCTCACAATTTTCCACTATTTTTTTTGGGTGTGACCAGAGGATTTAAACTCGAGACTTAACCTTCTCGCATTACAGAGCGTATTCATAGTTGATAACTTCTACACGAGGGCCTAGGAAATGACAAGATTTGTGTACGATCATGTAAGAATGGTGCGGCTGCAGAAGCAGTTTAATACAACTTGAGATAAGAAATTCACGTGTGAATTAGGATCCCAACCACAAGTGTCCTGTCAACTAAAAGTGCTTCCTCTAGCTTATCGAGTCTTGTATTTTATTTTCATTTTTTCAGTTTCCCGGAGTATTTTCTGTCTTTTCGATAAAATTTATTATACTCCAGCAATGTCTGATTTTAAAAAAGTGGTTTCTCATAAGTGGTTTTCCTCGTTCTTCATACTCGAACCTGAATTCTGAATTAGAGGTGGACATCTAATGTTAGGTTGAGTTCTGTATTTTTTGTTTTTTATTTTTTTATTATTATTAGATTTGCTGATTAATTTCTTTGAGGAGATGAGAAGGAAGCAAAATGCATCACACAGACGTGATTGCTGGGCGTGCACAGAAGAGGGGTTTCTTGAAGAAGAAATGTCCAGTTGGTCAACAGTTTGTAATTAGTAATTAAGTTGAAAAGGATTTCTTGGATCATGGGCTTCTAGGATCATGTAAACTTCGCAAAATTCCATAAGACAACAGTTGGGATAATCGAGGATTAATTCTTCTTAATTATCAAATTTGAAGCAATTTACAAGGAAGTGCACATACTCAACTGCAGCATAATGATAGCAACTAAACTATCTTAATCTTCTCCGTCTCCAAATAGCGATTTACATAACGGCCGCTTCATCGCCTGACGGCCATCGTGATCTATATATCGAAAATAACATAACAGTCACCTAAAATACTTTTACATATCTTATCGGCCTTTATGTTACATTGCGGACTATATTAAACACTATGGCCCTGATTATTAATTACATATAAATCACCAATCATAAATTTTTTACTAAGCTTTCTCGAGTTCAGCCTTTTCCTCATCTCTTCGAGTTGCATATATACAATGCCTTTTATTTTAACTTTCTAAGTATTCATCTCATGTAACATCCTTGATTCCAAGATCCATATCATACTCATTCTGCTATTATAGCATTCTCTGCTAAGTTTTGCAGATCAAACTAAAAACCACGCTGCATATGAAACTAAAAAAAACTGCCAAATCAAAGTAAACAGAACCTGAAAATCTGCATATCATGTCTAACTCCTGGAATAATTTTCTTTCTCAAACTCTATCATACATGAATACTGACTACATATTTTGGCTACATGTACATACGAATACGAACCACGCTGTGAGGAGCGCAACCACGTTGTTTAACTGTAAAGCCACGCACGTATTGGGGATATTTGGAACAAAATAAGGCATGACAGATTAAACCATGTCTAGCAGTAATCAATCCAAGTTCTAAGATCAGAAAAGTCTAGCGCCAATTGGGTGTAAGACCAGATGTCTTCGATCGTGTACAATCAAGAATTTCCCTTAAATAGGTAGGATTCCAAATTACTCACAAGAAATTGGACTTTCCCCCCTTTTTCATCTGACACTAACAAATGAACTTCCATTGACTCCCAAAATAACTTAACCTCAGCATATCAAAATAAGGGATCCTTGCAAAATGTAAAAACTGCACTACCATTGTACTTTGAGGATATTATATAACAGAGTGGTGTATACTATGTCTAAAACCATGTTGATTCTTCAAGTATTCCCCCCGTCTAACGTTTATAACCATGTTTATGTTTCAGTAGTTTCTAACTAAAACCCCTTTAGCACCTCCTGCTCTAATAAGAATCCTCACGGTCAAGACGGATTTGGAATATTAACTGAAAAGCTACAATGTTGGTAACAGAAAAGATCAATTGGAATCCGTATGGGACACAAGCGAAAAGGTCAAAACATAAACTCATATTGCAAACACTTAAACTCGCAGCAACCATTTTCCATTAGAAGAGGCAGTAGAACACTGAAGTACATGCTTCAGCACATAACAAGTACTACAACATATAATCTCTACAAAGGTTACAAGTTTACTTCTGTTTCTTCTTTACCTGCGCAGCCGAAGGAGGAGGACCAACTCTCTTCTTGTCATATAAGCTCGACCTGCTTTCTGATTCATCCTCACTACTGTCCTCCTCATCATCACCACCTCTTGCTGATGGGATTGAATCCTCACCACTTTTGGCAGTCTTTTTCTTACCAGCTACCAACTTGGCATGTAGCTTCCTAGCAACAGGATCATTGGACGCAAAATTCCAATTACTTGGAACTCTTGCTCCAAGTCCAAACCTAAAATCAAAAACCAAACATATAAGAAACAAGTACAATGACACAACAAAAAACAAAGAGTAATACGAATACTAAATACTACACTCAGTTCATACTGACCTAGGATGTCTGCCCTCGGATTCCACCTGTGCTGGTTCATCCTCAACACCTTTACTCATGTTATTAACCCATTGTTCAGCCTATGAAAAACCCAACTTTCAATCAAAACTTAGAACAAAAACTGATGATTCGCAAAAAAGGAAGAACGAAAAAATCAGAAAGAGCATACCAATTTGAAGGCTTTGTCCACTCTGAGAATTTGAGGAGGAGGGGTAGCTTTTTGCGGTGGTGCGCTCATGCTGCGCCAAGAACAATATAAGACGATGGCGTTTAGAAAATAGCATATGCAAAGGAGAACAGAGGAAACATGGAGCTGGGACTGCCGGTGATTTCTTCAACCGCCTTTTTAATTTGTGGCGGCTCTAGTGTGTGACTGGAGAAGCCGTCCGTGACAGTAAACCGGTTCGTATGTATCCCCGGTCCGGTTTTTAGCCAGCCTATCTTAAATTTTACGGTTCAGCTTGTTCGTTATGAGGTTAATTAGATTTTTAAAGAGAACTAACACAATCACAATTTGAGTAATTTGATTAATTTTCTGGAAACAAAACGTAATTTAAGTAAATATAAAATACCCACCAATTATAATTTTCACCGCTACTTCAAAAAGTGTTATTAGTAGAAAAGATAGATATTTTATTGCTAAAATGATAATGATAAAGACATCGGACATGATATAAATACCGATATTGTGACACGAAAAAATTTAAAATTAAGACATAAATCTATGTATATTGATATAGATTATATAAAAATAAATTTTAAATTATATGTAAAAGTGTAAAATTGCTAGAATTGTGGGGGAAAATAGGAATTTAATATAAGTGAGTTTTAACCAATTGAAACGTCCATTTTATATAAAAAAAGTCAGTAATTGTAATTTACGTTAAATATCTATTTGCTGAAAATTATAACAATAAAAAACTGAACAAAGGAGACGATTATTCCGACACATATCGTATCAGTGTCCATCGCATGTCGGTTTCATAAATGAGTCCGACGGGGAACACGTTAGGGGTGAGCATCGATTGGATTGGGTCGGGTTCGGATCAGTCTAGGTCAATTTTGGATTAGATCGGATCTTTCTCACCTCCAACCGATCTACAACCGAAATACTTCGGTTAGATTCGAATAAATTCATTTAGAAACCGACCAAAGCCAACAATTTTGGTTCAGATTTCGGATCATATTTTGAATTTACACTAAAAGATTCATGTTTCAAGACTTTGTTTGGATTATACATGAAAATGGAAGCATTGTTCAGAATTCGGATTGTTTGATTTTTTTATATCGATTCGATTTGATTTCAAATCTCACTGGCTCTATCAGAAAAATAATCGATTGTATTCATATTGGATCGGATAAAAAAATTTGAATTTGGATCGAATTAGTCGGATGAATAATTGTGCTCACGCTTAGGACACGTCATAAAAATAAGATGTTCGTCATTCATAGGTTAAAAACTTAAAATAGTTAAAGAGCATCCATTTCAACCCAAGATACTCAAACAACATCAATCTTTTAGCTATTCAATGAAGATGTCTAAGCATTTAGTGACTGAGAATGAGCTTACTGTATAATTTTGCTAAAATCGGAAAGCCAAGTTACGCATAATTAACTTAGGGTTAGTGGTATATCATGGTTAAGCTTTCCATAAGATACCTTCTGCTTCATCCTTTGAAAAATGAAGTGTTTTGCCTAAAAAATCCTCATTTCAACCTTAAATAGGTCCACTTCAATCAAGCTCTTTAGGCAGTAGGCCAGGAGAAAAAAGTCAATGTCATTAACATTTCCCAGCTCAAACTGAACAAATAACCCTCCGTACAAAGTTCTACCCTAATTCACATGGCAAACGAAGTTAATAATCATAGAAAGCTTCGACACTGATAACTGATAAGGGGTAACGATGTGTCACCGGTTTTTTTTTTTCACAGTACTTGTACTACAGTTTGAGTTACAATGCCTCTATACACTAGCCTCAGGCTCAGATGACAAAAAGTAACCAATCAAAAGAATGAAAGAAGCAATGAATAATATTAATACATGGGGCACAAAATTCATAATTATAACAAAATCTCATTGGAGTTGTAGTTGAGAGCCAATGTTACAGTACAGGAAAATCGCTGAATATAAACCTCGTCGCAACATATGAAAAAATGTCATTTGAAGCGACTTGGACCGCAATCATTGCAGGTCTGTCCTTCTGAGGAAGTAATATAGACGAATGTTTAAGTTTCTGATCGTTGCTATTGCTGGCCCAATTTTTCCTGCAAATAACAAAAAAATCAGAGAAATCTTTAAGCATTGCTGCAGTGACGATATAGAAATTGTACAGAAAATTCAAATTTTAAGTTTTAACTGCATTAATATAGTCCTGAAAACAAAAACGATATCTATCAGCTAACTTAAGACTTTATTAAGGGGACGAGAGCTAGGCAGGATAAGAAATACGAGCAGCACAAGCTTTAATCAGATGTAGTTGGACTGAAGGGACTGGGTTCATACTAACTCTGCTCCTGACTTTGCTTGCCACTAGCTCCAAATAGAAACTGAGTGATGCTAAAGATACCAATATTCACTAACTCTTTAACTAAACATACACGTGGCAGTTTCTTATGTATTTCATAGTTGAAAATACATAGTACCAATACCAGTATAGAAAGTATTAATATCTTTAGCATAATTCATTGAAAAACTATAAACTAATTTTACCAGCAATCAAACAAGTACCAGCACTTAGACTCAAAGCCGCAACACAAAAAGTAAAAAATAAAAACTTTTCAAAGTTGATAACCTGAAGCATCTGCATTAACTTTGGGTGCTGCTCCAAAAGCCGGCACAGTTCTTCCTTGTTGCTCAATAAGGACTGACACAAACAAGCACAATAACAATTAGATAACACTACAGAATTTACCTATCAAACATTCTTCTCAAAATGCTTGGCACTTTACCGTGATAGCTTTTGGATCTTGGAAGTATTCCTGTAATGACATCCCCAAATCTTGCTGCTGCTGGGATGCACCATCTCCTTGCTGAAGGGAGATTTGTGGCGGGGTATGTTCAACTTGTTGCTGTTGCCGCGACTGAGGGAGCTCTTGCTGCTGTGCTTGATAATGGTTATGCATAGAAGATAGTTGTGTCTGTTGTGCCATTTGTATTTGGTGCTGCATTTGGATGGGACTTTGCAGGGATACACCTTGTTCCAGTGGCTGAGGAGGCTGCAAAGGGGACAAAATATGCTGAGGTGTCTGCGGTGGACGTTGAAGAGGAGGTTGCAGAGGCTGCAACTGCTGTATTGACTGAAAGGAAGACTGGTGAAAAGAGAGGTTTTGTGAAATATTTGGGTCCTCCCCTTGCTGAAGGGTTGGGGGGTTTCCATAAAGAGCTGGCCTACCATAAATCATGGGTGGCATTAAAGGAGGTTGCATATAGCCAGAAAGATTTCCTAGCCGAACATCAATCATAGGTGAAACGGAAGTCTGTGGGAACTCAGATGTTCCAACTGTGTAAGCTGGAGATTGGGAACTAGAAGCTTTTAAAGATGTTAAAGTATATGGACTAGATGAAAAGGGAGGTGGAGTAGGAGGAAGTGGAGGATGTAGTCCAGCAGATCCACCAGGAGAAGAGTGCGAAGCCCTAGAATACTTGGAATCTGGCATGGGAAGGGAGGGTGAGAAGTGGCCGTTGCCGAATGTGGAAAAAAAATCTGACTGAACCTGCCAAAGAGAAAAAGTTATTAGTCTATACAGCCAAACAAACGTAAAAAATTGCACCTAAACTTTGTCTATCATTCAAATGCGCAAGCTCTTACTTGGAAAGCAGTAGGAAGTGGCGGTTGCAGATCATTTAAAGAATTTACAAAATGAGATGACTGTGGATCAGCTGTCTGAGAAATAGCTGGTGTTGCTGCTGGAGGGGGTATTGGAGGTAAGGGTGGGGGATTCAAAGGACCTTTCCTCTCATATTGTCCTCGAGATCCAGGAGCATGCTGTGGACTGTTCTTCATATAGAAATTTTGAGTCATCCTTGAATCCATTGGTAACTGTGCTGGAAAACCCAAAGTACTGGCAACTGTACCAGAATCAAAGCCAGGGGACATTTTGAGTGGACCAAGATTCTTCGAGTCATCAAATTGCTCAAAAAGTTTTTTATCTGAAGAAACACTTGGTTCACGTGTCAATGGCATTTCAGGTCGTGAACCAGACATCCTTGAAGAGAATTCACTTTGGGTGTTTTCATCAACATGAGAAGCTAATGGTGTTCCTGAACGAAGGAATTGGCTGCTCTCATTAGCACCACTTTCTGTTTCTTCAACAATGGAACGAGGAGAGCCTTGCTCAACTATAAGAGGAGGTGGCTGTTGTAGAATATCAGGCTGAGGAAAGGGCAGTTTATCATCAGGTTCAGATTCCTCACCATCAAAAACTATGTCTATTCCCTGAAGATCATCATCGAGACCTGTTTTCAACTGCTTAGACTTGATGACTTTCTCCTTATCTGCATCATTAACAGTAGCTGCATTCTTTACATGTGCAGATGGTTCCCCAACTACTGCAACCATTGGGTTCTGGCGTTCCCTTTGCCTGGCAATAAATTCATCCACATGAATAGAAGGAGGCCTTCCACCAGTAGACCCTACTCGGGGAACTGCTATAACATTAGAATTGGTAACACCATCAACACTTCGTTCCCTTGCAACATAGTCATCCACATGCATAGATGGGGGCCTGCTGGTATTTGGCTTGCGCTGCCTAAAGGTGTCCCTGCGAGTTGGACCAGAGGAGGCCATAGATGCACCCAAACCCCGTGAAAATGCACTCTGGCTTGTGGTGTCAACTGCTGTAGTCTCTCCCTTAACGCGCTTACCAGCAACATCCACAGATGACAGTTTCCGTTTCACAGGAAGATTTTGTGACAATCTTTCAGGTTGGTTTTCTGGGCATTCCCATACAAATTTCTCACAGAGACCACCAAAGTAAAGATAATCATCAGCCTTTTCAACACTGGCATCCTCCATCTGATTCACTTTAGATGAAAGAAGAACATCCTTTGCAAGTAAACAAACACCATTCTTACTCATGAAATCATCAGACGTAACTGAACCAGTAGCCTTTTGCAACAGTAACAACAATGACTTGGTAGAGCTTAAAGCCTGTAAATTGATAATAAAGCCTCTCAGGTTCCAAAAGAGCAGGCAGGAAAGCAACCAACGCACAACTAACCACCATTTCGTCTACTTACCTGATACAAAGTGTCCCGTATATCTAAGGCACTTAAATAGTCATCATCATTGACCTTTGAACTCAGAAGTGTGGTCATTTCCAGCAGAAAAGTAATATTTTCGGTTGAGCCATCTGTTGTATCCAAGCCATCATGAATCCCAAAAAGGAATTTCAATGCAGCCACTGCACTTGAGTTCAAACTGATAAGAAAGGAAGATTACCAAATTATTTAGTCATGTAAGTAAATTGCCAAAAACAATTATTCAAAAGTCATTGAAAAGAAGGGACTAAAAATTGAAATGAGGCAAGGATCGACACAGAACTGGATAGCTTTTTATGGCTGGTCAATATCCAAAATTTGAAAATGAAAAGTCACACATGGCGCTAGTATTTCATAAGATGCTTATAAATATGTAGTTTCTGCACAAAAAAGAAAGGGTAGTTTCTATGGATAAAATAATATATCTGCTTTCAACAAGAAATATTGTTCCAAGACAATGGATGCTAAGCTTGGTCGTTAGAAGTCTTGGGTCTGTTTGGTAGTGAGTTTCAAACAACTTTTAGCAGTGTTGCAGCTATAGGTTCTTTTTAGTGATTGGTCACACCTTTTTTCCTCAACTTCATCAGTTAGCTTTAGCTGCTTTAAGAAGCTCCAATTGGAACATTTAGCTTATCGAAGAGAGAAAAATAGTTTTTTCTCATTTTTTTATTAATTTTCTTCACAATTTCCGTAAGAGTACAATTTTATGCTCATCTACTTTTCATTTTCTATTAAAACATAAATGTTTCAATACAAAATAATATTTTACATATGAAAGCTAAAACTTTTTCCAAACTAGAGCAGGGAACCACATTCTGACATGGGTCGGGACCGTTGCTTGTAATCTATTGTACATTCCTAGAGTCCCTCTAAAATCAGAAGTACCAAATGCAGTTAGAGGTATACCATTAAACACAACTCAAAAATGCATGCAATAGGTGGGCCATTGAGTGATGCAAAAAGGTTAAGTTGTTTCCTTCAAACAAACAAGTTAAGCTTAATATCTCATGTTTTTGAGATGAGATGGTCAGGATCATTTAAGATTATTTAGTCATACACAAGCCAGCAAGATTTTCCCTGAACCTAGAAGAGATACAAGAATTTCCACACAAATTCCTGCGTCTAGTAACACAAAGATAATATGATAACCTAAGACTCCCAAAGTGTAGCTTTTAACTCTATATTACATATAAGAATTGCATAAAGATTAGGAGGTCAGGATGAAAATATCCATTGATAGGTTGCTAAACTATACCATTCCGGCTCAATAGAGGCATGAAATTTTAGGTTAAAATGTTGAAATTATATCCAACTCGTGGATAAAAAACAGCAAGCAATTGACTAACCTTTTACCATCCAAGCAAAAGCACAGCGATCCTATACACAATGCATTGACAGCTTCAATAGCACATATTGACAAGCCATCTTTTGAATCAACTGATCTTAATAGATTTCTCCAGCAACATAACAAAGGAGGAGACTCTCTCCATTCAAAATTGTCCAGATTGTATTTTTCACTCATATCATGTCCTTTGTCTGATTCTTGTTCCTCAATGCTTGCATTGGCATGATGCAGAGCGGTCACAAAATCACTTTGAACTTCATTGCAAGAACCTACTTCTTTAAAACATGCAAGACATGAGAGCAGTTCTTTTCCAACTGGTAGAACCTGAAAAAAAAGTGTAACCATAAGTACCCACTAACGAGGGAGTCACAAGTTCAGAGTAAGTGAAAAGTACTACTTAGTAGCAGTTCACACAGCAACATGCTTAAAGTATAAAATGGAGGAAGACCGCACCTGGCAGAACTTCAGGATTTGGGATAAAATCATTGAACCATCTTTACCATTCAAACTTGCAGAACTGTGCAAAATACAACCGTCAATGAGTTAGAAGAAAACAAAGATTTGAATCCATAACTTTATCGGTGGAAATAGAAACACAAATATATAGCTTCTACTCACGAATCAAGGCTCCCATGGTATGTTCTGGAACCAAAAAGAAGTGAAATGGACTTGAATACAGGACAGCACCAGCTAATCAGTGTCAACCCACGTTTAGCTGAATTGTTACAGTCTGAAATCTGTTTTCCGTCTGAATCAATGGCAATAAAACACCTTTTCAGTGCCTTAGTTAGCATTTGAGCAACACCCTTCTCCAACAACAGCATCTACACGAGTCATCGGAAAAAGAAGTAACAGTGAGTGAAAAGGTCACTTGCAACAGGGGGGGAGAAACAGACAAGGTTAAAGGCATATGCCAGAATGCTTGGCAGTTAAAAAAAAAATAGCAAACCTTGGCACATGAATGATCCAGTAAGCTGGCAATAAAATCAAGGTATCTGTAAACCTGAAAGAGAAACAACAATGAACTACAGGCACAAGACTAGATGGTTTGCAAAATTAAATAAAGGAACGCAATGGCACCTTGTACACATCTATGTCTGATGGGGAAGAGAAGTCAGAAATGTGATCATGTATAGAGGATAATATTGGTCGCAGAAGTACACATGCATTTTCAGCTTTGTGGCAAGCAATTCGAACTATAAAAACTCGAAGCATATCCTGGATGACTACCAATGCCTGTTCATAAAATTAGAGAGAAAGAAATCAGGAAGAATGGACATGACATACAGCTAGTTTAGTAAAGAGTAAATCAGAAGTGGGTAGAATCACCCCCCAAAATGGAAAAAGATCAGGGAAAACCAAAGTGGACTTTGCTGGAGGGAAACATACAGATATTGCGTAGTGTTGGATAATTGGGGCAATTTTATCAAGATATGGTGTCAATTGGCTAAGCAGTTTCTCACGATGTGAAGGCTCCAGATACCAGTCCACCTGCCTCTCCTTTTGTGGCCCCAATAATGTCCCAACAGCCAACTTTCTCACAGCACTTAACAAGGGCACACCATTTTTCCAAAGCCAAACACCTTCTTCAGGAAATAGATCATTCTTATAAAGAAAAGTAAATATTAGTCACATATCACCTCATAAAAATTCACATATTGGAATTTGTTTACAAGGATGCAATAACAGGAAAATAACAAAAACACAGAAACTCAATAGTAGGCTTTAAGCACATGGTAAAAGATGAATTTATTAAATCATAGGGCCCACAGTAATTCGATCTAGAAAACTTTCATACCAAAAGGCACAGCAAACTGCACGTTTCCTTCGGACCCAAGGCAAGAACTGAAGTAGCTTGAACATTAGCAAGAAGAGAGTGGAAAAGGCCAGGTGTCCAGCCATACAAGGGCCAGCAAGCAAGTGCTGACACGATGAGATGACAAACAGCTCCAAAACCAAGAGCAGAATCAGGGTAGGGAGAAGATAAGTCAGCAGCACATGCAGCTAGCTTAGGACTGCAATAGAATACAGGAAACAATATAGTGATGATAAAACAAAAGCCATTGACATAAGCAAGGAGGAGAAAGTTTTAAGTTACCTTACTTCTCGATGCAATCGTATCAGTGCATTCATAAGTTTGGTATTCCTGTGCTGCTCTTTAGCTTCCTATAAACATAAACAAAAGCATATTGTTATATTAAAGAAACAGATCAAAGAACTGTTATTACATGGATTAAAGAGCAGCATTCTTATATTACAATCACAATCAGATTAAAGAACATGGATTCTTATATTACTATCACAATCAGTGACAAGAAGCCACCTCGACTTTTGGCAACACTTAAGCACGCATACATTTCAGTTAACATTAACAGGCCTGGTATTACACAAATTGGCAGACCAAAGTAGAAGCCAGTGCTATTAGTGTCCTTTTCACGTTTACTGCCGGTACCTTGGCTTTCAGATAGCTTAATTCACAGAATATACAACTACCAAGTGCCTTAAATACATAATGAAACCCACCCGTAATTTCTGCAGAAGTGTGATCAGCAATACCAGTGAAGGAATCAAGAGATCAACTAAGCTCTGCTCACGATTGCGTTCCAACAACAAGTCAGATGTTGAATTGCATTCTGTACCCTCATCCACAAGGTAATCTGTTCAGGCCAAATGAAGATGCTTCAAAAATAGAAATCACTGTAACCAAAAAAGAGTGCAGCCAAATATTGCTGATTGGAAGTCTAAAAACTGTGTACAGCAGTACTTTACTACCCAACGCCATCAACTATCAAACTAACTCTTTATAGTATGTACAACCAGTAAGTTTGGAAATATCAAGCAGCAAATGAGATGGATACTGAAGACACTACGTAATAGAAAATACATAATAGATTTTAAAGGCCAGCAGAAAACAAAAATAAGGTGGTGTAAGCTGACCACATTCAAAAGCAATCTTTTAGTTGAGCTTTTACACACCTATTTGAACCGTGTATACCAAAATCTTTTAAGATGAAAGGAAGAGAAAACAATTAGTCTAACACAACTAACCATAACTGTTTGAGGATCTCTCAAGCATGAAACTGCAGTTGATCAGAATTGCATAGATAACTGTAATGGCACCTTCATCATACAGAGCAGTAGCAACAGTCTACAGCAATAAAACTTCAATAAGCCCAAACCAAAATTTGCTTTTGTATATGAACTGAAAAGTTTGAAGTTAACATACTGAGTTTTCTGAAATGAAGGCCAATATTCGAACAGCTGAAGTCAACTGTGCTACAGAAGAATCACGAAGGGTAACACCATCAAATGTCTTCTCAGAGAAAATTTTCCCAAGATTATCCATGACATTGATATCAGATCCACCAGAAGTATCTCCAGCTACATTCTCAACATCGGTCAGTTCTGACACTAGAATACTAGCTGAGGTTAAATGCGCATCCCCTCCAGAGGCTAACACCGCAGAATAACGTAGAAGACCAATAGCCCCATTTTTGTGATAAACTGCACCAGTATCAATCCATTCCAACAGTCTAGTCGGGGCATCTTTCCTATTGGACCCAGGTGAAGAAGAATGTAATGCTTGATGAAGTTCCACAGCATGTCCAATCCACGAAGCCAGGGAGGATGCAGTAGAATCAGTAACAAGAACCTCAAAAATCTCAGAGGCTGAGTGAAAGATTGCAAGATTTACAGGTGAAGCTCCTGTATACAGATTCTCAAGTATATTAGAATAGAAGCCAAGAAAACATTGCTAGTTTAAAACCAATAGGAAAGTAATTCAACTACCAGCATTCTTGACACCCAGGTCTGACTCCTTAAGAGAATGTAAAGCCTCAATCAATTTTGATACGGCCTGCAACAGTAAATTTGAAATATTATTGCAACCAAAAAAGCATGACCAAAACACCAATAATGCAAAATGCTTGAGAAATAGATAGAAAATAGTGATAGATTTACTGAGAACTGTGAAAGCTCAGTTCATATTATTTATCTCATGCATTTATGGAGCGCAAAACTACCAAATATATACGCACACATCTGGGGGAAGACGAAAATATTGCATATGTGGTGGTAGTTTCAACAAATCAGAGAAATAAAATTCAAAACCAATTTGAGACCTACTGAATTTTCAACTTCACATTCTCAACTTAAATCATGCAGATATAACAAATTGTGTGTGGTGTTAAGAGGCGAGTGTAAAGCATGAGATTTGAACTAAGTTTCTGAAACGTTATGTGTCTAAGTACCTCTGGAAAATATCCCAGAGCAAGTAAAGCCTGGCGTCCACAGTCTGACCTGGAAAGAGGAACAAGAATTGTGAAAACCATCATCATTGTTCATGAAATCCAAAATTAGAAAAAGAAAGCCAACTCTTTCCACCTGGAGAGACCACAAAGTTCCCACAACACCCACAAAAATTCTTCAGAGTGTGGAGTTGATACAAGCAAACGATCAATAGCATTAACCTGCGGCAAATTATGAGCAATGATCAAATTTTAGCTATGAGCTGAAAACTGAACTCACAATAAGACAACTACTGAATGGTGTGATCTAATTGAGCAAGGAAACGAACCACCCTCAGATGCATCTCAACGATCATCCCAACTTCTTGGGGACTGCACACAAAACCCTTGGATAATAGAACAGACGCATATCGAAGGGGAGCACATTCTTCCTTATTCGTATCGCCTGCGCCCCTGAGGGCATCAATAACTGTGATTGAAAGTTCAGGATATTGTAGTAGGAAAATTAAACCTGGATAAAAAACAGATATGAATCACATCAATACCAGATCAGGATATCTAATTAAAAAAAATGAACCACATGCTACTGTTAAGAGAACCTGAACGAGACATGAGAAGTGAAAGAAGTATGGCCCCAACAGTGGATACAATATCAATAAAAATGTCCATGGTATCTCCATCTTCTGTACGTAGCACAGGTGATGACAAGAGTGCAGCTGACAAAGGAAGAAAGGCTCTCTCCTGGATCCCAGAACACAATTTAAATATTTTAATGCCACAGCCAAGAAAGTATCTAAACACTCCTCCCATAGCGATAGAATGGAGAAAAGAACGACATAATTTATCAGTAGAAACACAAAATTGGTAGCATAATTTTTTTTAATTCCTCTATCATCTAACATGGTTTGAAAACATTTATTGAAAAGAAAAGAAGACAAACAGGTGCCTCATCCTTCAACCCACTCTAAACTGAAGTGAGAGAATTTTATGTATTACATGAGAACATAATTAAATACAAGATGGATAAGAAAAGTAGCATAACAATAGGGGTAAATGTACCTGGCCCTGAACTAAAACACTATTACAATATTTTCTTTATTTGAATCCCAGAACTAATTGTTTGGTGCAATGTCACTCCTAAAATCTAGAAATGCCAGCTAAGAAATAGAATACCATACAGAAGTTTTTTTCCTGAAAAGGGAAAAAAGAAAAAGTAAACAATCAAATAGATAAATGGCAGTTTTTAAAACATTATGCAGAATCTCTAAAGCCACTTCATAAGTAACAATAAGCTTCATAGAATATGGAAATCCACTGCTTGATAAAAAAGAAAACACTACGACCTCAAATACAGATTTAGAAGACTTCGCCATCAAAGCCGTGGAAACACATTGGCAGGGCAGGTGAAGCGTTTCAATCTTGGCTCGGTAAAAATCATCTAAGGCCCTCATAAAAATAGAGATCTGATCATTCGCCAGCCACTATGCCGAACAAAGATGGTTGCATTTTGATTTTTTGGTTTGGTTATTATGATAAAAAAAAGTCTCCTAACAAGCCTATACCATCACAAAACAGATTGCATATACCAAAAACGTAGAGGTGATCAATTGTCTTTCCAAATACAATGCAGTACAGAAACCATCATCCAAAATCAAATTGTAGATATAGCAACCAAAAATAATCCCATCTATGTATATTGAAGAGAGTCCATAAAAGAATCAGCAATAACAAAAATTACTTTATTGGAAGTATTAAAGATGCCATACCACAAACAAAGAAAGAGGATACATATCCCATGGGTTCCTGATAACATAAAGAGGTAAGAACTACATACCTTAAGGAGTACCAGTAAATGCGAGTCCACATCCCAGTTTGAAAAGCAGCAATTTGATGAAGCAATGAAGCTACTGGTTGATTTATATGACAACATTCCTTCTGTCTGACCAAGTATCAATGATCTGCTTGCACAGGCCACTAGAGAAGGGTCTTCGATCGGACCACGCAAATTTATCAATTTCTGCATGAACACTTGTCACCAATATTAACTAAGAATTAAAACTATCCCATACAGGGAAAAAAGGAAAATGGAATTCAAAGTTTAGAACTGACCAGGAGCTTCTTCAGTTGAGATTTTGCACTGTTCAGTTTCTCTGAGGTAATACTTGTAACACTTCCAACAGTAGAAAGACCAGCTAACACAGACAGAACATCACACTAGGGGGAAAAAATAGTACAATTAGACAGGCACAACTCCGAGAACATCCAGAACCTCACAAAGTTGCAAATTTATAGTGTAGTAGTGTACCTCATATCTTGCAGCAACTTCATAAAATCGTAAGCGATGAAGAACATAGGTCGCAAGAGAAGCAACGTCATGCGGTGGTTCTTGTAGGAACAACTTCAACAATTGACTATACCCTTTGCTGATACCAGATGGGATGTTCTCTTGTTCTCGGGGCCACCAACCTAAAATTCCTTCACATCCAAACGGATGTCGTGTAGCCTGCTCAATAACTCCAAGCAACAGCAGTAGAATGGCAGAAGAATTCTTCATGTAATGAGGAAAAACTTGCACAAGCTGTTCCATTCCTCCACTATTGACAAAGTGAAAGCAGCTTTCTCTACCAGAGCACAACAAATGAGCCACACTCAACCCCAAAACGATATTCTTGTTCTGATGATCAAGACAGGGGAGAAATGCACAGGTTAAGGAAATTATAAATATGTAGATTGAAAAGTGACTCCATGAGTGTCTTCACAGCCACCAAAAAAAGAGAGGAATTATGCATGTTTCAATCACTATAAACAATGAAAAAGGTAGCATGATATGGCGTCAATAAAGCACATTTGAGTTCAAATTACCTGTGAAAGCTGATGATGCCCAACATCTGTTGAAATCCAATTAAAACAAGCACCTTGGCTTAGCATGTCCGCTAACTGTTTAGAGGAAGCCAAATCAGCCTCTGATTCAAGGAAAGAGCATTCTGCCAACAATGCCACTGACTCAACTCCCGAACCTCGCTGTAGAACTTCAAGAAGCTCTGTTCTACCATCAATTATAGCATTGTGCAACTCCTCAAAATCATTTGATCTACCAATATGACAACCCTTCTGACTGGTAGTTTCACAACATAGACCATGGGTAACATGAGAACAAACTGCCTTCACAACACTACTCACAACTTTATGTACAGAATCCTCTAGATTAGGCAGTTCCAACAACTTCAAAATAAGCTGTACAAATTGCTTCACCTCAACAGATATATCTGAAGCAACAACAGGTAAAGATAACACCCTCAAAGAAGTAAGCAATTCGTTGACTGTCCGATTAGCTGAATGCAAAGCTAGAGGGAGATCATCAAGCTTCCCCTCAGCAGAACTAACTAGATTAGTTAGCGAGCTATCATCAAGCTCGATATTAAACTGCCCTAAGTCCTCCGCTGTATTTCCATATATAACTAAACTTAGACTGCGATACGTCCCCCTTACAACCAAATGGTTGGTCACAACAGCCTACAATAAAATTAAAACAAACTAAGCATTGTCGAGCCAAACTCACTAATAATTCATCAAATTAATACATCAACACATGAAATAAAGTGCTTGCCTCGACTTCCAGAACATTAGAGGAAGAGTGAGAATAGAGGAATGGCTGACAAAGACGCCTAAATCTTGTCTCACCTTCACACTGGACAAACACCTCCAATGCAAATGAAGGGGGCGAAGTCGCCCTGCATAATTTGTAGAGCATTGAAAGGTTAATAACTTGAAAAACTAAATGAAACCGCTGTTACCACTAATCTAAAATTATACAAGAATTCCTAAAGAAAAATAGAAAAACAATAATAATGGCATTGCATACCCTACAAGAGACACAGCTTGGGATGCCGAAGGCGCATTCTGTTCGAGGAATTCACACGCAGTAATGACTATAGGCTCACCAAACAATACCTGAAACGAATTCATTCAGCAGCAGCAGCAGAAGCAGAACATAAATAAATAACAATGAAATTGAAACAAACAAACAATGAAGTTGGCGGGGTGGTTGAGGTGGTGGCGTTAGTTAGTTTAGGTGAATTACCTCGTCGACGTACTCATCGAGTTGGGGATGAAGAAAATTTTGGGAGAAGAGGACACAGGGTTCGGGTCGGCCCATGTTAGGTTGCCGGTTCGGATCCTAGATTCTTCTTCTTCTTCTCAGGTGATTCTGATGAGACAGGGAAATTGCATTGGGTTCCGGTCAGGCTGAGAATCTAGGGTTTTTGATGGGACTGGTGAGAAGTGAGAGGGGAAGTTGATATTTGGAATGGGAGACTAGAGAGGGAGGGAAAGGAACCCGCTGGTTTATGATCAAACGACTTGTATTTCAGACTCGTCTCACCCGTGGTCTTTCTGGTAAAATAAGCTTTCTTTTTCCATTTAGAAAAAAGATATTTTAACATCTTAATTTAGTATCTAATTTTTATATTGTTTCAAGTTTCCATCCTATTTTTTCCGTTATTCAAGTTGGCATCCGATTTTTCCTCCGTTACTCATCCAAATTTCTAACTTTTTAATTAACATCAATTTTAGTCCTAATATTTTTTTTAAAAGCTATCTAGTCTTTTAATTTATTTTAAAAAAAATATACTTATGTATAAAACTATAAAAAATCAAAACATAACAATATAAAAAGTGAAAAAAGTGAAATTTTATTTTTTATTTTTTTCTAACGTATAGTGCCATATTAGAAAATAAGAAAAGGTAAAAAAAGAAATTAAAAAATTCAAGAAAATACTCTAAAAATAGTTAAAATTTCAGAAAATTCAAGAAAATAAACTTTAAAACTTTCAAAATTAAATTTATAAAACATTCCAAAACCCTCCACGTTTTAACCATATCCCCTCCCCTTTCTCTTCCCTCATCGTATCCCTTCCCTCCATTGGAACAAATTGAAATCAGCCCATCATCATCGTTAAATTTTCATTGTGTTTTGATTACCTCCCATCAAATTAATTCTATCTAACCATGGTCACTTTTTTAAAAATTCAAACTTATAGCCTCCCAAATACACTATTTGATTTAGTCTCATCTAAAATCTAATATCTTTATGCAAGAACTAGATAAGCAACTTTTAGACGATAACAACGATGGTCAAAATTTTAGTTATAATAAACACAAAAATTAATGAAGAAGAGATGAAATGAGGAGGAAATAAGGGGGAAAAAAAAAGCTTTTTACCTTTTTTCCTATTTTTATTTAATTTATTATGATTCTTGAAAGCATTATCACTTTTTTTAAATTACTTTCTTGAATTTTTGGAATTTAAAATATTTTAGTTTATTTTTTTAATTTATATTTTTCCTATTTTTTTTAATTTTTAATTTTCTGATTTTTGGTTTATTTTCAAAATTTAGACCAAAAATGTTAAAGGGCATATGCATAAGTATTCTTAGGAAAGCAATAGATTGAATGATTAGAATAGCTTTTAAAGAAAAATTAGGACTAAAAATGATGTTGACTAACGGTGTTAATCAAAGTTAACTGAGAGTTGGGGGCTTGGGTGCTAAAGCGAGGAACGAAGAAAAAGTTGCGCGCCAACTTGAGTAACGGAGGGAAAGTAGGGTGCAAATTTGAAACAACGTAAAAATTGGGTACTAAGTTAAGAGTGAAAAGAAAAGTTGGGTGGCAAAATAACCTTTTTCCTTTTCCATTTTTCTTAGTATTCTCTCGCACTTTCCAGCTAGAAATTAATCTCGTTTAAATATGGTTGGCCCTAAAATATGTAGCTCTTCCAGTATGGTTTTTTTCATTCCTCAAACTCTAACATGAGGTTTGAGTTAAGAATGGATACGTCACTTACTATTCAACCATAATTGATGTATACCAAGGTTGTTAAAATTGAGAGTTTAAGTAAACTCGAAATGGGCAGATGAAATTGGAAACATAAAATCGTAAGAATTTATATATTATGATAATTAAATTATTATCATATATTTATAGTCATTTTCTAAATAATTTGACTTGTATTGGTAAAAATTTTACAAAAATAATTATCTTTTAACCAATACAAAACCCTTTTGACCAAAACAATGCAATTTTAACGACGTTTTGATTTTTTTTTTAAATCTGCCATACTTTTTAAACTCGGACGATTTTATCGAATTGACGTAAAATTTTAGTTCAATTCCACTTGATTTAAAATTTGTATACGAGTTAACTCATTTTAGAAGGAATAAAAATGTGAGTTAAACTGTCAGTTTAACAATAGAGGTTGGTACACTAAAATAAGTTAAATAACTACCCATGATAGAGGCGCATTGGTGAGGGTTTGCATAATGATTATAAAATTATGACGTCTTTACCAACATTTTTTCCTCCAGAAAATATTAGATTACCAACATTAATTAGTGTTGAATGATTAAAAAAATTGTCAATCTTTAATTTAATTAAGTCAAGAAAATGGGAAAAAAAATCATATTAAATAAGTCGTTCCTTTTAAGACCGGACCATCATAAATCTACCAAATAGGTCTTAAACCAAGTACTAGTCTAGAGTGATGCTCGTGCACCCTTTCTTCAACTTAAATTATTGTTCCAGCACTAACAAAAATTTGAAACAAAAGAATGGTTGTTGTTGTGGGGATAAATATAGCAAAAACATAATTTCAAGCGACAAATTATGTAATTACAATATAATAGAACATTTTAATAATTTTTAATTGATTCGAGTGTTACTCTCAATCGTTATTAGTAAATTTGAAAATCTTGAGGAGATCAAGAAAACACGAGTGATGAACAAATCTTTACGATTGTCTAAAAACCAATCCTCTTTTATCTCACGGCGAGAAATAGTGATCAATTACTGTCACATAAAGGGGCAAGCAAAAGGAAGTAATCCCTAATATAGAGTATAGATGTTAGCCCCCCCAAGCACAAAAATTAGTTATAACTTATAACTATGCAACAACTCAACTGCTGCGCTGACAACTCCCTTCCCCTCCGCATAGATGTCCAGGCTCGGGTCCTCAATCTTCCTGCTTAGAAGCTTGTCAAGTTCCCCCCGCAGTTTCTGCAAAACCCCGTCGTCAAGATCAACCCTTAACCGTCTTTAAACGTGTGTTAACTATTACAAATTGCAACTACCGGAAATATAAGACAATAACTGATGCGAGACTAAAAGGTGTGACTTACCCGTATTAACTGTAATACACTCTTCGATGATGAAAAATGAAGGTAACCTCCAAGCATCTCAATACCTTCCCCACCTTTGCCAGGTATCAGATTACCACCAAACAAGAGCAGAGCATAATCTGAAATGTTTGTTGAGTCTCTAACAAAAATGTCGGACGTCTTCACTTTTTCACTATAAACCATATAAGGCAGAGGGAAGAGATGAGTCCCGGCGTTTACAGATCCAGGGTGTATGTCAACCTTCCCTACATCTTTAGTGTAGAATGCCGTGCGCTTTCCTCTTCTTTTACATTGCACAACATTTGGGTAAAGACCAGCACAAAGGATTGCTGATACCATCTCCAAATCATGGCTGTATTGGTTGTAAACCTGCAACATGATCATGAAAAAAAAGAACAAAGACATTAGAGACTCTAAGACGAGTAATGCAGTCGGTCAATCACTCATTTGAAAATCTAGTGGCTTACACTAGCACCCCTGGATCTGTCTACAAAGCCTATGTCTGATAGAAGGTTCAGAAACTGGTCTCTCATATCCTCCATCATCTGCAAAGTATTAAGAGATAAAAAATTCTCCCAACAAAAGGCTCTTTCGTTTCGATTACGTTTTGCTTCCTTAAATCCTTCGAATGCTTTAACAAGGGCTATGTGGTCACTGCATGCAGGAATATCAGCAATACAGTTACATTCAGTCATGAAAAAGGTCCCCATCTTATTGGAAAGAACCAGTGGACTAATTTTATATCATTACCTGCAAGAATCACCAGCAAATGATCTTTTTGCAGCATCAGCTTCTTCTTTTCTATCTATTGGGAGAACAAATGGGTTACGGTGAGCAAGAGCAGCCGCAATTGTTAAAGCAGGATTGAGGCATTGAAAGACACAGCCCATCAGAAGCATCTTTCCAATATTTGGGTCCACAGGTATAGTACAAAGGTGGCGGCCTGTTAGGAACAACAAATTAGGACAGAATAGATCTAACAGAGCAAAAAATATAGAGCAGTATAGAAAGAAGCAGGTACCAAGTGGAGTAAGCTCTTCCTTATCATCTAAAGTGCCAATGGTTTTGAGGAGTTCAATGGCATTTTGAACAGAGAGCGAATCTGGTGGCTGCAGTGCCTTTGCTAAAAATGAACCAATAGCTCCAAAATCCAGACTTTTGATATGTAGACACAACTCTTGCAAAGGAGTTCGGAGAATTTCTGGTAATTGATACTGAACCATTGCATCATGAATAATTTTTGGATACAATCTATAGCAAACTCCAGGTTGCACACGACCAGCACGACCTCGCCTCTGTACTTGTTTTAATACACCAATAATTAAGAACCTTTCAATTTGTGCTCCTCTAATACATGAATTTAGATTATGGGTGTTTAAATTAGAGAAGAGCCAAAAAAAATTATGATACTGCTTTCATGATGCCAAGCTAATACCTGATGAGCTGATGCCTTCGAAATCCAAGAAGGTAGAAGACAAGCCAGCTTGTTAAGAGCATCATAACTTGTTTCCTTTGCCTTTCCGCAGTCTAGAACATACACCACATCATCTATGGTGATACTACTCTCTGCGATATTTGTAGATAGGACAATTTTTCTGTAAAATGGAGCAAATTCATTATTGATAAAATCCAGACCAAAATGCACCTCAAATGAAGCTGCTAGTAGCTAGTTTACAACACAAACCAATCCAAAAACTAAAGCATAGCATTCTGCAAACCTCACAGACCAATAACTCGCAAGGTGATAAAATCCTTAGGTCAATAAACTTCAGGTTATTTCCTGTAGAACACTTGCAAATGAGATCCACTACACAGACAACATCCACATGATAACAGTTGAATGCCTATGGATTGTATTATCTATCAGATAGTCAAAGGCAATAAAATCCACGAGTTCAAGGAAATATGGCACTTAAATGAGGAAGGTATTTAACATGGAATTGAAGTTTCTCTTAAAGTGGTCCAAGAAGGGAATCACAGATTCAAAATCCTCATGGGTGCACAAAAGACGCAACTGAATGCTTTTAGCTGCCTATCTAAGTATGTATAATGCTCCTATCTCATGCCCTGCCTCAAACTGGTGTTTTCTTTATTTCTGCAAGAGCGATGAGATGAAAAACATGTATGAAACTCATGATTCCAGAGTACTTCCACTCTTAGCTTGCTAGAAGCTGAAGTACCAGAATGCACAAACTATCAAAGGTGTTGTCAGAATGCAAGATACCAATACCAAATAACCAAAATGATTCTCCTGCTTTGCTCATGTAGCCAGGCCCATTAATTTGTACAAGCTTGATATACAAGAAGTTCAATAATATATTAGTTATCTACGCAACATGGCTGGACATGCAACCATTTTACAAGGATAGATTTCTAAATTGCTGTTGTTTGCAATAGTATGGACCAAGTATGAATCTGGATAAAGTTACAAAACAGTCACAAACTGCTAATTTCATTCTCAGAAATGTCAAGAGTCCAATCAAACAAAACCATGCTAGAAGTACAAAACAGTTAAATAATCATCTTCCAGCTCAATATCAGAGATCTTCACACAGAAATAATCTGACAAACTCACTATAATATGCACATAGATAAAACAAGAAGAAGTAGCAAACAACTAAGGACTCATTCATAAAAATTTGCACCCATTTACCAATAATGAACTAAATCTATTAACAAAATGATACTTGCCGCTTGTTAGGGGGAGGACGATCAAATATTTCACGCTGGTTGATGGTAGGCATTGAACCATGAAGAGGAAGGACTAGAAACTTGCTTTGGTCTCCTAGAAGTCTGTTTCCTTTAATCTTGTCAAGTAGTTTTGAAATCTCATCCCAGCCAGTAAGAAATACCAGAATTGCTCCATCACCTTCACGGCGACAAATATATTCAATGGTTGCTTCGACCTGTAAAACAAGTCATAGGCAATAGCAATTATATATACAAAATATTAACAATTGAATTGACATTAATGCGAGAAAAATCACATTGTGACGATAATGAAATCACAAGATTCAGAGTAACTACAATTTTAGTGGATGCTTTCAAAATTGAATTAGACAGGAGCAAGACAGACACAGATACATAACAGAATTCCTTAACCAGGAAAATTACTATTGTGCAAAAGTGCATACAAATGGATAATTGAGTTCTCAAAATACAAACCAGACCGAAGTCAAGCTGAGAACCAGACCAAGCTTCAAGAGACTGTCGTGTAGAAGTGCTGTAGCTTTTATAGTGGGAATCAATATCAACATACTGCACAAATAAAGCAATGCCCCAATGAGTATTGATAGACCACAGAAGAAATTAGTAAATTGCTTGTTCTATCTTAAAAGTACTTAAACTATCCACTTACTGTGATGACCAGCAAAAATTAAAAGAATAACCATACAGTATAGGTTACTGGGATAGCTAGAGTAGAAAATACTATAATTGTTGTGATGAGTATGTGTACGTCTTCACTAAATAACCAGAATAACAATGCTTAGCTGAAAAAGGTATAGATGCAGAAATGAAACACATGCACCATAGTCATATCATATGCCTAGAATGTCTTTACAGCATTTGCAATGTATTTTTTTGCTTATTCTCTTACTAAAGGGACAAAAATTAACTAAAAAGTTATGACAGTTGAGGTATATTTATCAATGGTATCAGTTGAAAATTTCACGAAATAAACTCATCAAAGATAATCCCGATATTCTTATTAAAAAAAAGGAAAACCCCAATAAGCTTCAGATCTTATAAGCTCCTGGGGAGCTTGACATGGAAAATATTCGGGTTAAGGGAAATTTAGACATGCCTCAAATAATTCAGTTAATGGATCTTTCTTTGAATCTTGCTCTCTTTTTCTTCTTCCCCTTCTTGAATTCCCTTGAAAATTGCCAGACTCTAATTGTATTTGATAATGGGTTTTCTCCAACACATCTTCCAAATATAGCTCAGCCACAGGGAAAGTCAACCCCTGCATATATATTGTGATTAAACATAACACATTTTCACATTCTTGAAGAAATGTGTTACATGCCATGAAATTAAATTAAATCAATCAGATACCGGTATATGGATAGTTGGAACGCTTCCAAAGTATTTTGAGAACAAATCAGCATTGATGGTGGCACTCATCAAAATAAGGCGTAAATCCGGGCGGCGAGGAAGAAGGTCTCGCAAAATTATTAAAAGAAAATCTTCATTCATGCCTCTTTCATGAATTTCGTCTACTAGCAAATGACTCACACCCATAAGATCTGGATCCTGAACCTGTAGTTCAACATTTAAAATAGAAAGCAAGTAAAGTGTCAGAGCAACATATGAAACTGCTAAGGTTGAGTGAACAAAAAGCTCAGACATATTCCTTGAAGAAATCAATAATTTTAAAGATCATAAGCTTGTCACAAACAAACACAACATCAGGGTTATAACTTATAAGGTGCAAAGAAGAATCAGTTAGAACCATTCCCAACAATCTCTAAGTCCAAGAATATAAAGACCTAAGTTAGACACGAGTTAAATGAAATCATAGAAATAGAACAGATTAGTATCAACAAAAGTTATGCACATGTGGAATTAATTACCAACTGCCGGAGTAGTACGCCAGTTGTGCAAAATAGTAAACGAGTTTGTGCAGATCGTATTGACTCCAGGCGAATCTGATAGCCGACAGTTTCACCAAGATTCTCTCCCCTTTCAGAAGATATTCGAGCTGAGACAGATATGGCAGATATACGGCGTGGTTGAGTGCATATAATGTTGCAATCAGCACCACGCAGACATGATATCTCCTCCTCCAAGATATACTGAGGAAGTTGTGTGGTTTTACCACAACCAGTCTCCCCTGAAATGACCAATACCTGATATTTTTTAAACTAAAGTTAGTGAGAGTTTGAAGATAATAAAGCACTAGAAATGGCTGAAATGCGCTTAATTCGCATTGAGATAGTGATGACCAGTCTCCTGAAATAACCAATACCTGATACTTTTAAAATAAAAAATTGTGAGAGTTTGAAGACAATAATGCACTAGAAATGGCTGACCATGCACTTAATTTGCATTATGATAGTGATGGTATAGACTTCCAATTTATGAGATCAGCAAAATGTTGATTCAAAAGTTAAACACAAATGGGAGGTGGCACTGAAGAGAGAAATAGACACAGAAAGTCATGTAACGAAAGCTAAATACTTAGATGAGATTCGTAGAAACAAATATCTCTAGAACTGCACTATACAGTTCAAACTTCAAACATCCACCTTAAGTCAGTTATTGCATCAATCACAACTCTGTTACCATCAACTAAAACTAAACAGTATTTTACATTTGAAATTCTTTTTCTAATAAATTCCATTACAGAAGATTGCTAAAATAGAAATATTATACTCCTCATTCACAAGAAATGTCAAGGAAACCTCCGCAACTGCCTACAAGTACAGATTTTGCACCTGATTTTTTGCAACAGCTTTCAGAAACTCTGCTCTTATTTTGAAACCAGGAAGCTTTTCTCTGAAAGCCTGCATTTCCTTCAGACTGCTACCTTGCTGAAAAAGACGAAATAACAGCAGGGAAAGATATTAGATTTCACAATATCCATTGACGATAATTATACCAATAATCAGAGCTGTCAATGATTAGAAAGCAATGTCTTAAAACAAGGAAATTACTCACCCTCATTCTATCCTGTCTCTCCTTCATTTCAGCACTGACTTTCTCCTTGGCAGAATCAGTTTCCAACGCCAGTACAGGTTTTGGAGCTGTTACACCAGAAGATGATTGTTTGGCTCGCTCACTAGATACTGCCCCGGAAGCAATGGTGGGTGCTGCTTTCATTGAGTTATCCAACAGACTTCCCACTCTCCTTTCTGTTTCTGTAGACATTCGGATCTATAGCACAGATGAGGAAAACTTTAATCACATCCATAATTCAACACACTTTTTCCTCAAAAAAAGGTCTCACATACTTTCACTCCCTTACCTCCTTCTGTGTAGACCCATGGCGCTCGTCAAGATCAGCACGATAATTGGGCAATGGAACTTTGCTCACCACAAGGGTCTTGCCTTTATTATATGGACGACTTCCTTCCCACAAGCACAAAACCAAAACAACAAATCATTAAGCAAGTCCACAGCAAATGAAGCTTTTCCGAAAACATTAACCAACTCATCTACCTTTGGCACTTTCTAGAGCGTAAACTGAAATAAAGTACACCAATACACCGATGCACAAATAGTTCACTCTTCTACTAAAATTAATAGATATACTTGTATTCAGGCGTGTACTTACAAATAAGGTTCTAATTGCGAGGCCATGTCAGCCAAGGTTTGCTGGTCAGCACGGCTGTAATTACGCTTTATTATCATCTCCTGCTCCACTCCTCCCTTCATTCTCTCCATCTTATTCCACCACTCATTTTCATCAAGCACTTCCATCTAAATATCACACCAAGCAATAAGAAATAATATCGTCATCAGCAAAGCAGACTTGTATGGGAAGAGCAAATTCAAACACAAGACATTACCTCTCCTGCTTGCTGTCTCAGCCGTTCAGCTCGCCACACGGGGTCCCACCACCGCTGTTCCCCACCGCGTCCTCCTCCGCCTCTTCCTCCCCCTCGTCCACCGCCTCGGCCGGGAATACTGCTACTGCCGCCTCCGCCACGACGACCACCTTGGAAGTTGGGACGGCGCGACATTGCGGAAGCTGAGATCTGCCGACGGGAGTGTACGAGTTTTATTGTGGTGGTAATGGTGGCGGTGAGTAACAGGTGTCTGGAAGTGGAAATGGAAGTGAAGAAGTAGTTGGCGCTTAGTGAGCGCAAAGACATTTAGATGCTGTTTGGCGTTCAAGATTGGGGGCCAAACTAACATTTCCAGGCTGAAAAATTGATTTTTGGTGTTTGGCAAACTCCATTGGAGTGCTGGTTCCCAAATGTTCAGTTCCAAATTACTCATGTTTCCTTCAATTTTGGGCTGGTCCAATTTGGGGCAGCCTCCAATCCATCCTTTCCAAAATGGACGCGGGATGGAGGTTCAAAGTTTTTGGACAAAAATATCCAATGTATCCTTGGTTTATTACCAACCTACCATGTATATAACACACAAAAAAAACTCTCACTCTCCTCATTCTCGTTCTCTCATCCGAAATTAGGTTTTGCTCCTCCTCATTCTCCTCATCTTCATTCTCCTCCAACAACACCATTAAGCTCTCATCGTTACGATTTAACCCGTGCTTGCTTGATTCCGTACTCACAAACATCCCGCGAAACCAGCTCCAGAGCCGCATCATTCACAAACCGCGCAAGAGCCCACTCCTCAAGACATCATCAATGTCAAGGTAAGCTTTCTTGCACTCTTTGAGCGATTTTCTTTGTATGGTCCTTGCTTTTGATTTGGTTCTTTTCAGTTCTTGATTGTGTTTTGGTCGCTTGCGTCTACAGTGGGTTGAGAGTGGGGAGAAAGAACGACTGAAGGAGCTACTGAGGGAAAGGCTAATTGAGTGTGGTTGGAGGGATGAGATGAAAGCTCTCTGCAGGTTTCTTGTTTTACCCTTCTTATATCAGTTCAGTGTATACTTTTATTGCTATTATGGTTGTTAGAATTCGTAACAAAAGAATAATTTACTGTAATTTGTCCTGATTGAGATGTTAGCATTTTTCTTTGGTATGGGTTGTTCTTTGATTTTTCTTTTTATAAAAAATATGTTTTGGTGTTGCATTCTACTATAGACAAGTCGCTTAGACCAAATAAGGTGTAACTGAATAGAGAATAGCCAGGAATAAAGATTGCTGGTGTTTACAGGAAGCTTACTAGGAAGGATGTCGTATTTGAAGTTATGATGCCTGAAAAGCTGTCTAGACTATTTGGTGTTATTGCTGGTGTTTATGTGATAATTAATCTTTTATTCTGCTCTATCTAATTGGAGCAGCATTATTTGGACTAACATCTGTTTGGTCCTCGTGATTGAGTCTTGGTTATTTTTTCTATTGTTAATCAATTCTTATTTTATATTGTTAAATTAATGATTTGTAATTATGTCACATTAATTAAAGAAACTTGTGCAACTCAGCTTACTAAACCAACTAATATGGGTGGAGCTATTAAGCACTATTGTGTTTTAATTAATTTCTGGGGAAATAAAAGTCCTTCGTTTTTATTATTCTTGCTTAGTATTATTTACATGAACCTGCATAGCTACACTTACATGTTGAAACTAACTGAACCTTGCATGTAACTCTTTTGTAATGTTTCTTTGTCCTTGGGAACCAGGAAACAAAAACCACTGTGAAAGACGAAGGTGGCTCTGCTGCTAAAAGTACTGCAACTGCAACCCCTAAAGCAACACCATCACCACCACCATCGAAAACAGGGTCGACATCATCTACTGGTCTAGTCATTGAAGAAGAGATCAGGGCTGTTTTGCTACAAAAAGGGCCAGTGACGACACAAGATCTTGTTTCTAGGTTCAAATCAAGACTATAGGTGTTAATCGTGTAGCTGTTTTGCATATGCAAATGATGTAAATTATGTAGCAAGTTATGTGTGTAAAGGATGTTGGTTTCGTATCATATGCGAACTTTGTATTTCAGTCTGTTTTTGTGTCTGTTTTGCATGTGTAATTGATGCATGTTTCGTGTCTGTTTTGCTTATCAAGTTGTGTGTATAATGCTGCTGGTTTGCGTATGCCCTGATGTTACTGTGTTACGTTAATGTGTGGTTGGAAACAAATGTTGTTCATAAAAATTTGCAGTATTACTGTGTTGGGTTAATATGTTAAAGAAAATGAATGATTGTTAATATAAATAATTGTTAATTAAACACAAAAGGAATTAAAAATGGTAAACCGTATGCCTATTTTTATTTGATCATTGACGATACATCAATTCGTTAACCTCTGATCTTGACCAACAGAATAGTAAACAACCCAATTCCTTGTTATGTCCATCCATTCAGATAACATTAATTGAAGCTACCCACTTCCACAAGCTACCCACTTCCACAAGGAAATCTTTAATCGGGCTCATTCTTCATTAAGATGTTGTATAGAACGAACCTTTGGAGTATGGAAGAGAAGATGGAAAATATTACGTGACATGCCATCGTATTCATTCCCAACGCAAGCAAAAATTGTAATCGCTTCTATGGTTTTGCACAATTTTATACGAAGAAAATCTTTGGAGGATCCTGCTTTCAAAAGATTGGATGAGAATCCAGATTTTATACCAGAAGACATCTTTCCGGATGCAGAGGGACATTCGCAAGATGCAATGCATATGGGTGAAGGAAGTATGCAAAGTGAATGGAATAATAATCAAATATTGCCTATGAATATAGTTCGTAACTCAATAGCTAATAGTATGATGCTTAATAGGTAATTGTAGTTTTTATATATGTAATGACGGGTTTGATTTTAAATGTATCCAACTCATATTATTTTACCTTATGTTTGAACTTCCTGGATTGTATATGTTTCCCATGATATGGATATTTTTGTGAACGATTAGTTCTATGAAGTAATTTTCATTGTTATGTGTTTGCTCCTTTAAGTAATTGCTTAATGTAAGTTATTCATGTAATTCCAAATATGTTTTATTTTTCTTTTATATTAGATAAATATCTTGTATTTATTTCTAGTATTAAAAACTCAAATTTTTTGTGGTATTAATAAATTTTAATTTATTTATGATTTAAATAAGTTTAATTTATTTATGATATTAGATAAATATTTGATAGATGTTAGATTATAAATAAATTGATTAAAAATATATATAAAGATACTAAAAAAATTAATTATAACACTTGAAATGAATTATGCCCTTTATGGTCATTTTACATCCAAACCATAGTTTTGGAAAACTGTTTTACCAAACACCTCAGGTATCCCACTGAACATTTAAAAAAATTTACCAAACAGCACACTCCATTTCCCAAAAGTCGTTTTCCCACTGACCATTTTCCCACTGACCATTTCCAGCCTAAACTGGAACGCCAAACAGACCCTTATTAGTAGTGGCGAACGGAAAACAGAGAAGCTGGAGCGCAATGGTGTCGTGACTCTTTTTTTATTTTTTTATTTTTGTATCTTTTGCCACGCATTCTTTCCGGTTGAACGATATTACATTTACCATAAGATGCCGTACATTTTTTCCGAAAATATAATATCGACAAATCAAAATATAGTTGTACTTGTACAGTAAAAAATAAAGATGTAGTTTTCAGATAATATATTTGAATTCGAAGAAAAATACATAATAAATTATAAAAGATATAATTTTGTAATGATTACATAATTTTGGAAGTACCATTTTGTAATAATTTAATATTTGTAATTTCTATACTCGTATTTTAATAAAATGGGGAAAATGTAAATGTATATCTATACTATTTATCACATACTTTTTTTACAATTTAAAAAAATCTACTCTTTTCCCCATTTTGTGAAGTACTTATAATCACTATAAAATTATACTCATATCTTTAATAATTTATTATGCATTTTTCATCAAATTCAAATATATTATCCGACACATTTCGCATAATGAAAACTACATTCTGTATTTTCTATTATGTAAGTAACAATATGTAATGATTAGTCAGACATTATTTTAACACCATAAATTTAATTTATTATTTTTTTATTATATTTTTTTATAATTTTTAACTCATAAATTTAAATGGTTAAAAAAAATCTCTTTATTATTTTTTTTACTTTTACCCACATTTTTTTAAAACAAAACACTATAATAAAAATATTAATTTTAATTAAAAATAAAGAAATTAAACTTTATATGTCAAAATAAACTACTTAGATTTTGGAAAAAAAAAAAAATACGGCATCTTATGGTAAATGTAAATATCCTTCAACCGGAAGAATGCGTGTCAAAAGAAAAGAAAAAAGTCACGACACCATTGCGCTCCAGCTTCTCTGCTTCGTTCGCCACTACAAATAAATGTCTTTGCGCTCAGCCGCTCACTAAGCGCCATCTACTTCTTCACTTCCATTTCCACTTCCAGACACCTGTTACTCACCGCCACCGTTACCACCACAATAAAACTCGTACACTCCCATCGGCAGATCTCAGCTTCCGCAATGGCGCTCCGTCCCAACTTCCAAGGTGGTCGTCGTGGCGGCGTTCAATTTACAGCATCAAAGTAAACCAATCCATCAACGAACCGGAACCAATTGGCGTTGGCTTGGCACGTACACAGATTAGATCCGATCATCAAACCAAAATCCTTCCGAGCTGAGTCCGACCCGCTGAGTTAGCTCACCAACTCAGAGATGGATCCGGCGAGCTCGCCACTAGGAAAAATGCTGCTGGAGGAGATCACTCCTGTAGTAATGGTGCTCTGTACATCTCTCGTTGAAGAAACCTGCCGCAAAAACGGCCTCTCCTTCATCGACATGCTTACTCCATTCTGCAACTTCAATAACATCGATGGTTTGTATCTGAAACACATACGATTGTGTCCACGTATATTTCTAGCTAGTTGTTTGGTTGGAGTTTTCATTTTGATTTTTGGTCAATGTAGTGCCTGTGCGGACATCGAGTGATCAACCTTACAGGTTGCAGAAGTTCAAGTTGAGATTGTTTTACGAGTCTGATATTTGTCAGCCAAATTTAGAGGTAAAATGCTATGCTGAAAATGTGCATGTTTGAAAAATGATTTGCATTCGTGTATGAATAGTATATTGCAATTCGTTTTTATATGTTTGACTTTGCCCATGGTTTGAGTAGGTAGCTAAGAAGCAATTGAAAGAGGTTATTACTCAAGCTGGGGAGAAATACGATTCAGAAATGCACTTAGATCCACCTCCTATTAGTGGCATACTTGCCAGTAAGTTAAATTCGTGTTCTGCACATGTATATTTGCCAATATCCAGGTGTTTTACAACTCATGCATGTTGTATTCATTGGTTACTCTCAGTGTCTGTGTTGCAATGCAGTAGTTTTTCTCTGTTTCATTTACAGTGATCTGTTCCTGTTAATTTGCAAACATACATACATTTTGGACTTATACGGTTGCTTGTGGAATTTCAGTTGATAAATAATTGTGATGCTTGTGCAGGCTCTGAAGCTCAAATTTTACCGTCATGGATTGAATTTTTCAATAAGGAGCTTGTGCGTACTGTCTCTTTCTCGGACCATGAAACTTTTGATCATCCCGTGGCATGTACGCTCTTAAAAATTGTTATAATTTGTTTATTTCCCTCCTTCTGATTAATGTTAGTCTATCATGGAAGATAGCTCCTCATGTTCTATTCATGCCCAAATTGACGTGCAGGTCTTTTGGCTGTTTCTTCAAAGGATGAGCAGCCTATCAGCAAATTTGTTGATCTTTTTAACAGTAATAAGTTGCCTTCTCTTCTTAATGATGGTGCAATGGATCCAAAGATTTTGAAACATTTTGTAATGGTGCACGATAATCAAGATGGTGCTGCAGAGAAGTATACTGATCCTTTCTTTTCTCTGTTTGTAAGATATTAAACGTTAATAAGCATACCAATTTAATTGCAATAGGTTTAGGAGAGTATTTGAACTTATAGTTAGGCCTTTATAGTTACTTTACCAACTAAGCTTTCTGAGTGTACCCTGTCCTATTTCTAACACAATGCATTGTAGAGAGGTCTTCCATGTTATTATTGTCTATTCTGTTCCATGTTTACTATAAGCAGTCTTTACATGTATATAACATTTCATGCATTTTCTGAGTTTGTTCCCTTCAGATAAGTGTGTGTAGCTTCAGTAATGCTGGGTTCTGCTACTTATTTCTTGGTTTTCAGGGCAACAAAAATCCTCTCTGAGATGAAAAGTACATATGGATCAAATGACTGTCAATTACTTTGCATTAATTCTTCTGAAGATGGGCTCATAGATCATCAAGATAGCCCATGGTCTCCTTATGTATGTTACTTTCAAGAAATCCATCTTTCATGTTTTGAAAGTTTTGCACATTTTCTGTAAGCTTTGTTTGAAATACTAAGATTAAAGGCTATAGTCTTGTGTACTTCTGTGACAGAAATCCAATGCATCATCCAGTCAACGTCTTGGTTGCTTCCTTAACACTGATGATTTTAATGAAGTAAGTTGCTTCCCCATGTTAGCTATGAAGAATCCTAGCCACCATTTCATTGTTTTCTCTCTCTTTTCTTTTTATGGTCCCAATTGCTGTGAGATGAACTGGGATATTCCAAAATTTTGGAACAGATAAGAGACTTGATGCAAGAATTATCTTCAAGGCACATCATCCCACACATGGAACAAAAAGTTCGTCTGCTCAATCAGCAAGTAGGGGATCTCCAGCTTTTCTGTTTTCTTTGAGCTATTGTTTGTGGGGATTTGTTTCCTCTCTAATGCATCTCCTAATTGTTTATTTGTTTTTTCCTTACCCATTCTGTTTAGGTTTCTACAACTAGGAAAGGATTTAAAAACCAAATCAAAAACTTATGGTGGAGAAAAGGAAAAGAAGACACGCCAGATTCCTCCAATGGCCCTATGTATGTTTCACAGATATGCTTCCTCTTTCCCTGTCCATTCTGCCTTTCTTGAAATCTTTCTTTAAGTTTCTCTAATTTAGGTTTCATTTCCTATTGAAGGTATACATTTAGCTCAATTGAATCTCAGATTAGAGTTTTGGGTGACTATGCCTTCATGTTACGAGATTATGAGCTTGCATTGTCAAACTACCGCCTTATTTCCACAGATTATAAACTTGATAAAGCGTGGAAGCGCTATGCTGGGGCACAGGTATCTTCAAATCTATGCTTTCTTATGTGTCCCTTCTTTTGGCCCTTTTTCCAGTCAAGCCTATAATTCTTTCCAGGTTCTCACAGAAGCTACATTTTCTTTTTGTTTAAGAATAAGTTGTATGTTTTTTTGTTGTTGTGTGAAACACATCCGTAAGGGAGTGTCTTGGTTGGAGTGCTCTTTTCTCTAATGGATATTGTATAGAGGTCCTGTGAAACACTTTTTTATAAAAAAATTGTTTTGGGGGGCAGAAGTTTTTCCAGGAGCTTGTTAACTGCTTCTACTATTGTGAGTGTGTTATTTTTTACATCTAGTTTCTATAGTTATTTTTTTATTACTTGAAAGCATTTTTTTTCTTTCTTTTGTGTAACTGTTTCATAATTCATTATTGTGCAGCTTTATGATACACAGAGATTGTTGTTTTAGTCTGCTGTTAAGGCCTCCTATGAAATCTTGTCTCACCTTTTACTTGCAGGAAATGATGGGACTTACATTTTTCATGCTGGATCAATCAAGAAAGGAAGCAGAGAATTGCATGGAAAATGCATTTAATACATATGTAGTACGTTCAATCCTTCCTTGATTTCCTTAAATTTTTATATTCACTTAGTTTGGCCTATGTTTCGTGCCTGTGTGATGAGTACTTCTATTTAAATTGATTCATAGGTAACTAGTTTGTAGGCCTTGAAGCTCAGTGGTTGTTTGGTGGTAGGATTACTAATATATGTCAGACCACAGGCTTCCCAACACACAATGTGTGGTGGTTACTTTGCCACCTGTGTTTTAGTCAACTGAATTAATAAGTGAATGCCACCTTCTTATGTTCCCTTTCAACTTGTGGTTTGACTTGATGAGTCTGGTATTCATGCAGAGAATGGGGTCATCTGGTCAGCAAAATGCTACTCGCTGCGGTCTCTGGTGGATAGAAATGTTAAAAACTAGATATCAGTATAAAGAGGCTGCCACCATTTACTTCCGCATTTGCAGTGAGGTACTACCCTGTATATTTGGCAAAACAAAGTGGATAGTGCCTCCTCTCATTAAAAATTTCTTCCCTCAGGATTTGTTGCATTCAGCAGTTATGCTTGAGCAAGCGTCTTATTGCTACCTGTTGTCTAGACCACCCATGTTACACAAGTATGGATTTCATCTTGTTCTTTCTGGTGATCGCTATAAAAAGTGTGATCAGGTAACTATACTGGTGGAAGAATCTACATACAGCCTATTATTTGGTTTTCTTCTGAATACATTTCCTTCTCACTTCGTCAGATTAAACATGCAATTCGTACATATAGAAGTGCCATGTCCGTTTATAAAGGAACTACTTGGAGTTACATCAAAGATCATGTAAATTTCCATATTGGACAGTAAGTTGTTTTTTTTAATCTTATTTTCTTTCTTGGGAAATTTTAGAGACTGAGTTATTTTAACTCTATGTAGCCAGAGTTTACACTGTGAACTCTGTGCGGTTGTAGAATGTACACACAGAAATTCTTTTAATAGTGCTTATTCAATATAGGTGGTATGCTTTTCTTGGGATGTATGATGTGGCTGTGACACATATGTTGGAAGTCCTGGCTTGTGACCATCAGTCAAAGACTACACAGGAGTTATTCTTGAGAGACTTCCTTCAAATTGTCCAGGTGACTGCTGCTTGTAGTTCCTTTCAGTTTTTTTCTTTTTCCCCCTTGGTAGTTGTTTCTAGAATGGCACAATGGACCTTTAAGGTTTGAAAGAATTTGTTCATCTCTGGTGTGCAACAGTTAGATCTTCTCAATCTTTTGTGGTTACTTTGTAGTTTTCTTGAATCCAAGGGAATATAGAAACGTACAAGCAAGATTTTCCCTCTGATTGTTTTTCTTGGGGGAATTAATATTTCTTTCCTGAATTTGGGTGCCTTGTTCTTGGGTAATGCAGAAAGCAGGGAAAACATTTGAGGTGTTTAGACTTGAATTACCAGTTATCAATGTTGCATCACTCAAGGTTCTTTTTGAAGACCATCGAACCTATGCATCACCTGCAGCAGTAAGCGGACTCTTTACATTACCTGTTATCTACATTTTTTTTTTTTGGCCTTTCTCCTTGAGGATGTCTTGTTGTTGTTTTGGTACCTCTTCTCCTTCGTTTTATTGGTGTTTATCGCAAACATATTTCACAAATTTATATTTCTTCATTTTGAGTAACACTTACACAGACATACAAACACAGACTGTTGGGTGATACTTAAGATGTCCTTAGCAAGGTATTTGGAAGGAATCTTCGGTTTTATTTATTTTATTTCTAAAAGTATAGTATCCTTAGTTCTTCCTATGAACTGGTCATTTAACTTTTCACAAGTGAGTACCAATCATCCAGAAGAAAGTATTTCGGTATATCATAAAATGCGCTAACAAATATTGCACTTGAATTTTGTGAAACAATTTTTCTAAAGGTACCATACATGTTATACTTTTGTTACCGATTGCATGATCATAATGTTCTTACTAATTGATCCTCTAGAAAGCAGTTTGCACAAATTGATGCTAGTTACATGTTACTTTTCAGGCTAGTGTTACTGAAAGTTTGTGGCGCTCATTAGAGGAGGATGTGATTCCATCACTGCCTACTGTTAGGACAAACTGGCTGGAATTACAATCAAGGCTTCTGCCTATGACCTACAAAGAGTCAAATATTTGTGTGGCTGGAGGTATGAAGGTGAAAGTAATGTTTTTTGAAAAAGTATTTATTACATGTTGCTAATCATTATATTTGAGGGGTATAGACTTCTACTATTATTGGTTTTTTTCATGCTTAAGTTGCGTTGGGTTAAATGGGACATTATTCTGTTGCATTATTAATACCTTTGTTTATCTTTTTCCCACTTTTTTGTGTTTTCAGAAGCGATAAAAGTCGATATTGAATTCAAAAACCCTCTGCAAATACCTATTTCGATTTCTAGTGTTTCTTTAATGTGTGAGTTTTCTCCAACAACAGATGAAACGAAATCTGGTGAGTTATTACAAGTTTCTCAACTATTATTTTCTCTCTCTTCTTCTCCCCTCTTTTTGGATGTCACATCAAATTTAATGACGGTGCAGATCCAAGCAGCTCAGTCACTGAACTTCGAGATGACGGAGGATGTAAGAATGCAGGGTATGAATGTGAACAACTGAAACCTTCCTGAATCTTTTGTTTTCAGGCTCTTGTACTCCTTTCATATTATATACTCTTTCATCTTCTAAATTTGGATATTTGCTTGATAACTGCAGGGATACAGTCTCTGACAGTTCCTTATTTACGTTGTCTGAGGTCAACTTTTCATTGTTAGGCGGTGAAACTAGATTGGTGAGTGCTTACTCAGAACCATTGAATGCATGGGGATTCTTTTCTGTCTAAGACTTGCTACTTGTTTCACACTTCGAATTTATCCTTTTCTTCTGTGCATACATTGATGAAAAGAAATGGTCGATTAATTGAACTGTACTGTCAAAGTCACATACATAATGCAAATGGTGAGTGCTACTCACATTTCATGATGATTGACCTTTGAACCATTTGCATTCTGTATGTGAATTTGACAGCTGTGTTTGCTCCACTCCAACATGAGAAAGTAATGTGCATGGCTCTCTAAGTAAGAACTGTGTGATCTTGTGAAGGCTTTGGGATGAAAAATTTATGAATCCCTTAGTTGGTTTTGTGGTTATAGCTGCAATAGATTGAAGCTGGAACTAGGGGTTTCTAAATTGCACTGATTACATCTACCATCGATCTAATATTTGCTGCTGGTGCCTCAAAATAACTCTTAGCAAATCAACCAGTTAAGAAAATGGAATTCTCTAATTTCTTTGTTTGGGGAGGGTCCCTTTTCCTTTTTGAGAATACAATGAAATAATTAAAATAAAAATGTATGGTAGTGCAGTAACTCAGCTACACGTGGCTGTACTATCTTGGTAGTAACATTACTATGGGAAGAAATGATGCAATCAAAGTTAAGATTCCCCTACCACTTCCATTCTCGCTTTTGAAACAAGAGGACCACAATCTGAGGTTGCATGAGCTGATGAAATTTTAAGTCCAGTAGGAAAGTAATGAAAATCTAACTCTGGTGCTGGAAGTTTTATGCATTGTCCATTCATTTTTCAGGTGCAACTCACAGTTACTCCCGGAGTAGAAGGTGCTCTAACAATTATCGGCATTAGATGGAAATTGTCAGGTTCTGTCTCTGGTTTTTACAACTTTGGGTCCAATCTTGGGAAAAAGAAAATTGCAAAGGAAAGGAGGAAAGTTAAGCATTCTCCTGGCATTGACCTGAAGTTTATAGTGATTAAGGTGCATCATATCTTCCACCTTCTTCCTTGCTGTTGAATTTGCATTGTAGTCCGAGGATTAAGTGCCAATGATTTGTCTTTATTTATATTCATCCCTTTTCAGTCCCTACCCAAGCTTGAGGGCTCCATTCGCTCTCTACCTGAAAAGACGTATGCTGGAAATTTACAGCGTCATGTCATGGAATTGAGGAACCGATCAGAGTTTTCAATAAAGGTATGCACCCCCACCCTGTGTGCGCGCACACACACACACGCACGCACACCACCTCCGCCAGCATCTCAGTGTCATATCCTGCTTTTAACTTTTGCTGAAATAGGTTGTGGGGTTTCAATACCTTGACTCATTGAGATGTTGAAGAGGCTTGCCACATAAGCCACTGGTTTGATAAGTTTAGTGTTTGTATTAGCTAAAAGTCTTGGGTTTGTAACCAAAGGATCATACTTGAATATTGTGAGCATTGTCTAAAATGTCAATGGGGTGGGAGTTGTGGGTCTGTCTTCAATTTCTTCTTTCCAGGACATCACTGAGACCATCAATGTCAAGAGACTCCCTTACTGATCATTTTCTAAAAAACGCACATTACGCTGGGAACAAATTACTTTAATTGTTGCTAAAGCCAGCCCAAGGCGTGTTAATCTACCTAGTATACACAATCTTGTTTCTGTTTGGTTTTTAAGATGCATTAGAATAGTTATTTTACATGTTCTTTTTCGACAGAATCTGAAGATGAAGGTCAGCAATCCTAGATTCATTTGTATGGCGAACCAAGAAGATTTGAATGCAGAAATTCCTACCTACCGACAGAGAAGGACAAACATTGAGCCAAGTGGTCTACTTGCTGATCCTAAAGCAGTGTCTCATGGTGTTTTCCAATTTCCTGAGGTCTGTCTGCAACTTTCCATTTTGCTTCATTTTTTGTGAGTAACACCAATATTTTGTCAATTCATCTGTACTTATGTGCAACATTGTGCATTTTGTTTGCATCACTTTTCAGGGTGTGTCAATACAAGGGGAAACTCCGTTATTGTGGCCAGTTTGGCTTCGAGCAGCTATTCCTGGATCAATGTCCTTATACATTGTTATCTACTATGAGATGGGAGATGCAGCAAGTGGCATGAGATACCGCACTCTACGCCTGCATTATAATTTGCAGGTTTGCCTTTGAATTTGACAGATGAATTCTTGGTATGATTTGTTTTCCGTGGTTTGAATTTGACAAATCCCAAGGGCAAGATATGGTTCTTCCCTCCTGGAGTTAAATAAAGCTGTGAAGCCAATGGGCACTTAGCTCATTGGTTGTCTGCTGGTGGCAAAGTACCAGTGGGACTTGGACTCAGGTTCTTAATCATTAACCAATTCAAATCCACTGCTGGTTATGTGCTGGATAGTCTGAGATCAGATTGAACTTGTATATGTGGATAGTTGGATTGATTTTGTTGCTAAGGAGTATTTTCCTCATCACGGGGGGAAATTTCACATGTTTTACTTGTGTTATAGGCGTACAGTTTCTACTTGTGCTCATTTGTTTTTTTCTTTTGGACATCATTGGTTTTGTGCTTTGAAAAGCCAAGTATTGTTGATTGACTATGCATACCATTCTTTATTGATTGGCTGTGCATACCATTCTTTATTTGATCTATTCCTTCTTGTTCATTCATTGGGAATTTATCAATGTTTACTTTTGCCAATAGGTATTACCTTCGCTGGATGTGTCATTTAAAATCTCTCCTTGCCCATCAAGATTGCAAGAGTACCTTGTGCATGTTGATGTTGTCAACAAAACTAGTTCAGAGAGTTTCCAGGTTAATCAGTTATCAGCTGTCGGACGACATTGGGAAATTTCACCGCTGCAGGCTGTTGACACCATTTTCCCTTCAAAATCTCTAATTCCTGGTCAAGCAATGTCATGCTTCTTTGTGCTCAAGGTTGGTAGATCTTGCAGTTCGGGGTTTTGAATTGTTGATATTATTTTCTATTTTACCTTTTTGTTTTCCTCCTGCATGCTTTGGGTCAAACTTGTTGGTTGTTCAGCTCATCATGCTTCAATTTCCTTTTGAATCTTGTATCAACGACTAAAGCTCTGTGCATGGACTGCATCCTATGAGGGATCTTTTTCACTTTTATCTTTTAGACACGTCTACATTTTGTTCTCAGCAATGTTCAATTCCTTGTTTCTTCCTTATAAGGAGCCTGTTGAGGTTCCACAGCTCGTGTTCTGGTGATGCCTAAACATCCTGCTCTGCTCCAAGCCTCACCCCTAATTAGCTTGTTATATCATTGCTTTAATGCTATATCCGTAATTTATGTTATCTTGGAACTGCTTGGAAACTTATAGTGTTTTTCTTTCACGGTTGTGTTGTCTCATTCATCTTAAATATCACAGGATTTGATTCTGCTTTTTAATCTTCATGGCCCCATTTATCTTTTGCCTTAGGGTTGTGAGAAATCGGTTACAGAAGGAAAAATCTCCTCCTTTTCCCCTCACATTGGATGCGATGTTAAGTTGGCCCCTAAGGATGGCTCGGAAGCTCTTTTTGATGTATATAGCTCACCTTTAGCCGATTTCCATGGTTCTGAAAGAATATCCAGTCAGGTTGGTAATTTTTATGAAATATTACTATGATTATTACTTTTACTTTGAAGCAAGAGAATATTAAGCAATTAGCCAGAATTCGATGGGGGAAATATACAGATTGTGGAAAAACTAAACACACCATAAGGTGTGGAAGGAAAACATACCGTAAGGTATGTGGATATAAACATTGTAGCAATGAGCCACGGAAAGAAGGGCAGCAAAAACACCAACATCAAGCTAATCTCAAAATATTTGGAAAAAAAAAAAGTAATTTGAAAACAAATAAAACGGGGGATGGAAGGTAGAAAGAGTGTGGAAGAATGGGAAAAGCAATGAGAAGAAATGGATTGAGAAAAGGCAAGACATGAAAGAAGGTGATGAAGAGTGAAGAAAAAAATCAAGGAAATAAAAAAAGAAATGAAAGGAAGAGGACGACAGGGGGAGGAGGCGTGTTTCTGGTGCTTCCTGAGAGAGAGAATAGTAGGTCTATCCCACAGAGGCAGTAGCTGTAGTTCGATTCAATTCTTATCAAAATTCTGAATCACCTCTTTGGTTTGGACCGAACAATGTGCTGCATTATTTTTTATGCTGTCAACCAAGTTATAAGAAACAGGTTTACCACTTTTTTTTCTTCTATATTATGGAGGAATGAGAATATTAAATGGGTTCGTGGTTGAAAATTTTGTTATAGGCAATTCTTTTCTTTTCTTTTTTGAGAAAAGTTATAGGCAATTCTTTTACATATATTCTTTGATATTATATGTGTTGCTAATATTGATGGTTTGAGTGTTTATTCTCTTGTAGCAGGAAGGTTTGAACACAGTGGATTTCGTTTTGATCTATCAACAACTGGAAAGTGATATTAACCCCAAGGTTTCAGATTCATCGCCTGTTTTTTCTCATCATGCATGCAATTGCAGGCAAGAATTTATTAAAAACTCTCTTATCTAGATTTAAAACAATGTCAGTTACCCTTTATTCTGGTTTTCTCAAGCCTTCCTCACTCCACATTTTGTTAACACTGGTTTACGGATTTTCTTTTTACAGTACTGAGAGCAGAAGTCCGATATCATGGGTAGTTGATGGGCCTCGAACAAAATACCATAACTTCTCAGATTCTTTTTGTGATATAAACTTGAAGATGACAATATACAACTCGTCGGATGCTGCTGCATCTGTAAGCATTAGGACACTTGATTCTACCAGTGGCAGTGATCAATCAGGTGATGTATCTACAGTTACACCTGGAAATCAATCAGGGTGGCATGACGTGTCTTTAGTAAATGACATTAAGATCACTTCTACTGTTCCTCAACCCCACACCAGAAAGCCAACATCACCAGAAAGCGTTTCTCCGTTCATTTGGTCCGGCTCAAGCCCCACTACAGTTGAGGTCGGGCCTCAGTCCTCAGCCAAAATTCCTCTTCAGATAAGTGTATTCTCACCTGGGACGTACGATTTGTCAAACTATGTCTTGAATTGGAATCTTCTACCCGTCAACGATAAAAGGCAATCTTCGGGGTCCATTCCAGGATACCCGTACCATCTTACCATACTCCAATCAGATTGAGATTTCACACCGTTTTCGGGGATCCTTTCTATGGTGTAGTGTAGGATAGAAGAGATTGAATTTTACTTCTAATTTTGTAAGTTTGGCTTGTAAATTATTCATTCCATGTATGCCATTATTTTTTCCCCACAGAAATAGGAATCAGGCCTAGGGAAACAAATTATATCCATTTTTGGTCCTTTAAATAATTGTGAGATTGAAAGTTAATCCAATCTTTCTTATTTTGTGCGCTTGGCTGCTGCTTCTCCTTGACTAAGAACTTCTCCTGTTGTGGATGATGCGAGCCTGACTTCTTAAAATCAACATCCGAATTCAAGTTATGGGTATTGCAAGCTAAGCTGTCTCATTTCGAACGGTCCCTTTCTTCACCAACTATGAGATAATCCTCTAGCAGTAGTACCTTCATGAATATTATAGGATACGCATGAAATGAAAACTATGAAACACCTCTTTCTTTCATATTTTGTCAATGGAACAATATGTTAATTGTTAACTGATATTGGTAAACGACCTACAAGCAATTTGATTGTAATTAAATTAAATGCGATTATAAATTTGTTGACAACACTCAACACTACAGAGTCAGAAGCATGAATGCTCCTCTTTGAAAGGGTGAGTTAATCAATCTTTAGGGAACGAGATGTCTAATGTCTCCTTAGTAGCTGAACAGCCCCATGATACTTAAAAGAAAACGCAGAGTACAGTGTGGTAAATTCCAAACGGACCAAACCAACTGGACCAAAGTCTTTCTTACCTTTTTCCAGACGAAACACGGAAAGCGCCACATGTCGAAGTTATTAATTAATAAAATCCAGAAAAGAGAGAATTCTACGAAATCATCCCCACGCGCTCAAAGAAGACCCTTTTCCTCTTCCCGCTGCGAAGTTTCTTCCATCCCTTTCCGCGAAATTTACCCGCAAAAGAAAATTCCAACCATAGCCATTTCATCTGTGTCAATTTCTCTTAAACCATAGTTATACCTAAGTTTATTTTCAAATAATTATTTACTTTCTTCATTTTTTATTAGTTGTTTTTTTAAGAAATTATTTTTGTCGTATTTTAATTTTTAAAATTATTTTTTATAGATAATGATGAAATCAACTCTAAACGATTTTAAAATAATCAATTTTTAGACGAAAATTAAAAATAGTTGGTTGATATCAATAAAAATACTTTAGTTAATAATTATTTTAATTAGCGTAAAAACTGAAAAACAATACATCTAATAAATAAGGAAATAATTTGCGATCTTCAATTACGAATTCTGGTGCCTAGTCCTTCACTTTAAACTTTAAAGCCAGTTTAAAAAAAACGTCAAATTTGACTATTCCCACCCCCTCCCTCCTCTCTCCCATACAAATAATAAAAACCTCTCCCTCTCCTCTTTATGCATCTTCAGCAATACCATTCAATACCCATCTGCTCAGTTTTAATTCCTCACCTAACTGGGTTTTCATTTTCGTACAATTTTTGATTACAAGCTGCAGCCATGAACGATTTGTTTTCAGGTTCCTTCTCTCGCTTCCGCAGCGAATCAATCTCCTCTCCCGATCACCAAAATCACCACGTCATCCAAATGGGTTCCATCTCCGAATCAGCAACTCCGTCGACTAACAGTGTCAATCTCGACAAGTTCTTCGAAGACGTCGAATCGGTGAAGGACGAGCTCAAGGAGCTCGAGCGGTTGAACGGGAATCTCCACTCCTCTCACGAGCAGAGCAAGACGCTGCACAACGCCAAAGCCGTCAAAACCCTCCGCTCTCAGATGGATGCTGACGTGGCGCTCGCGTTGAAGAAAGCCAAGCTGGTCAAGGTTAGATTGGAGGCCTTGGACCGGGCCAACGCGTCGAACCGGAGCCTCCCTGGTTGTGGGCCCGGATCCTCGTCGGACCGGACCAGGACGTCCGTTGTGAACGGGCTCAGGAAGAAGCTGAAGGATTTGATGGAGAGCTTTGTTGCTTTGAGACAGAAGATCTCGTCGGAGTATAAAGAGACCGTTCAGCGGAGGTATTTTACGGTCACTGGCGAAAATCCCGATGACAAGACGATTGATCTCTTAATATCTACAGGTCAGTATCTTTGTTGGGTGATCAACATTATTAGCTTCTTTTTATCAAGATATTTCCCAAGTTTGACTTCCAATTTCAGCTCAAACTTCTTCTCAAAATTGGAACTATTTGATGGTAAATTGATTAGAATAGCAATCTGAACAAACATTATTTCACAGTTAATTAGTTTATCGACGAAAATTGAAGAGCAAATCATGGTATTCGCCTTTTGATCAATATTGATTGAGTCAACGGCTTGAAACTTTACAAATGTTGCTCCATGTTTAACTTAAAATGGATTTGTTTATCTAGTCTTGTTAAGATCATTAGTATTGTTCTTTTGTCGCTGGCTAATTTGGTTGGTAGAATCTTTGTGACATTGTTTTGAACTAATTTGGAGAGATTTTGTTGTCCAAAATCTTATGTACTCTTGAAATTACTCCAATAGATGTTCAAATGAAATGAAAATCTTGATTAATTGGGTTGAATTGGATTTGGCAGGGGAGAGCGAGACATTTTTACAGAAAGCTATACAAGAGCAGGGGAGGGGGAGCATTTTGGACACAATTAATGAGATTCAAGAAAGGCATGACGCGGTGAAAGAGATAGAGAACAACTTGAAGGCGCTTCACCAAGTGTTCTTGGACATGGCAGTATTGGTGCAACATCAAGGCGAGCAATTGGACGACATTGAGAGCAATATGCAGAGGGCTAGTTCTTTTGTGAAAGGTGGGACTCAGCAGTTGCAGCAGGCTAGAGTCTACCAGAAAAACACCCGGAAATGGACCTGTATCGCCATCAGTATTTTGCTGGTGATCATCTTGTTTGTGGTGCTATTCACAGTTAAGCCATGGAACAACAACAATAATTCAGCACCAGCAGCACCGGCAACAACAGCAACACCAGCAGCACCGGCAACAACAGCAACACCAGCAGCACCAACGACTCAGTGATCATACCTCAACGTCAATCTGTTTATCGCGTTCACACACTTGCAGATATACACGTCAGTCGTCCTGAAATTTCAGCTTGAGGTTTCAGCATTTGTTTCTTGATTGATTTCTTTACTGTCATTTCTTTTCTTCCTTTTTAAGAGTTGAATTTTGAGGGGTGTGTTAGTTTGGGGGTAGAGGTTGCAGTTTAGCAAGATGATACGGGCAAAGGATGAGAAAGCTATGCATATGAATTCAGCAGTAAAATCTATGCCTATGATTCTCATGGATTAGGGTTTTTGTTCTTCTTTTAATGCTGAACCACACCCCATTTCTTTCTCATATGTTCTTTTCTGTAACTAATAGTATAATCTCCTCTCTGGGTTTAGTTTTATGCTACTTGCAGGTTTTGTATAGTACCTGTTCATTGTTTATGGAATAGTGTTCATTGTTTATGGAATAATGGCTTTCAGATGCTGTTAGAATTAGAAAATTGTCCACCTTGCATAAACTACATTTCTTGGCTAATTCAACAAAAGTGGTTTTCCTACTCTTACAATTGGCAACAGGGAACTAAAAATAAATAAATTGATGTGATGTAATTGACAATGTTCTTTTCTCTATGGAACAGCTTTGACTTGAACCCAATTTTATTTGTTTGGCACGTGTTTGGCCGGCCAATAATAGGATAGGAGGGAACAAAAACAATTTGTAAACAAATGGATGAATAAGCATTTTGTTAATATTGAGTATCCTAAATAATTTGGTCGTCAGTGCACTTAGGGCATATTTGGCCCCTGCTGTAATGTGAGTGTTGTGCTGCGTTATATTGTGAAATGAAATAAATAAGTTGATTTACTAGAAACTATCGTGTTGTGCTATAAATTATTTTAATTAAAATGAAATGATCTTTAAAATCATTAGTTTACTAGTAAAAAATTTAATCCAAATATCATTATATAAATTAGTACTACATTAAATTGTAAATATATAAAATTTACCTTTTTTTAAGTAAATTACTACATATTATATTAATATTTTAAATAAATTATATTTAACGTAAACATATTTTTATTTTTTAATACAAATAAGCAGCATGTCTTCCTATGTTTTTCAAGTAGGGTTAAATTATAACTAAAATACCCTAATTAAATACCCTAATATTGTTTTTATCTAATTAATTTTAAAACAAAACAATTAAAAATGTGCACCTAAATTACTCAATTATTTTAACAAAATTTCCAAAGAATTAGCATTTGCTCTAACAGATTGTCATGTTTCATGCCTACAAAACATACCAATTGAACAAAAGTTTCTCCGACAAACTACATTTTTTTAATAGACCACAAATGATCCTGTGGCTCAATATTACTTTAGGATATTTATAATTCAAACCTTAAAAATTAATACTAGTAGATAGTTTAGTAATAATTTATATTTTATACAACTTTAACCAGGAAAAACAACATTAGGGTATTTTGGGGTCTAACGGTCCAAGGTTAGTTTCAGTAAAAACAACAATCGAGGAAAAAAAAAAGGGTGATGTTATTCTCACACTTCAAATTGTTACCCATATATTCTTAACTTATGATTTTATTGTACTACCAATTTTCATCTTTTATCTAATTTTAATACATAAATTGAAAAGACTTTAGCTCCCATTATTAGAAGCTATCACTTGCTATTAAATCGAAATCTCTAGCTGGGTTTTGTTTTTGTTATCACTATATATAATGTCCCTTTAGTGCTTCAATGAAAGAAAATCTCTTTGTAATTCAAAAAAAAATTGCATAAAGAACGTGTTTCCAAGTTCAGTAGAGATTGCCCGGCTACTTGGAAGATTTTCGATTTGCACATTCATATTTGTAGATCATCTCTGTTAAATTTTCAATTTCAACCAACGATGAGGACTTAATTTAAAGAAACTAAATCAAAGAACTCGACCGTCGTAAAATAAGAACACCCAGACTCGATTTTAAGCCAACAGATATTGTGATTTAATTATGTTCTTTTTCTATTTATTAGTATCTCAAATAAGCTAATAGTTATTAATCACGAATTGACCAACATGATTATGTTTAATTATAATTTTCTCTCGAAAATACAAATTCAACAATTTATATGCGATAATTTAAATATATCAAGGAGTTATTTTTTCGGTAACAGGTGGAGTAAATAGTAACAGTAAAGTATATTCATAAATAAAAACTGTCGGAGTAACAATTTAAAGTGTGAGAATAACATCAACTTTATAATAATAATATCAATCTAATTGGATTCAAACCCAAATCCTCATTTATTTTGTAGATTTTTCGTGTTCTTAGTATTTCTTATTCAGGCTGGTACAGAAGAAACAGCTCAATCCAATTTTAGACTTTTGCTAATAATTAATCCTTTTTTAAATTTGTTTTTTATTTGCCTGACGAACCCATTTCTGCCCCCAAAAATAGAAGCCTGACCATTTCTATTCTTCTTGGGCCCATTTTGTTCTAATTCCGTAAGCCCATTAAAAAATGCATAAGAAAGTAAAACTACGAGAAGATAATACACGAGAAGTAAGCTCCCAAGATATCTCCTAAAAAAATATGTGAAGATAAGAGGGGGCAAAACTGAACTAAAAGTAAAGCGTATTGAGTTCGAAAATTAAATTAATTAAATCATCAGCAACTGAATTTGCTTCTCTATAAACATAGAAATATCTAAACCTCCCATGGAAGCCGAAAAAGATTGCGAATAGCATTAACAAGAAGGTTGTAGGAGGGAGAGGGATCAAGATGATTTGAAAGAACTTGTACAACACTCTGGTTATCAACTTAGAGCGCTATCTTTCAGTACCCACGCGACCATACCTCTTGCAACCCTAACCTAAGTATACTCCCCATAGCTCTGCTCTAAAAGCACTGCACGCTCCAAAGGACTGCAAAGAAACTACCTAACCAATTTCCGTTAGCATCACGCGAAACACCTCATGCGGAGGCTTGCAAACAACCTCGACGAAAAGCTCCATCCAGCGTAGATAGCGACCCAGTCTGAAGGAGGTGGCTGCCAAGAAATTGCAACTTGTTTGAAAGATTTACCAAATTAGACACTTGAGTGTTTGGATAATTTAATCCAAATTCTACCAAATTAGTTCATTTTTATCCAATCAACTCAATTTTATTTTTATTAAATGATGCTTTAGAAGCTGTCTAACAAATTGTCAAGTTTCATGCCTACAAAACATCCCATTTCCACGATAATGTTACCAACTTTTTTCCGACAAGCTGCACTCCCAAGAAACCTTAAGGTGCACATTTTCTTTTTCCAAAAATCTATAAAAGAAATAACAAAAGATAATCAAACTCCGAATTTTAAGATTAATGAACTTAAGCTTGAAGGGGGTTTTGTTATATAATTACGCAATTAGTAGCTGGAAACAGTGTACCAGCTGCATGTCCAACCTAACTATAATGTAATATTAAAAGATATATACTTTGATTACCTTAATCCTCATTGGAGTTGAGGTTGTTGAAGGGACAACACATTGTTTTCTGTTTCAAAAACCAAGTGAAACTTGCGTGCTGCCAAACATCTCATTTGATTTCTAAGTTATTTTTTGTATAATATATACTTTCCTTCTTTTTACTAATCAAGATAATCGTAATTAAGGAGCTACTTTCTCATTAATATTTCTGGGCTGAAACAGTACAAATTGAGGTGTACTATATACTTAGAAATATCACCACATATCACAATGATGAATGCGGTACGTATAAGAAGAACCGTATTGTAATTCAATCATATTTTATTAAGATGGTCTAGCTAGGATCCGGCCCGGCCCAAATTTACCAATACTCCATCCGTATTTAGAAAGGAAGAAAGTACTCAAGTATAATACGCAGCAATTGCAGCGACGACAGGGTACTGTCTACAGAGGAGGAGGACGACGAGAAAAAGTTCTGATAAACATTGTCGTCTAACATGTCAGGCCTTGCCGTTTTGCTTTTGCCATTTTAGGACATACAAGTCTCCTGTCTACCTCTGCAACAAAGCCAAAGAGAACAGACACACTGACACTACTCTTTTAATTACATTACCGTTTATTACTATCTGTTAATTACGGTAATTAATACATTAATTAATTTAAAGCATGGCAGAACACAAAATTTTCATGAATTGCAAACAAGGGCCAAACGGTTATAACAGTTAGTTTGGGCTGCTAATTTGCATGGACTTCTTATGATTGCATTTTTTAAAACTATTTATTAGATTATTTGAGTTATAAAATAATATTTGATAAGATTATTAATGCGCAAAATTCTCAAATAAACTAAATTTGATAAGATTAAACCAATCTCGAGTTATATTCTAGTCTGTATAAGCCATCGTTTAAAAGACTGAATAATTTGATAAAAGATTTATTCTAATTAATCTCCACCCAACCTAAATTGTCACACTTTGTGTGAATGTATCACCTAATTTGCATTTATGCCATGCTACTCCAAACATTTGCAAACAATATATTGATATTTTTTATGATTATATTCGTTATAAAAAAATTTATTTTTAAATTTAGGACAATTTAACGACATATTTTATTAAAAATCATTTTAGGTGTTAATACATTTTTTAAGACAATGACTCTTCCATTCCTTGTAGTATTTTACGAAAAGTTACCATACGCATATAGTTTGTATTAAAAATAGAACGATAAACTTTTTCTAAATTTATATTAGAAGATGGAAAACACATACTCCCTCCGGACGGTATTAACTGTCTTTTTAGCACAGTAATTTTTAGTAGGTTTTATACTAAAAAGTCAAGTAAAGTGTACAGTGACTTTCCGTAAGCTTTCGCCACTTAATACCGTCCGGAGGGAGTATAATTTGTGTAATAAAATACTACAGAATAGACAGAAATATCAGTATCAAGATTGTATATACGGACAAGACAAGACAACATTCGAATTTGTTACCCAAAAGGATTAAAAATCAGAAGTGGGGCCTGATGACTGCTGCTGCTGCAGACTTCAGGGATGAACAACAAATCGAAAAATCAGGAATACGGAGATTATACGAGTGGGGCCCAGTTGACGGGGAATCTCAGTAAACAAAACTACCTTCTGTTACATTTTTTTCACCGCCACAATGAAAATGACCGGCTGTATATAAAATGGAGGAAGCAGCTCCAACTTTCACTCCCTCCTCCTTTCCCCTTTCTTTCATTATTTATATACAAACTATAAATAATTCCAATTCTCCCTCTAACAACCTCCCTCAACTTTTTCCCGGCTGGCTTTTCTTTGTAACCTCCAAAAACACCCAGCTTTATATATTTTCTCTCTCTCTTTTTTCTTTGTACTTTCCATTCTGCTCATACCCTGACACCCTCTCCTTCTTCATATTTTTATCCTTTTTATTGTTTCTGCCACCTGATTCTGTTGCAGGAGATAAAAAAAACTCAGAAGAAGGTGGAAAACTGATATCAGAAAAAAAAAATGTATATGGAAGAGGCAGCTGGGTGTTTTGATCCAAACACCATTGATGAAGGTGTTGTTGATATGGGTTTCATTCAAGCTGTGCCTCTAATGGCAGGCAGCACAACAAACAGCCACAGCAGCTTTGAAGATAACCTCAAATTATCCATGGAAGATCAGCAACAACAAGAAGAAGATCATGCCATGGAAATCCATCTCCAACAGCAACAACAGCAGTTGGGTTTTGACAACAACAATACCCTTTTAATCCAACAAGACCCATCTTCTTCTTCAACCCATCATCAATTGATGCAACTTTCCTACTCCAATCTTTGGGATTCCAACATCCAAGATATGCAGCATCTCCTTCTTGATCATCAAAATGGCCATTCCAATTCCTTCCATTCAACAACCCCACCTGACCTTCTTAACCTTTTCCATTTCCCAAGCTCATCAATTTCCTTTGCTGAGAGCCTCCAAAATCAAATCCCTGGCGGCGCGACAGATGCAGCCTCTTCTGCTCTTTACCACCTGAATCAGCTCCCTCCTGAGCCTCCTTTGTTCAGGGGTATGTTTCAACCGACCCATCATGCCTATTCCTTGCCTTCTACCCTTTTTGGCGGCGGCGGTGGTGGAGGAATTGGGGATTTTGATCACAGAGAAGGGCTTTATCAAGATGGCGATGCAGATGGGATCTTGGAATTCAGTGGAGATATGGCTTGCATTGGTGGAAAAAGCATTAGAAAAGGTAATCGTGGAAAAGTGTCGCCCAAACATTTTGCGACTGAACGTGAAAGAAGGGTAAACTTGAATGACAGGTTCAAAGCTCTAAGGAGTCTGATCCCAAACCCAACCAAGGTACAAACCCAATTCAACATTTGTTCTGTTTCTTCAACAAGTTATTGCAAAAACCATGAAAAAGTTTCAACCTTTTTGTTCAATTTATGTATGTTTTGGTGTTTTTTCTGTGTTTGGTATGTTTTTAGAATGACAGGGCATCAATAGTAGGGGATGCTATTGAGTACATTAAAGAGCTGCGCAGGACAGTGAATGAGCTGCAATCTCTTGTGGATAAGAGGAGATGGGGGAGGGAGAGGAGCAAGAGGCACAAGACAGATCAAGAAGACGCGAATGGAGAAGCTGAGAGCTGTAACATGAAGCAGGACCCAGATCATCTTCAGTCCTACAACAATGGAACATTGAGGAGTTCTTGGCTGCAGAGGAAGTCTAAGGATACTGAGGTGGATGTCAGGATTATTGATGATGAAGTTACCATCAAGCTTGTTCATAGGAAGAACAATTGTCTGAAATTTGTTTCTAAGTTGCTTGATGAGCTTCAGCTGGATCTTCATCATGTTGCTGGTGGACACATTGGTGATTACTACAGCTTCATGTTCAACACCAAGGTTGGTAATTCATTTTATTGTCCATTCGATCCATTCGTTCGTATAGTTATTAATTCGATTGCAGTTTGATGGGATTAATGTGTGTGTACTTTTGATGTTTCAGATATATGAAGGATCTTGTGTTTATGCCAGTGCAATAGCAAACAAGTTGATTGAGGTTGTTGGGGAGAGGCAGTATGCATCCAGTCTACCTGCCAATTGCTATTAATGGAGGGGAGGAGAGCGGATCAATCCAATGACTGCTGGATACACAACCTACTCTCTTTTTTTCTCTTTGTTTTGGCATGATAAAATAGGGAATGAATAGGATCAATACATTATAAACTAGAATAAGTTTGGTGGCAGTAGAATTAATTATCATAGACATGTTTTATTGAGTGTCTTCCCTTTTGAACTTAACAAAGGTTGTCTAGGTTTTACTAATATGTTTTTCAAGTTTGGTATAACTTTCTCTACCATACTGTTAGTTTAATTGATATAACTTTCTCTATCATACTGTTGATCTAAAAGACAAATCTCTTTTTTTCACAATTGCTTATCTTACTGCCATTATTGAAAAGCTTTATGATTATTTGGTAGCATCTTGGTATTGCTATACTAGACTGAGTTGGTATAGATCCATGCAGATATCTGACCTGCATGTTGTTTATTCCTAAACATGCATGTATATTTTTTTGGGTATCCTCTCTGCGTTTTTGGAACATAAAATTAATCATTTCATTGCTAGATTTAAAGAAAATAAACGAATCACTCGATTGGCCGGAACCTATTTTTTAGTGTGATTTTTTTTTAACTAAACTTCCGACCTATATTAAAAATGTACGAGTTACTACTCGATTCACCGGAATCTATTTTGGTATCCAGGCATAATTAGTTACTGTATTTTAAGTCTTCCCCTCCGGGACCGGCTGTTATTAATGTAATCTTATATCCTCCATCAAAAGAAGAGAATGATTGATGCTATATGTGATAAGTTTTGTTTAAGCCGATCTTGTGCTACATTCAACACATCATGATGCATAGCGCTAATCAATGGATGGCCCAATTGAAATCGATCCATGTCTACCACAGGGTCGGTTCGAAAATCAGAACCATACCCAAGAAAATGATTCCTAGTTTCTGCATGCTTATAGCTGCCCTTTCAAAATTCAGGGTGCCATTCTCGTTTGATCCAAAGTCCAGAAAGATCATGGACAACCCGCGATCAGATCTTGACCCCAGTTATTAAAATACAAGAACATGATCAGCCACCTAAATCATGAAGAACTTTTTTCATTCCATCTTCATTTACAATAGCAACAAAATACAAAACCTAGTACAGGGCATCCTTTCTCTTATAACTAAACAAAGGAGGAAAAGCCACCTAAAATGCTTAAATAGTTCGCTTCCCATATTCATCCCTTGAAAGACAAAACTGCCAAGTACAGAGGTGGATGGTAAACAAACAGCCAGTGTGGTCCATAATCATTGGATGTATTTGGGGATTTCGCCTTTCCGCAGGACCGAAAGAGCATATTCAGCTGTGTCAATAAGGTCTTCGATGTTGTGGAGGGATCTCTCTTCCGATGACACCAAGAAGATGGCTTGAACTTCAGCTTTCTTTGCTAGTCTTGCTGCTAAATTAAGAGGCAGACTTGGAGAGTTGAGACTGCGCAATAATTGGCGGTAAAGAGAGAGAACACGTCCTCTATTCCTGGCCAAATCCTCAGCTGTTGCCCATATCAGACCTTTAGCCATTTCTTGGGACTGAACTGAAACAGCAAGAAAGTAAGCTTACTATATCATCATGCAGCACTATATTAAGTATGGCAGCAAAATATAGTTTGATCATTTTCCTTAGCGCATACAGATACCTGAACAAGTACTGTTGTGAATGCAAGGTTAACATTACAGCCCAAAGGATCATTAAGTAGCAGGCGATGAACTATAATGTTTCTTCAGATTGTTTGCAACAATTTACATGACGCTGGAGTAAAAAATTTACTGAACTTGTTGCTTTCTATAATAAATATACATCGACAAACTTGGACACGACATAGCACTAAAATACTGTTCAAATGCTTCAAAAGTTGAATCCAATAGTGGGGAATCAATAATAGGGCAAGAAGTTAGTCGTGAAAGTGCCTTCTAGAAAAGCACGGGTACTATGGGTGAAATGCAAAGGCTGAGGATGTCAAACAATACAACCCAGTAAACTTAATGAGGTCACAATACATGTTCACAAGAAAGCTGTACCAGAATAGGCACAATAAAGACAGGACCCCAAAAACATGTTGTAGCACATCAACAACATAAATGGAGGTAACCAAGATAGATAGCAACCTAGCTTGGCATAAAGAAACCAGAAGTAGGCTTAAGAGCCCCAAGTTCTATTAACAATACTGACAATACCAATGTTAATGCAATTGTAGCAGAGTAGTACTCAGCATTGCAAGGTAAATTAAAGCACCAACAAACCCATCACCAAAATTCAAACATCAACACTAGAGAATCCCAAACAAGAAAACGCAATGGATGCACATATTACCAATTAGTACTAGCTGAAAGATCAAATACTAAGCCTGATGAAATACAATCATGCTCAATACAGCGAGGTAAACACCAGAATAGCAAAAAATGGAGTGGAGACAAGCTGATTCTTGATAATAAAACACAAGAAAGAGCCTAATCAATCTCTCTAATAAACAGCCAAGCAGCAAAAACTGCACAATACAGTGAGAAATAAGAGCAGGCACACAGACTAGAAAGATGAAATCACCTTTGGGCCCGATTCAAGAGTCTTCTTCTCAGGCGAAACGAAGAGAAATTGGAGTGGTAACTAGGTTAAAATCAACGACCGAATAGGATATCAAGGACCTTCAATGGATTTGCAGCGCGTGAGGAGGAGAGAGAGAGAGAGAGGACTCCGGTTTTTTCTTGTTTCGGAACAGCGAAGGAATTATCCGGTGAGGAGGATGAAAAGATGATACAAGTGGGCTTGGGCTTGGGCTTGGGCTTGGGCTTGGGCTGCAAGGTTAGCTGGCGTCCTTCACACACACTCCAACGACGTCGTTATGTGAAGCTAATTTTGGCAATATGAAAGGGAAAAAAATCTGCGGAAAAAAAAAACACTCCTCCTCTCTGCAATGACCACGATACGGATGATAGGCAAGTAAATTCCTCTGCGCAAAACACTCTGTAGTCTACTACTTTGATCTTCAAACTTCTTAGTAACAAACTTCTTTCCTTTTGCCTTTGTGTCCTCTTTCCTTCTTCTTTTTCCCGCTCATCTCCACAAACAGACATAGCAGTGAACTTCACAGGTCAGTCTTCATTCTGGCATTTCATCGAACAATTTACGATCTTCTTTTCTGATCCCATTAAACTAAGAATTAACATTTGTATTTTTCACAGATGGCATGTTCAAAGGAATCTACAATGGAAAGCAATGCCACGCCGCTGATATAGCCACCGTCTTGAGCCGGGCCTGGAGTGCTGGCGTTGACAGAATCATTGTAATTATCTCTTAACTCCTTTTCTTAGAATGAACTGAATGTTTAATTAGAACTTTATGAGTATATGATTGTTTTGTTTTCATTTTTTGTTTTCAGGTGACTGGTGGGTCGCTTGAGGAATCAAAAGAAGCTCTTGCCATTGCAGAGTCTGATGGTTTGTCCATCTAATTATCGGCTCTTATATTTTCGTTTATTTTACTAGAGAATTAATTTGAAAGTTTGTGCCTTTTGGTTTTGTGTTTCAGGCAGGCTTTTTTGTACCGTTGGGGTCCACCCGACAAGATGCAAGGTTGGTTGATTGGTTTACTTTTATCGGTGAATTGCATGGTTTGGTGGATGATGTATCCACTCTTTTTGTTCTGTGAAGGAATTTGAAGAGAATGGGGATCCAGAGAAGCATTTTCAGGCCCTATTGTCATTGGCCAAAGAAGGGATTCAGAAAGGGAAGGTATGCTTTAATGATTTGTATATAACCAGATTATAAGGCATCACAAATGTTTAGTCACTTATCTAGGATGTCATGGTTTGTGTTAGTTACAGTTATAAGAATCCTTTTTAATTCACTTCTCTTCTAATTCTAAAACCAACAATGTTTCTAATCACCTTTACAATAAAAAATTAACAGCTTCCTGGTTCAGAAGTTTGTTAATTTTGCATTTCTGTCCTGTTACCTAGAATGTGTATTGTCTTATCTCATTCTTTTAGACTCTGAACAGTTTCTTATCCTTGTGTTGGAATGTTGAACGTTAGGTTGTGGCCATTGGTGAATGTGGGTTGGACTATGACAGGCTTCATTTCTGTCCAGCAGATATTCAGAAGAAGTAAGTTGTTGCTTAGAATCTTGACTGGAATTTGCATGTTTCTCATTGTTTTTTGCTTATCCTTTCATAACTAAGTGATTTTGTGTTTGCATCACTATCCATATTGAAAGAGTAGGTACTTTGAGAAGCAGTTTGAATTAGCATATGCGACCAACCTACCTATGTTTCTACACATGCGTGCAGCTGCTGAGGATTTCTGTGAAATTATGGAGAGTAATAAGGAACGGTGAGTTTTATCTACATCATTGATGATAGAACCAAGTAATGCTAACTAGCTGTTGTTTTGGGTGAAACTTTCCATGTTTTTTGTTTTTTCTCTGGTCAGGGTCTTATTTACAGATCATGTGGCTGATGTATGAGATAGTGACTTTTTCTGCTTATTGTAGATTCAGTGCTGGTGTAACCCATTCATTTACCGGGAGTGCACAGGATCGTGATAGGCTTTTGGCATTCAGTAATGTGTATATAGGTGAGGAGATAGCATTTATCTTCGCTCTTGGCCACTTCATTTGTTCACTTTTCTTTTGCTTTTCCATTTTGCATGTCCAATAGGATTCAAAATCTAATGATTTTAAGATTAATGTGAGGGCCGTACAGTCTGATGCTATCATTTCATTTAAGTATAAAAAATCAGCTCTGCACTTATTCACAAGAGTATGTAGTAATTGGTCCTTAACTAAACTTGCATGAAAAACAAAATTGTTCACTGCTGGCTTCATATATTCTCATGAAGGTTCTTCAACCAAACAGGTGTAAATGGTTGCTCTCTGAAAACAACCGAGAATCTTGATGTGGTGAGGGGTATCCCTGTTGAGAGAATGATGATTGAGACTGATTCTCCATATTGTGAAATTAAGAACACTCATGCTGGGATTAAGTTCGTGAAATCTTTGTGGAATTCTAAGAAGAAGGAGAAGTATGACCAAGAATGCATTGTCAAAGGGCGCAATGAACCATGTTTAGTTCGGTAAGTGAAAATTGGCATATGATGCTGTATTTTTGGGGTTTTTTTATATAATTTTTTTTTTGTTGAAGAGGAGTGCCTGTTGTATGAAACTTCGCTTACAAAAACGCTACAGATTTCTGAGTGTGTTTAGAGTTCACAAACCATATTCTTCCCGAACCAGTTTTGAACAGAAATGTAGAAGACAGTATTTGGACTTGTTTTCCCTTGCAATATGAAGCTTGTCTTTCAGGGTTCACAAATCTTAGGCTGAGTTATTATATGTGTACTGCTTATAATGCAATCTCTTTGTTGGGGTTGTTTGACCTTTCTGGAACACCTTTGGGACTAAGCCATGCTTTGTTTTCTTTTTATAGTTAAAGCATGATTTGTTAAGTTGAGGACTGGTCATTAGTCCTTTTTTATGTGTCATCATGAGACCAATAGTAGGCAACTCCTATGAAGGGAGAATGCATTAAGATTGCCATGTTGTTGAGTTTGTTTTGCTTGTAATTTATCTATTTCTTCAAGGTGATAATACAGCTGTTATTCATAGGCAAGTTCTCGAGGTTGTGGCTGGCTGTAAAGGCATCAGTGACATAGATCAAACGAGCAAGATTATTTACCATAATACCTGCCGGTAAGTGCTTTCTGTCCCCGGATTCTTCTATTGCTGATTCTAGCATCAAACGAAATACCCACATGTGATGGCACACAGTCCGGGGCAAATATTTAGCCTCCTTTGTCTTGAATTATGAATATTCATATAGGGAGCTGTAAAATCAGGACAGTGAAATGTCTGCAGCTGAAGTAAAAACTTTTAGTTGAGCTCATTGAATCCTTAAAATCATTTTCGAAAAGGGTAGCTCTGTAATCCTATGCTGTTTTGCAGGGTTTTCTTTCCCCATGACTTGGATTCCGCAGCAGACGCTCTTCTTGCTGGTCACCATGATTCCAAGTGAACGTGAGGTTTAAAAAGAGATTTCCTCTTAGAGGCGTGGCAGTTCATTTCCATTTGTGGAAACCGTGAGAAATTCTTTCGCATCTTATGTCTTTGAAGTTAAATTTGGAACTTATGTCTTTTACAAATATTTGTTAATTCATACTACAATTGCAGAATAATGCAGATTAAGCTGTGGCTTTGCTTTGAATGAATTGAGATTTCTATTTCACTAAAATCCTATTGCTATGAATGGCGAACGAAGTTCTCAGATTTTTTTTTCTAAATGATGCATCCACCCTTTTCGTTTTCCCCAACTTGCAATTGCATATGTTATGTGGGGGAGAATTAGTTTTCGGATATGCGTGAAAATCAAACTGGAAAAAATCATCTTGCATGATGTTTTCATATAAAACTCATTTTACTTTGGAATTGGTACGGTATTTTTGTATGATCGAGAGTCATCACCTCAAATGCACAAGAGTCCTGCATCGAAGCTACGGTCCTTAAATCAGAATCTCTCGCATTCCAGCTTCTCCCCATAACACGTTTTGTATACAGTATTGCAGCACGGTTAAATAAGAAGGACCAGACCGTGGGAAGTCAGGGTTTGAAGTAGTCCGCAACAAAATTTCTCAAAATGCTCCCTTTGCAGAATTAGCAATCCATTCTGCTAACGATTTTCTCTCAAGCACTGATGCTAGAAAGGAGTTCGCTGCTCAGAGAATCATTTACGGTATCACTTTCTAAAGCTATGGAAGACTGCTGGCTTTCCTCAAGCAGTTCACTGCTCTGAGTATCGTTTACCGTATTGCTTTCTGAGGCTGTAGAAGAGCGCTGCCTTTGCTCAGCATAGTTCAATCGTAAAGGCCGGCCTTCCACTTCCTACGCACACAGTAAAATCAGATGATCGATAAATACGAAAACAAGTAAGCAACTGGAGCGTGTAAGACTACAGCAAAAATCAGCCTTACCACTCCATTCATAGCGGTTAGAGCGGCTTCTGCATCCTCAGCAGATTCAAAAGAGACGAAGCCAAAACCTCGAGATCTTCCCGAGTCCCTCTCAAATATGACTCTAGCACTTAGCAGACCTGGTTGGCCAACAAATGCGTCTCTAAGACTTTGAGATGTGAGTCCCCAACCAAGGTTTCCTACATATATCTTGTGGGGAGTTTCTACAAAACCCTTGTAGCCGCTCCTTATCTTTGGCACCATGATTTCTCTCTCGCCTCCTTTTGGTACTTCTGGGAAGTTCACCCTCGCAGTTCGACCTCCAATTTGCTGCAAACAATCATACTAAGGTTACGACTCACATCTAACCATACAATGCTCATTTAAAAACTATCAAATGCAAATGTTGGTTCCATCGAGCAAAAAGAGGGTTTGATAGATCAGCAGAGCTCTTCAGCATTACAACCCCTATTAATAAGAAGTAGGAGCAAAGTCAAAGCTATAATCTAGGTCCCTCCGAATAAGTCTCCATCTCAACAAGGAAAGTTTACACGACAATATGCTTGTATATATTACATACTCCAACTGTAAAAAAAATGCTAGGATTGGAACAATGCTCATCAGAAACAATCCCTGCGTAGAGCTAGACGATGCAGAGTAATGAACACACAACAGATTACCACCAGTCTGATCCAAGCATTAAGCAAACAACCATAGCCCAACAACACAAGAGAATCATTCTACTGACAAGACCAAATTATTCTAACTTCATAGGCAAATAATGTAACTATCTTCAGACAATTCGTATCGTATTGCATGACAGCAACACTCAGTATAATAGAAAGACTGCAAACAGAAATGCATTCGACTGATGCAAGACAAACACAGCCACTTACTGCTCCATTGAACAAGCGAATTGCTTCTTTAGCTTCTCCAATGCTTGCCATTGTAACAAACCCAAAACCCCTGCTCCTATCTGTTACACGATCATAGATAACCTAAACATTAAAATTCAATAGACCCAATTAGAAATTCCTTCATAACATGCGGTCAAGACGAATTAAACAAGCAAAATGAACAGAAGCAAACCTCGACATTAACAACACGACCAGCCTCCTCAAAAATCTCAGCTAATGCAGAAGAATTGATGGAATATGGCAAGTTCCCCACATAAAGTCTTGATTCTCCACTAAATTCCCCTACTTCTTCCCTTTCACTTACCTCTCCTTCTGATACTGGTTGGCTATATTCTAGTGTTTCATCATATGGGTCATCTTCGTTTGCTTCAAAACCCTCGAAAGACGAAGAGAAAATCCGGTGGCAATGAGGGAGAGAAAGTGAGGTGGGGTTGATGATGATTTTACTTGGGGTGAGGTTGAGGGGTTTTAGGAATGGTTTAAAGGGTTTTGACAAGAGGTGGAGTGAGAATTGAGTGAGGGAGGAAAGGTGAGAGGGAGGAGGGGTTTTGGTGTGTAGGGGAGAGGAAGTAATAGATGAGGATGCCATGGAGGAAGAAAGGGTGAGAGAGGAGGACATAGCTGGTTTGGTGCAAGAAATGGAGAAATTATTGACGGCTACTTATGCAGTGAATATTTTTCTCAAAGAAATGGCAGAGAGCAAGAGACTTGGTCCTATTTGGTACCGGTCTTGTTTGGTGATGGAGGAGGGAGCGACTAGGAAGAGAGAATGGGTGGCGTGGCGGATAATGTTTTGATATTTTGAAATTGTGAAATTAAGTGATGCCAAGTGACAACTATTGAGCACTTATATTTGCTGAAGAAATGCATTCACAATGAAACTTTAGAGCATGTTCAGAATTTAAATTAAAAATAGACGAATCATTTAGTACTCAAAAATAATTAAAATTTATTTTTGTAGTAAATTACTGATTAATGTGGTATGAATGGAGCAAAACTAAACAAATGTCTAACAATTCAACTTGTTATTACAGAAGTTATGATACATAAAAGTTACAGAATTTGTTCTCCAGTTTATTGAAAAACCAAGCAATATACATCAAAGCATACTTCAACACAATTTACAATCACAAAACACACTTTGACAAATCATGTCATTGTCATGCCTATGGGAGCAGGAGCATGCCCATTTATTTTCCTCACACAATTTTTGATTTAGTTTTTTCTTAAATAACACCTTTTACAGTGCATTAGGCTGTCAACACCTCTAACCACTCTATACCAGGTAGGCTGCATAGAATGGGAAAAGGCAACCGTAATGCACCGGAGCCAAGAAGGACTTGCCACAACCAAAACGCGAAGACGATCTTCAGCCAATTTGGTTGCAGGAAAAATGGGGTTTGATGCAAGAATTTGCAACCAAACCCCATTTCCTTTGCTGTCAAACTTTCTGGTTGCAGCATCCGACCGCGACGGCAGCTGCTGCAACCCACTTACTGGGCATAACTATGCCATGCCCATTGTCCATAATGCCAGGGAAAGAGTGGGGAGGTGGTGGACAAAGAAGATCGAAAGAAAAGTGGTCCATAGCTCCCCTAGAGTACACACTGGTCACTTCTGATCCTGAATGATTTGATCCACCACCGTTCACTTCCTTCCGCGAATTCAAAGATCCACCACTCCCAGATGTTCCACTCCCTGATTGCAAGATTTCAGAACCCTGAGAACCGGTTGGCTGAGATAGCTGAAAATCACAGGTTTTCTTTGCCTCAGCTCTGATTTTTACATCATTCAACTCCTTAGAGTTCAAGAAACGACCACCACATCCCCTAGGTCGGCGCAGTGCATGGAGATGGCGTGAATGGTGCATGTATGGCTACAGGTTAGTAACAGAACTCACAGTTAATAAAAGCAAGATTGAGGAGGAGGCATTGCCGAATTCAAGCAGAAACAGGAATATACAAACAAGGTAAGTACGTGAGAATATAGCCAGAAACCATAAGAATATTAAGAAGCAAGCACCAAATTACTGACGAACATTAAGATCTCAAAATCCAACCCATTTGTATCAATTATGGTACGATAGGATTAAGAGTGGACATGTGAGTTAATACTACAAGTAAAACTGATAACTTATGACAAAATATTTCTCAACAGCAAAATTGTCATGCATCAAAACCATGTCCTGCCCTAGAAAGAAGTATATTCAGTAGCCAACCAAGAGATCATACCTTACGGTTTCTGATTAACTTTTTGTTCTCGTGAACAGCCTTTGCACGGGACTTACGACGCCTCATGATTCCATGGTACTGCTTAGCATTTACATATATGGGCCCCTCATCAGAAAAGTTCATTGGCAGCATAACTCTCCCCTATGTAGTGATAAGGAAAAACGAGAAACGAAGAGCTTAATATTGCCAAATTATATTGGTTCCTCATCTATTCTCAAAGTTCATTTCCATATCTTCCACATAATTGAAAAAGTAAAACAACAATGAAAGAGTCTTGTACTGTTAAGCATATGGTAGCACCATGTTCTTATTTATATGTTGCAAAAATGGTGCTAACAAGATTAGTACTACCCTAACGGACTTAGATACACATACAGTTAAGACCTAAAAAACGAGTGGTATATATTGGCCATGACAACCAGACATAAAGTGAAATAGTATGGCAAGAAGTTGTGCAAGAAGTTGTGCAATCAGTATACAAAAACAAAAGTGGTAAAACACACAATCAACAGACTGCAGAAACAATAGAGACGAGAAAATTCTGTTTCACCCTAGGAAAATCATTAAAAACATTTATAAATGTCTTTTATGAGGTAGAAAAAATGAAGAGACTGACAGGGATTTGGGCTGCATAAGCTGAGAATACTCCATAACACTGATCCATGAGAGGATACTTTGCTGCACATATCTATAGTTGCATTTTCAGAAACACAAATCAAACGATCAACATTGAGCAGTAGCTATTTAGACTGAATAAAATTAGGATTGAAAATTCGGAATTTCAAGTGAAATGTTACCATTGGCTGGCCAAACCCGAAGTCAAAATGAGTACCATATTCTGGCAGAGGTGGTTGCAGAGAGATGACTGACTGAGGAGATTTTTCACCATCACCTGAAGCTTTGCAGTCACCTGTAAATAATTAGACGTATAGTTATATGTAACTGTCTGTGTAATTACTGGAACAGGCTTATAAATTGACAAGTATGAAAATTTCACATGAATACAAATAAGAGAGTATGAAGATTTTGATTACTGTGAGTAAAATACTGAGAAAATTTCAGTTGACATGATGCAGGAATTTGTTTTTTTCTAGTTTCTACGAAGATGAGTGCATGGCTCACTCACTGTAATATTTAGGGCTCAGATCGCTCCTATCTGGTCTCGGATTGTGTATAATTTAAGTCTAGTCATCTATTCCGGTACCAGCTAATCCGAAACTTGGCTTGCGTATGAGATCAGATCCACCTGTTTATGTATCCGTCTTGTTTTTTTAAATTAAATTCTAATAAAAAGGATATGTCCATTTACATTATTATATTTATTTATAATTTATTTATTTTTTTGAAAAGAATTGTAACTTTTAATTGGTATGCTAGTGCATTTACATTTCTTTACAGAAATTCTATGTATTTATCTCGAACGAGACATTCAAATATTCAAACCAAAATTTATAGTTTTTTTATTAGCAACAACCATTTTAACAATTAATTAAAAGTCTAACCCATCTTTCTTAAATTTTACATTTCATTTTTTTTATTAAAAAATTAAACAAATTTTGGCAAACAAAATAAAAGTAAAACTTTGACACAGTGATTAAAAATAAATTCCAAATATTTAATTCATCCACAATAAAGTCTCTCTTAAAGACACTTCTTACAATGGAATTTTAACATTAGTATCACAAAATAGTAAAATACAACTAATTTCCAATAATTGTAATTTAATAAGAGAATATGGATAAAAAGTAAAACTTGTTTTTTTATCTCTTTTTGAAGTCTAACATCCATCACACATTTGAAATAAACGGGTTAGACATGAAATTTGACAAGTCTGAACAGATTTATCCGATTATTATATGAGTTAATCAGACCTAACCCATTTATTAAACGGGACAAAACTTCTTATCCCATGACCTGAAAAAATCAAAGTAAGCAGTACGAGTAAATAAGTCGGACCTAAAATTGTCACCCCTAACTTTTATGTGATCATGGCTTCAAATTAGCTTCAAAAAATGGAAAAAAGAAAGCTTTCATTCCCTTAAAAGATTTTCTTCTTCTTGATCTCTGCCCTAACCCACTGCCACTACTTATGTTATTTTCCTCCTTTGGTTGGTTGTTCTTTTATGCAATAAGAAGGTTCAAATCCCCTACCATCCAATTACCAAATTAAAGTTATCATCTTTAATCAAAGATCATTTTAAATACAAAGAACAAGAGTTTTACACTCCTACAATAAGCTGTTTCTTCCTCTTCTAAAGTTATAAAATATCACATGCAAATTTCTCCCATCAGATACAGTAAAAAGGAGAGGAGAAGGAGAAAACAATAACCGGAGGAAGAATGAACCCCTATAATGGAATGAGTCATCCTTCTCCAAACTTGGCACTATTAAAACTCTCCATCTTCTTCACACAATCATATGGGGGAGAATTGAACTGAAAATTTCATATCTATATGGAAAAATTATATAATGGACCGGAATGCCAACTAAGAGTGATGGAATATCTATGATTTTATGGCAAATTCTCCTGGAATCGATAGGTGGTAGGTTTCGAGATTTGAGTTTTATTCACTCTCTTCATGGAATGTTTCGACACAAAATCATCGGTGTCAGCATCTTATTAGTTTTGATGATCCAACTCAACTTACAATACCATAATCACCATACATAATAACTCTAAAACGAGATGAAATGCAAGGTAAGGCTTGTTTCACCCAAAATGCTTAGGATATGGGAATAACCAATAACTAAGGGCCGATATACATGAGTAATTATATAGTGATCAGCGATAATTCTAATTCGGTATTGTGAGGTAGATAGCTCAAACAAATTGGTCGGTTACACATGGAATTTCATGCTAAATCACTGCTCCCTCCGGTCCGAAATGTATGACGTTTTAGCATTTGCTTTTACTGTTCCGGAACGTATCTTAAGACGGCCGGAACAGTCACTATTTGAAACAATTTTGCCCCGAATTTTTTCTTGGAAGTACGTTAAGGATTAACGTAAGTTCGAAAAAAAGTACGGAATTTTTTGAGGTCAAATAGTACCTCATCCGGCCTCCTCGATATGCGTTCCCTACTGAATATTGGGATGCGAGGAAGTCATACATTTCGGACCAGAGAAAGTAGAAGAGAATAAATGACATTTGAATTTAGAAGAAACAACCACCTGAGTAATGGTCCATTAACTCGGATCCGACTCCTCTAATTTTCTCTTAAACATGATCAATCATATTAGAGGAATCTCAACCGTTCAATAAAATTAGACGAATGAGATTAAAAATTCAAGTAATTAATGAATTGACCAGTGTCTAATTTTATTGAACAGTTGAGATTTTTCTAACAGTCATGTTTATGAAAAAATTAGAGAAGTTAAATCCCATTAACTCTAGAGATTTGGCATGAAATCCCACATATTAATTGTTTTGGGGGATCCAACGCATCATACTGAGTTGCCATTCTCAATCCACTATGTAATTTTTCGTAAAATTAATAGTCATGATCAGTTCATCATAATTAAAGAAAATTATATATTACTCGTAAATTTATATCCCAGTGCTTTCAGATTGATTACCTAAGTTAATTGGATAGCGACATGCATGATTTTACCTCAAATCCCCTAGAGTTAATGCGTGGTTACCAAGGTGATTAGTTTTCAAAATTTGAATTTCATTCTATCACCATCCTATTAGTTTGAGCATAATTGCTGGATTGCTATATAATGCTCTATTTTAAGGGGTCTGAAAAGATGATATTGAAGAACCATTGAAGTTGCAGACTTTATAAATCAGGGCATGAACAGCCAAAAACAAAAGGCTAAGGAATCCAACACGTCGTAGTCATGTGTAGATAACCTCAATTAGAGCTTTAAAAGAGGAGAGAAATACCAGGAAAGATAGTGTGAGTAGTGTTCCCTTTATGCATCCCTTTCTGATCAGCACTGAGCCTGGTATGCTTAGCAACCGTGACTTGATCATTTTCCCTAGTGGGTGGTTCCATGGATAAAGTCTTTGGTAGGTTGCAGGATTCACCAATATTAACAGATTGAGACCCAAATGCACTACTCCACCATGCCACTGAAGACAACTGCCCAATTGGGCTATGAACAATCCCTTCATGCTCTTTGAAGTACAGGGTTTTCATAGCCATCGAATGATTGCTCTTAATTGTCTTAATGTGTGAAACTCAATCTAATTCCTGTAGTTCATACAAAGATGAAACAATGTCCATGCTCAAAAACCAAAATTTCTGCACAATTCTACTTCATGAAAATATGAACAAACATAAAATACCCAATTGAAATTGAATCACCAAAGATCATCAAATCAATCCATATAAGCCAAAAATTAAAGGAAAGACCTTTCATCAAGTATCAATCAAATTCCCCATTTATGAAAAAATATCACTGCTTTAATTATATCATAACCCACATAAACAACATTAAACAAAAAAAAGGGTAAAAGCTGCACATAAGACCCATGTTAGAAGTTTGAATACAAACACAGTGACAACACAAACTTGAGATCACATAACATAAAACAAGACAAACAAAAGGGAAATAAATCACCAAAATTCCCAAAACCAGAAGGAGGAAGGAAACAGTAAAAGAAAGAGTAACCAAGAAGAACAGGTTGCTTACTTAATTAGTTGGAGAGCGAGCGAGGAGCAGAAATCTAACCCCATTTGTTAGGAGCCATGTCGGTACAAATTGAAGCAAGATTAACAGAACAGAGAGAGAGGGAGAGAATGGGAGAGAGGTCACAGTCAATAAAAGAGAAGCAAGTGTAATGGAACTCCACGCAAGTAACCAATAAGCACACTCTGTCCTATACCTGTAGTGCTAATTGTATTTTGTACATAAAATAACCTTAGCGTCACCGCTCTGTTTGTCGCTTTCTTTGTCTTTTTAACTTCTATTTTATCTCCATTTTCTAATGACCAAGAAAATATCAATTTTTATTGCAATAAGTTATTAAAACCAATTACACCTCCAATATAAATTCTATAATTTTTACGATTTTAATTTTTATAATAGTTGAAAATTTTAAATAAAAATAGTAAATATAGCAAAACTTTAGGAAATTTGGTTAAAAAAATTAATAAATATATAGTAGTACACAAGACTATAAAAAAAATTAGTTTAAATTTTATTTTTAATATTTTTACAAATATTTATCATTTATTCTTTTTATTCTTTTTAATTAAGCGAACTCTCGCATATTTATTACATTTTCATATTTTTATGAATTTTTTAATTACTAGAAAGATTAAAAGTATTTATTTATTTTGAAGCTAATTAATCTCAAATAATTAACTTCCTCAACCAAATAAATTATGTGCTAATTATTTTGTAAATCTAATATAATTGAATTTATTTAATAACGGCGCGTCTAATTTAAAAAGAAAAGTGTTAGGTATTTGAAAATCCAAAAATGGTTACAACGGATAACTATCTGCTTAGTTTAACGATTAACATTATTTAAGTGGATTACAGGTAAGTTTTCATAGGTCATGTAGCTTTTAATTAATATATTTACTTTCTACTTTAGCCTTTGGAATTATATTGCTTTTTTTATAAACATAGACATCATTGCTTTGCTCATACTCCATATTTTTCTCTCTTTTCATTCAATTCAAAATAGTGCTTCCAAGAATCTTAAATTCAACTCACAAATAATCAATGTCTAAAGGCTAAGAAAGAAAAGATATTGAATTTGTAGAATGAAAGATCGATTCAGTTTTCTATCCGATTTTGACCTAAAATCAAATTTTGGTTGAAGTAGTAAAAAGATAGTGATCTGATCGGTTCATTCAAGGCTAATTAGTATGGCCTATTTGATTTTTGATCTCCTCGAGTTTTATTCTTAGTTTCCGTATTACTCTTTCTCGAATTCATCTTAATCTCTAAATTGTTATGCATAAAGGAACTTTCAAGTGTAAAAGTCCAAACTTTTCATTTGATCCTTTCATACGGCGATCAATCAAGAAACAATCATTTGTTATGTCTTTGTTGGTTGTTGTGGTTGGGCATGCAAAATCCAAATCCTAAAAAAGGAAAGGATCGTGTGTCACACTCCTTGTTGTGTACCTCAAAACTTTTGCCTCTTTTTTCTTAGGTACGCCAAATAGGACAAATGCTCTCTGCCTTTATCCATTTCCCGTCAGATTATAAACTTTTTTGTTTTTATTCCGATTTATATTTCACTACTGTCAAAAAAAAAGTCATAATTTATAAGTAAAACTCGTGATTTTGTATTTATTTATTAGTTTACATGCGTGTTTTTTTGGTGAAAACCTTTTGGACTTAAAACATGCGCAAGTGAGGTACGGAATAAATTCCGTAATTTTCTTTCAAAAAATGAGAAAATAGAATTCTACTGCCCATCTGTTATGTGTTAGTTGTAGAACAAAAAAAGTGTATTTCTATTTATGTTATTTTATCCTCCAATAGGAATTTCTTGCAATCCAAACGAAAATTAAATTAAATTTTATGCACTAAACTAATTATCAAAAGAAAAAGAATTGGATACATTTTACTATTCTACAGCTTATTGAAAGAAATAATAATAATTTCGGAGCCAAGGGCTGGGTCAAGAAACAGAAATCATCTTCAATTTCTGATGAAGATGCAAGGAGAAAGTAATGTAGGGTGGGGATTAAATGGGATTGCCACTAAGCAAGTGGATTAGCGTTTCTTTTCCTTTATTTAATTAATTGTCTTAATTAGGTAGTGGGGATTATGATATAGTTTAATTATAATTATCTTTTACGAGAATCTTTTATAAGCTTTATAATCAAATAAAAGAATGCATTTAGGTAGGTTGGACAACTGGCGCGTGGCATTTGCGTATAGGCGGATATGCGATGCTCTTGCAGTTAGCATTTATCTACTTTTGTGCTTTTTTCTAGCTATTTTCATTGTGGGCTTAATTGGGCCTGTTATAAGTTTGTATGGGGCTGAGTTGAAGTTAGGTGTGCATGGACTTGTGATGGGCTTTCTTTGTAATATTTTATTGCATTTGAATCACCAAAACTTGTGTTAGATTAGACGCTATAAATTTTAATTCCGATTAATGCTTAACATTTTGTTGGTATTTATCTGCTTCTTTCTTATTTATGTAATAATTTGAAGTAACAGATCTCACGATCAAATCTCTTAGTCACGTTTATAGTGATTTGAACGTGACATTTAGTCCCTCTAACTCTTGTTCAGAGATTGAATGTTTACCACCCACAATGAACCCCATTCCTTAAGCCTCATTCAACTTGACTCTGCTATCACATGTTAGAAAAATTAAAATCCACTAGTATCTCTCTTAATGAAACGATACTTTTCGTTTTGGACCAAATCTCATAATTTTTCCAAAAAAAATCCATTTTATTTTATTTTTTAGTATCATTTCATTTAAAGTTCCACCCCTCTAATATTTAATTTTTATTTCTTATTTTTTGATATAAAATTTTAATTCCCCTAAGAAAACATAGATACGAGCAATGTAAAGGGCATGCAGGGAAAAATCCTATGTCTATTTTATCTTGAAATCCAAAACTACACTAAATCCCTCATAAACTTCTTTATAATAATAATTATAATAATAACTCAAAAGTAAATGCACAATCAAAATCTAGTCCCAATAATTGGACGATTGAGATTTAGTCGGTGGTTGGGTTGTAATCTGGTGGTAAAATAGTATGATCCGTGTATTTGATTTGATTCTATAAATGTACGCAAACAAACTATAAACGTGATTAAGAGATTTGAACGTAAGATTTAGTCCCTCTAAATTGGTTTTCTTTCAATCTATTCACTCTAATGTTTTTCTTGGGTATCAAGTCTTATTTTAGAGAAAGTGTTGGCTCGTAATTTTATCGAATTTTTGCATTGCATGTAGGTTAAGTACAAAGATGTTGAATTACGTTTGGCAAACTAAATAGTACAAACCCAAATATATATATATATATAACAAACTAAATATACTATTTTTTGCACACTTAATTAGAAAAACCTAACTGTACTAAGTTTATAATTAAAATTAAAATTAATCCCAATGCTTTAAAAAAAAATCACAGCTTTAATTTGCAAAATGTGAGAAATTGGTCCGACCAAACAATGCAAACCCATGAATACTAGTCACCAAAGCTTATCCTACCATAGCCAGTAAGAACATAACTCACTTACCAAAACAGTCAAATCTTTATAATCTTGACCAAAGGATTTCTTTACCCAAATGCAAAAATTCTTCAAATCAACCCAAAAAAAAATCCTTTGTCCTAGACTACATTTTTCCTATATAAACCCTCCTCAGGATCAGGATTTAGAGCACACAGAAATTACAAAGTGACCAAAAGAGCAAAAGAAAAAAACAAGAAAATGGCTAGGAAGAAGGTTAAGCTTGTGTTTCTAGCAAATGACAGTGCTAGGAGAGCTAGTCTTAAAAAAAGAAGAGCTGGGTTGATAAAAAAAGTGAGCGAGATAACAATTCTGTGTGGGGTGATTGCTTTCATCAAAATCTACAGTCCTGACGATCCTGAGCCAATGGTTTGGCCATCGAAATCGGTGGTTGAGCAGTTGATGGGGAAGTATTGGACTGTGTCCGAGATGGAGTGTGGCAAGAAGATGATGAATCAGCAGAGATACTTGAAGGATAGGGTCTTGAAATTCGAGGACCAGGCGAAGAAGCAGGAGAGGAAGATTCGAGAATTGGAGCTGGGGTTCCTGGTGCCCAAAATGTATCAGGATAAAGGTGGTGCTGGTATTGACTCGGCGGAGTTGTTCAGTCTGCTTTGGTTGGTGGATAATAAGATGAAGGATATAACGAAAAAGGTCAGTTATTTTGAACAGCTCCCTCCCCTGGATCCTGATATTAATGCTGCTGGCCCTGTTCACGCTCCTGGCCGCGGTGGTGGCATATATGATGATTCATCTGTTCATCAACCTGCTAATGCTTCGGTCGAGGGGCAGTGGTTTGGGAACAATGCAGGTGGATCTAGCAGCAACAAAATCAACATTGCTTCTGCTGCTAACGCGGTAGGTGGGGCCCACTACGGAAGTTATGGTGGTGGTGGGGGTAACCTGAGTGATCTTTTCACTCTGGGGCCAATGCCGGATTATGGTGGTGCGGATAGGTTTGATCCTGGACTGCACCCTTCTTCCTGTGGTTTAGGACTGGGCCTGCACCCTTCTTCTTCCTCCTATGGCTTAGGACTGGGGCTGCAGCCTGATCCTGCCAATCTTGGAGCTGCTGCTGGCGGCGGCCGCGGGGGTGGTGTGTTGGGGCTGGGTCTTGATGGCTCTGGAACTAGCAGTGGTGATGTTGGGTTGCCTGGATTCTATGGCGGTCCGAGTGATCCATATAGTTTGACCAACAGCTGGCCTTATCCTCCATCTCCTCCTCCTCCTCCTCCTTATTACAATTTCTATCCTTGATTTTGTTTGGTGTTGTGTTTTTGTAAGTGTCAGGCCAGTTTAGTCCTAAATTTTGTTTTTATGTTTTCCTTCAAAGTCATCTAGGATGACCTATAAGCTTTTATGCTTATAGAGCTATAGCAATACTGTCCGTACCTGTCTACACTAAATTTCTGGCCATAACTGGTGTTGGTTGTTTTGTCTGTTCAGTTTTCCTTAATAAGGTCATTAGGCGTGTGGTTAACTCATGTCACCTAATTAAGCTTTATGCTTAATTTTAATAAATGCTATGTTTGTGTCTTTATTGCTGCTGTGCTTGCCATTTTCATTCATCTCTTGTAATCTAATTAAGACTAATAATTTACTACGTCTTTATTTTCACACCTAATTAGATTATTTTCACACCAAAATAATTAAAAAGAAGTTATGTTATTATGTTATTATATTTTTTTCAATTTTTCTTATCAAATTCTCTCTTATAAATTATTTTTAAGATTAGCCACTTTTTCTTTTTCCTTTTTAAACAATTATTTGAGAAAAATTATATTTGATATCTAATTTTTTTTTCAACGTAAAATTTACCCATAATTTTTTATCCTCAATAACTTGACACCCAACTTTTATTTTATTACACATTCGTGATAAAGTATCAGTAGAGACTCAGTTTCGAAAGGTTAATAACCCCACACACGCTCCCAAATGTTTGTCATTTTATTTTAATCAGTTCCAAATGTTTTTTTTAATCGGTCCCAAACGTTTTATCCGTTAGTTCAATATAATTTTAACTGTTAAAAAAAACTTTAACGAAGACAAAATCCGTTAAATTTTATTATTTTAATAATTTTTTTTGACAATCGGGTCTCTCACGTTAAAATATAGAAAATTTAAAAAAATCTAATAAAATAGGAAATATATTTTCAAAAATAGAGAAAAAATAGGAAAAATCTAATAAAATAGGGAAAATATTTTAAGAAAACTAATAAAATACGAAGATGCCTTTAAATTTACATTTTCATATCTGTTTTAGTTTTCTAGTTTTCTTAATTTTGAAATAAATTTTCAAGTTTTACATGTATTTTTTTAATTTGTCTAATTTTTAAAATATTTTTCCTATTTTATTAGATTTTTCTTAATTTCCTATATTTTTTCTATTTTATTAGATATTTCTATTTATTAGATTTATTTTAATTTTCTGACGTGTGGGACTCGATTGTGAGAAAAAATTATTAAAATATCAAAATCTAACGAAGTTTGTCTCAATTAATATTTTTTTGACAGTTGAGACTATAATGAACTAACAAATAAAACGTGGGTACCGATAAAAATAGAAAAAAATATTTGAGACTGATTAAAATAAAATGACAAACATTTGAGACCGTGGGGTGTATTAACCCTTCAAAACTGAGTCTTTGCTGGTATTTTATCACCAATGTCACAATGTGTAACAAAATAAAAGTTGGGTGTCAAGTTATTAAGGATAAAAAATTATGGGTAAATTTTACACGGGAAAAAAAATTGGATATCAAATAGACTTTTATCAAATAATTGTTTAAAAAGGAAAAGAAAAAAGAAAAAAAAAAGTGGTTGATTCCAAAAATAAATTGTAACCGATATGGAAATTATCGTACCAAAAAAATTTGATAAGAGAAATTGAGAAAATATGAAAATATAATAATATAACTTCTTTTTAACTACTGGTGTAGGTGTGGAAATAAAAACATCCAGTATATATCTAAAATGGATTGTTTAGAGTTTAGAAAGAATTAAGTCAATTAACACACCCAACCCCCCAAAAAAAAAACAGAATAAATGAATTTAAAGTGGGATGAGCTTAATAGCAAGTTCGTATGGATCTACTCTTGCATTGGCGATCATATTCATTCAAAATCGAAATTGAAATAAAAATAGAAATTGAAATAGTTTTCCAATTAAACTATAGTAGAGCAAATCAAGCAAAACTAAAATCCTTCACTATGAAGGACAAGGAAAAGAAAACCTGTCCTCAGTACGTCATTCCATTTGTCACCCTAGCGACGTGGTTGCATCCCAACAAAGTTATTAACGGGCTCGGTTAAATTAACATCCAACTTATTAACAAAACTTAAAAATAATTAAAAATATTTATAAGACGGACAACAACGAGGTAAGCTGTTTTTGCCCTGTATATAGTCTTCTTTCTTTTTTGGCCACTAGTTGTCTCATAACAACACTTTCTTGGATATTATCTGGCAATAACAAATTTCTTCATGGTTACAAAAGTTTCAACATGAAGTATCATGGAAAAGGTAGTTCACAACAAAACAATCTTTTCTCATTTATCACAAATAACAATCAGGGTATTTTGATTTACACATTGTGCCGCACCTCTGGAAAAATACAACAACATGCCATTCGGAGAACAGAAGAGTCTATATCAATGTGCATGCTCTTTGAAATCGGAAGCAGAACAAAAGTTACAGCATACCAGGAAGGAATAATCTACAAGCAATCGTTAGCTCAGCACCATTAAAAGAACTTGTTATACTGGCTGGTGAGAGAATCCTTAAGATTTGAGTAAACCCCATAAAGTGAGTACTGCCGAAGGTTGGCTACTTCATACCATGAGTTGAGAGGTGAATAGTGCTTATCAGTTCCAGAGAATGCTAACTGTATCCCAAGGCTGCAGTCTACATTACCTCCACGATTTTTGCAATTGTTTGTTCTGATTGCACAGTCCTGATTGTTGAGGCAGACAAAGTTAGAATTGGATTTTTGTGAACATTTTGAGCAGCCATCCCTTTTCCAATACAAGTTCTGCAGCCTGCCCTTAGTAAACTCGAGCACCTGTATCAACAAAACTTCAGTGGATATCCAAACATCTTAGAAATTCAAATTAGAGAACATAATCGACGTTCAATCTTCTCTTACCAGGGTAAAACTGGTTACAGTGTATGAACTATTTGCAACAAAAGCAAGGTTGGACCTTGCAGCATATTTTCGACCAGCAAATGCAACCATGTAACTATAATTTTCCTGGAAAGTCAAAAATCACAAGCATGATACATCAAGCTACATACAAATTGCACATCTATAACTTCATCCATGATGTTCAAGCTAGGACAGATGCAGCATAACAAGAATACAATGATTCATTGTTGTTTGAAAAATATAAACCACTTGCAAGGATATGCTACTGAAAATATATATTCTTAACATGTGTGATAATGTGTGGTAGCCATCAAGTATAATTCCATCTCTAAGCATTCTCTATGTTTTCTTTTCTTTTAGCTAAGCACAGATAGTATTTTGCAACCAATAAGTGAGTATCAGTATTAGCTGATAAGGATACACTGAGTAGTTCAATAGTGAGAACAACACAAGTTGATCAAAACAAAGTATCAACAAGCCTAATATGCATTTTCGTAGACTGCCAAAGCATCTCCAAGTATTGAAAACATACGTTACTATTTATTCTTTTTCACTTAGTAAGTTCAAAAAGGTTTTAGTTTCTCCAACCATTATCAGATATGATAGTGAACATAACAACAATACTTTCAACTAAGTATTACTCGCATATGTGAAACTTATCAACAACAGAACTGGTAAATATCCAACAACAATCCCGCACCAATATCAAGTTCTAATCATCATCATACTTTCAACAAATATGAGGAGAAATTGATGCTCATCTCGTTCCTAGTCTAAGCACCAGCACAACCCAACCGAACATTGCATTATTGAACTAGCCGGGACATAATCCAATTCTAACCAAAGTGATCGAAACGGGGACAGCATACCACCTAATGCACAACAATACGGCAAATATACTCCTAAAACTATCTGCTTCAAGCAAAAACTTAAGTTCATTTCTACTCCTGACAATCGCAGGGGAGAAATAAGAGAAGTTAAATCATTAACTAACCGGAAAGAAGTCGGAGTTGTTGATGGTGAGTAGCGAGATCTCATCGACTTTAGGTCTGAAGATTGAGATCTTCGCGTTTTGGTTGGAGAGAGAGAGTCTGCGGTCGCAGGGTGACAACTGGAGACTGAAGTTGGAGTTGAGGAAGAAGGCCGGGCGTGAAGCAAACGCGATGCCGAAAGTGAAACCGTCGGATACTTGCACAGTCGTGTCAACGCAAGGGGAGTAGACGCCGTTAGTGTTTTCCGATTCGACGACCGGCGAGAAGGATGAGAAGAGAAGAGTGAGGAGGATACAGAGGAGAGGTCTGAAGATTGATGATGTTCTTGCTTCCGCCATTGTTGGCTGAGTTTGGCTACTGATTTCTGATTTTGACTGCGATGGAGAAGAGAGAGGTTGGACTCGGGAAGGGAGGAAGAGTGGACGACAAACGAACCTGTGTAGAACGGCACGTCATGGGCTTGATTCAGGCCCATGTGACAGGCCCATGTAATTAAAATATATGAACCGTTTGGTTGGATCATGCCAAAATGGGCTGGCGCACAAATTAAGTGGGCAATAATGATGATGCTTTAATTTCATGCTGTAAGCTTAGAGCTGTGCATGCCTAACGACAAACCAAGACGGCGCCGATTAATTATTGTCTTAATCATGTATAGTTAAACAGTTCAATAAATCTTCTCTATGTTTTCTTCCCTCCGATCAACCATCATTTTTTATATATATATTGGTAATGCATTGGATCGTGCTTTGCATATTAAAACAATCTGCTTAATTAGTTGAAATAATGAATATGGTTGACTTTGTCCCATATTAAATAATATCTTAATATTTTCTAGTTGAATACTTGTGATGGTTAGTGGAAGATGGTCGGTGAAAGTAATAAAATATGGTTAATCAGAACGAGACTAAAAAAGTATTGATATCGAATAAAAATTTCAAATATATAAAAAAATAACTATCTTTATATTTGTGTAAAACACCAACAACAAAAATCAGTATATATTAACATTCGTAGGAAAATTATAGAGTAGCCGGGTTATTACTTACGTTTTGTGCGAAATCGTGTCGCTTAACCTTACTTCTGAATTAATCGAAATGATGATTTAAACTTTATCCAAGATTGTTTTCCCTTAACTCCATGTTTATTAGTTCAAAGAAAAACCAAACTTTGGTCCCCACGGTCTATCTATGATTGAATTTTGTGATTCTAAATACACACATTAGGTTCGATTGCTATTATAAATGATTGGATGTCATATATAGTGTGATTAAAACGTTAATTTTATACAGCCATAATCAGAGGAAGCCCCAAGGAAGAAGAAGGAAGCAGTTGTTGTAGAAGTTAGCTGGTTGTTAGCTGGTTGTTATGTGGGTGATAGCTGTTAGTTAGTTATTAGAGTATTGGTAACCGTTTTGGAGTATTAGTAACTGTCAGTTTGTTAGGAATTGTTAGCTAAAGTGCATAAATAGCTCAAGTAGAGGAAAAAGGAGGACAACTTGCAATTGAAACATTTTCCAGAATTTACTCAATGAGTAATTGACCAGGTTCAATGAACCTGGGTTCCTTTACAAGTTCATTTCCTCCCCTTAACTACCTTGCATTCATCTCTCGCTGCGCCTCCATCTTCATCATATAATATTTCCACCATTGTTGTATCTCGAAGCTCCACTTGTGATCTTTTCTCCTCTGCTCGTGTTTCTGTCATTGTTCACGTTGCTTTCACTAGATGTGCACGTGACAATATAAAAAGGGATACAACTTAACACTATCCACAAGGGACTTGTAGATCGCGGTAAGAGGATCGTCCACAGAAATCTTGTTGGGGTTTTATAGTCTTGACTCGACTTCCTCATCACTGGAGTTGAGGGGTTTCGTTTCTGCAATTAAGATAACAAAGCAATAAAAAGAAATAAAGCAAAAATTAAATAAAGAAGCAATTTTATGCAGAAGTGAATCTTAGCTAAGATTGGTGATGGAGAACGGTTGCGAACTGATGTGAAGTAAACTCCGGTTAAGGGTGAATTCGTGAGCGCATTCCTTGTTTAATCGATCATTGACCTTAGATTTTCTCCTTCTCTTTCATAACTCTGCTATAGATTGGGAGGAACTCCTTTCCAATCATGCTCTCCTCCTATTGAAACCATCTGGGAGGAACTATTTTCCAAGTGATCCTAGCCAGTGGACACCTTGCTGGTTAAAGGGTTTATTCAATTGGATGCTGGCTTGAGGCACATGCGTTTTCTCAATGGTGTAGGGAAAGACAAAGTCTAGGCCAAGCTACTCCCAACTCGGAGCCCTAGATTGTCAGTCTGGTTAGGCCTATATCGATTCAAGTTCACTAACCCCCGCGAGGTTAGCTGCCTACTTCGTCACTCTGGTTTCGCTCGTCCCCTTCGTGACTGGCTACAAATTCGTCGTCTTGCCTAAGATTGATCGAGTCTTAGCCTAGACGGGAACCGGTTTGTTAAAACAGAACTTGAATCAATTACGAACGAGAGGATAATTGGAACAGATCGGTCTCACGATTTACAAGAACACTCACTCAACCCTTACCAAGAATTTGGTGTTTAGTTACTAGACAATAATCAAGAAAATAAAGAAATATTTGATGAACATGAAAATAGAATTAAATGCGATATTCCAAAGGAATTATCGCAGCAAAGTGTTTACAAGAACCAGAAGAAAAGAAGATGGAAGATCCCGTAATTGACAGCCTTCCATAACCTTTTATAAGGTTAGAGTCCCCGCCCATCACGTTTCTTTCCAAATTCAAAACTTCAAAAGATAAAGATAACATTATTCAAATTCGAAATAAACTAAAATACAACTAGCAATAGATTTGTTTGTTCAAATAGAGGATAATCCTTAAAGGATGTAATTTTGGATCACGTCTGATCTTCTCTAGCTGTCTCCAGCTGTCAAATCCACTCTTTTAGCTCAAAATCCCGTGACTCCTATTTCATCACGTTTTTTTGGCAATCTTGCCAATCATAGCTAAGATTGGTTTGTCTTGGCTAAGATTGGTCGTTTGTCTGATTTTCGCTCCAGAGATAGATTTTCTCTTTTTTCCTCCAGCACAAATCCAATTGTCATCCACACTCCAGCAATAGCGTCCCAAGACTCCTAGCTCTGCACGTCTTTAGATCGGCAGTCTTAGGCAAGACTACGCCCAAGATTGCTAGTTTGTGCTAAAAGCTGACATTTCCTCCATTTCCTTCTGTGCCCAAGATTTCTTACAAAAAAAGACAGATTGACATAAAAAAAGACTATTTTCACCATAACTAAGGTGGTTTAAAATGGTAAAAACACATGAAAATAAACGTCAATCACTCTCCTTACTTAAAGCTCAAATACATCGTCCCTTAATTAAAACTCCTCTTAGGGCCTGTTTGGCGTTCCGGTTCGGTGGAAAAAAGTTGATTGGAAAAAAGTTGAGTGGTAAAAAGTTAGTTTCTGACTTTTTCAGAACAGAGTTTGCTGTTTGGTAAATGTTTATTAAAAGTTGTGTGGGGAAACCCAGAAGTTGTTTTTGGTGTTTGGTAAAAACTGTTTTAAAACTATGGTTGGAATATAAAATGACCATAAAGGGCATAATTCATTTCAAGTGTTAGAATTAATATTTTTAGTATCTTTATATGTTTTTAATCAATTTATTTATAATTTAATATTTATCTAATATCATAAATAAATTAAATTTATTAATACCATGGTTTAAAGCATTATATTAAAATTTTTGTAAACTCTATATAGATATTTTTAATCAATATATTTTGGTAAACAAATAAGTAACATTTTATTTATGCTAAAAAATTATGCTACAATTTTTGGATTTGTTATAATGAAGTTGTTAAATAAAAGAGCTAAATTGAAGTTAGTGCCTCTAATTTACAATTTGATCCTATGAAAAAAAATATTTATGTTTTTAGTGAAGTAAAATATATTAATTTACAAAATTGCCAAAATTGCCGTAGGCCTTGTTTATTTAACCAGTAGAAAAAACCACAATACAATATTGGCGATTTCAATCCATTCTCATCGTAAAATTCTACAGCTCTAATCTCTAAAATAATATAGTTTCCTTAACTCAAAAAGGAAAAAAAGTATATTAAATATATATCACCATCAGATATTCACCAGCCAAACAAGGGAAGCAGTGGCTGTTTCTTTCCGAGAGGATGGAGCTGTGTATGTAAAGCATGACCAATCACACTGCGTATACAAGATATATAGTCACCGGTCCAAACAAATGAATTTATTTGAATGAATAATTTTACAATAATTCCGTCCATGACGATGCTTGATCAAAAAATAAATCACTAGAAAAAGAATAAATGCAATGCCACTGATTCTGCCTTCAACACTATTTGTTACTTTAATCTAGTGCACTGTTAGCCCAAGTAACACCTAACCAACTTTTGATTCATGATAAATGTCAACGTGGTCTAGATACTCGTATAGAAATCAATTCTGATCATCGCTTGTTCTGCAGCACCTGCACATGCTATCATAAATGCCATCTCATGGGCATCATATTTGCCAGCAACTTTCATAGCTATATACCAGTTTTATATAGTAAGAAGAACTGAAGATAACTTATGCATCACCGCAGACAGATAGCACTTCACAAATTCACATTTCAAAAACCTACCCCCATTTTCTTCTCTGATGAAAAGGGAAACCAAACAAAAAAGACTTCAAATGAAAGTTGAAAACACAAGTGATTCCAATAAAAAAGGATTTATGTGAAGTTTCAGTCAGTTATAGACCTCAAATTTGAAATCACCTGAATACTTAATTGTTGAAGCCTCTACAACACCCTTTCTCTAATGTGAAGAAAACAAAAACAATAAACCCTTCCTTCACTGGCCTAGTTTCCACATCATACATATTAACCATCAACCATCTATTGAATCACTGGTGCTATCAATCACATGAGCCTAACAATTTATTTACTTCTGATTTTTTTCCTTTTTTTCAGAACAAAGACAACAAAATACATGAGAATCCCGCTGTTTTCAGCTTGTAATAATTACCGTTGTTTATTTACAGACAGCAACCAGAAAACAATCTCATGGTGTTAGCCTATGTATAAAAAAAAACTCCAAGGATGTCGCTTTCTATTAATAAAATGCTAACACCAAAATTACAGGGACAGAAATTCCAAGTAATTGGAACTCCAGAACGACGGTTCAGGTGACTTGAATTATGTAGGAATAACAAGGTGAAGGAAATGTCCATTCAATAAACTCCCTTCACAACAACAATACATGGAAACATGATTATGGAGAGAGTACAAATTAATTCATGATATAGGAAGCAATATAAGGATGGGAGAGGATGATTTTCATTAATACTTGCCCATTTGCATAATTAATAGACCTTATCAAACCAAGATGACAGAAAAATTAAATAACGGAAGCATTTCAGTACAAATGCAGACTCTGAATAACAAAGAACCATTATCGAGCAACATCAATAGTGGCTTTCAAAGCATGTTTCACAAGCTATATCATTATCGAGCAAAAAATCCCAAATTTATCAAACTATTAATCCAGAAAAAACCCCAAAAATTCTGCCCAGCAACACAATAATCAAAATCATTAGAATTAAAAGACAAACAAATACATCAACAAGCACCCATATCAAGAGTTAATAGTGTGTATTGCAAAACATTAAAAAACAAGGAAATCGGGATCCGGATTTCGGATACAAACCTGAAGAGAAGAGGGGTCGGATCGGGATGGAGAAAACAAGGAAATCGGGCTGAGGGGGTCGAGGGAGAGGACGACTTTGGATGGAGAGGAAGGAGATCGGATGGAGGAGATCGGCTGGAGGAAGAAGGCCGGCGTGAGGCTGCTACAACGGCGAAGAAGAAGAAGATCGGCCACGGGATGAAGGAGCGGCTGCGTGAGGCGAAGAGAAGATGAATTAGGGCTCGAATGAAAAATCTTGCAATCGTGGGCATAAGATATGAGGGTATTTTTGGGTTTAGGAAAATTCATTAAAATGGTTTCTCGGTTCCGTGTTTTCTTCAAACCAATGGTTCTGTCAACTGGACCCTTCACATCCGGTGACTTCTACCCCATTTTCTTTGGTTTTTTAAACCAACTTCTAAAGAAGTTGGTTTAAAATTTTGATTACCAAACACAAATATTGGCATTCTGGTTTTGGTAACCAACTTTCTGGTACCAAACCAGAATGCCAAACAGGCACTTAACAATCTGTATCTATCTCCTGCTCTAGAGTTGACTTTCTGAATTTTTTTTGGACTATACCATTTCCTCTACAGCCAAAGTCATGGCTGACCAAACCGGTTTGCGCAATAAATCCCAAATCCCAAATCCTTCTCCTCCCTTCTTCTTCTTCATCCACCCTACCGGCGATGAACTCCACAGACGCAACCGGTGGATTCCTCGATTCCGGCAACATTGGTGGATTCGGGTATGGCATTGGAGTTTCAATCGGAATCCTCCTACTCATCACAACAATCACTCTAGCTTCATATTTCTGCACCCGAATCCATCCGCCCGCATCTTCCGGGTCGAATCAGAGAACGACCGGACCCACCCACCTGCCCGACCTGCAAAATTTTGTTGTGGATGTGGGTCTTGACGATGAGACCATAAAAAGCTATCCTAAGTTTCTCTACTCTGAAGCCACGCTACACAAAAAGGATCAGACCACCGCGACTTGCTGCTCCATTTGCTTGGCGGATTACAAGAATTCGGATACTCTCCGGTTGTTGCCCGATTGCGGGCATTTGTTTCATCTCAAGTGCGTTGACCCGTGGCTGAGGCTGCATCCGACATGTCCTGTCTGCCGAACATCTCCGATTCCGACACCACTTTCGACACCGTTAGCAGAGGTTACTCCATTGGCAAGCATGAGAGACTGAAAGAAAACGGGTCCGTATTTGTCAGATCCAGTTCCAAGAATGTAATTTTTTCATTTTTTTTGGGGGGTTAGTTTAGATCTTGAAATACAATTTTATTTTATACATCCGGCTGAAATATATGCAGGATAGATTCTTGATTTATTGCACTTATGTTATACATAAAAAAATTCTTTTTCACCAATTGTTTCTTTTTAGCTTGGATTTAATAGATCCTAGATTTAATCTCCAAATAAAAAAAATAAAAAAAAGACTTGGTTGACAAAAATTAACGGAAAATTATAGGATAACCCCAGAGTATAATGATGATGAAACTTATTATTAGTGTGGAACCTATAATTTATATGAGAGGGTGTGGATAGTGAGTTGACACAGTAGTATATAAACACAAACATTTTACCAGATGATAGTAAAAAGAAGTTTAATTTTTTATTATTATTATTGGGGAGTCCTCTAACTCGAGACTAATCATGTTCGAGTTTTATTAGGTTCCTAAAGAATGATGACTTTCCAATGTGGTTTTTTTTTATTCCCAAGATTTAAACTCGAAACCTTGTTTAAAAATGGACAAATCTCTTATCAATTGATCACAATCAATGTTGATAGGAAGAAGTTTAATTGATGGTGTTTAACTCCACAAATTAGAATTGTAAGGGATGAACAAGGTATCAAGAACTTAATAAATAAAAATAGAAGTGATTAATATGCATAAGTAGAGAATCAAAATTGGGTTAATTGAGTGTGTAATCAATGACGATTCTAAAATGAAAAATGCGACAATTATTTCAATCATTCTAATCTATAAAACAAAATGAAGGCAAGTGAGCTTGTGATGTGAAGCATGTTGAAATATTAACTAAAATTTGATACTAAAACTTATATGATTTTGAAAATTTTACTGTCATCATAGACTATTTTTTTCCGGTCTTTTTAGGTGTCCTTTTATCCCCTCCGGTTTAAGTTTTTGGTACTAACTTGTTGGTCTTTTAATGGTGAATACAGTAATAGATTGTAAGCGTAGGGCATTTTTTTCATCTATATAAGTGTAATTTGGCATGATTTATGGTAATTTTACCCCTTTACCTACACTTTAATCATAGGAATGTTATATAATTCAAAGCAGTTTATGTTACATGTTCAATCACGGATGATTTTAGTTCTTGAACTGATTGTTTGGTGTTGAATGAATTTGAATGGTGAGCAAGTTTCATCATTATATAAAAAGTATACTGCATTATGTTTGAATATGAAATTTTATTTTGTTTGTATAGCTGAAGCAATTGTGTTTAGAAATTGGATATGTAAAAATACAGAATTTACGATTTCAGATTATACTTATCATACTTTGGATGGCACATCTATAGTGAGACTCATGATCTTTGTGACGAGACATCGCGCCCAGTGTCTACTGGCGATTTCCTAGTATCTCATTCACAAGTTTACCAGGATACACGCCACCTGTAAGTCCTTTCTGTGTTACATTGTACTATATAAACTGTTTTTGCTATAATACGTAAGTTTAGAACTGCAGCTAAGTCTGGATTTAAGCCAACTATTAGAATCTCTGTTTTGTTAGAGAATCCTGCTAGTTTGCCACTACTACTAGTTGCTAGCATAAATCATAGGCTAAGTTGTTCTGTTACAGATGAATTGGGAAGAGTGTTGTTGCATACATAAATGTAAAAATCCATAGAGGCACTCGTAAGTAGGGTTTAGATGAGTATGTTTAGCCAATCTTCTTGCTGCTCAAGCTATACAACCTAGGGAAAGTTGTTTGGAAGCCGATAGACGAGATATTTATCATTGTGAGTCAACTGGATGATGGATTTTACTAAAAACGGGCTTTAGGTTTCTCAACTTAAATTCGTCAATTGTTCTAGCATTCCTTGCAGAGAAGAGATCTACCTCATGTTCTTGTTTCATTTCTCTGAAAATGTTTATCAACTGCAGGGTTCGTACTCTCTTAAAATGATGTTGATCGATGGGAACAAAAGTCAGCTAACTTGCACCTCCTTTGGCTTCAGCATTGGCCTGGCATCACCCGTCCTGGATAGCTAACTTCTTCCAGGATTTCTTTCAGCTCATGCTCCATCCTCTATACAAAGAATGTAGAAAGAATCCTTATTGTTTATACCTTATAGGTACTTCAGCATTTACTCGTGTACATTCCAAAGCTACCTTTTTCTTGATACAAGGATTAGTCATTTCTCATTAATGCTATAGCAACTTTAAGAAATTGTGCTTGTCCAGGATAATGATCTGCTTAAAATTTTCACATTTTACCGACGGATTATAAGTATTGATCGAGTAATTAGGGGTCTAAATTGTACCAGTTGCCATAGTTCATCAAATTTCGAAAAGGACATCTGCTCGATTGCTTCAAACCTAGAAATTGTTCTCTGCACAGTTGGATTCTTTTGAAAGAGAAGCTTTACCTCCTTATGACCTTTTTCATTTGTTTTTCTCTTCCATTCCATCATGAGGAGACCTAATTTTCTATAAATGTCAGGGCACTGTGTAGGCATTTTTGTAGCATGGACACCCACTTAGTCCCCACAATCTATGCAGTGATCAATTCCTAACTTTATAAAGCAACAAGAACAGGGCTTTTCAGTTTTCACTTTTTTTCTGCCATTAGACACCAAAATAGAAACCTTCCTCATCGTCCTGTCCAAAGCTCTTCCCCACATGTCATTCTCAAGTAATTGGCATCCTTCCATTCTAATGCTACTCAGCTGCTGCTGCCTCTGATCGCTTTGTCATCCATTCTTATCTTAAGACATGAAGTCAATGAAAGGAAGATTCTTAAGTAGATTGAAGTTCCTTCCGAGCGTAACCGCAGTAAAAGAAAGCCTTGTTTCTCAGTATCAAAACTTGCAAATCCCAGCAGTTTACATAAAAGAAGATGCAAAACATGTCGCGGTATTAAACGACGAAGAAGTAGAATCAGAACTCAATGCAGGAGCCAAGGAGAATATTACACCTTCTTTCGTCAAACTGCTGCCAACCATGGACAACCCTGAGCCTCCAATCTCATCAGCGAGGAGCAGAGAGCTCGAAACAGTCGGAGAAGTTGAGGAAAATGTCGAAGAATATCCATCTCTTGCAGGCTTCGAGGAGAAATGCCCACCAGGAGGAAGCCAGTCAATAATCCTCTACTCAACAAGCCTTAGAAGTATAAGGAAGACATTTGAGGATTGCCAAACAATCCGCTTCTTGTTAGAAAGTTTCAAAGTGAAGTACGACGAGCGGGATGTTTCGATGCACTTGGAGTTCAGGGAGGAACTATGGAGCATACTAGATGGAAGAGTGATCCCTCCTAGGATCTTCATTAGGGGAAGATACATAGGTGGTGCTGACGAAATGGTCGGTCTGCACGAGCAAGGTAAGCTGAAGAAGCTCCTGGAAGGAATCCCTCAAAACCTGTCTAACTGCCCTTGCACTGGCTGTGGCAACATGAGGTTTGTGATTTGCTGCAATTGTAATGGAAGTGCCAAAGTCTTCACAGATGTGGAGAGAGACGATACGCGCGTTCGATGTCTCGAGTGCAACGAAAATGGATTGATTAAATGCCCCATCTGCAGCTAGATAATCTAGTTGTTCTACGCTCTCAACTCTTCCTAATCTTTTCACCATTCCAATGTCAGATTACCTAATAACCTGAGCTATGCTTACTTATGTAGCATAGAGTTTTCTTCACCTGTTGCAATTTGACAAGTGCTCAGTCTTGTCAATGGAGATATTGGTGCATGTATCATAGATGTTTTTACAGTATAAAAGGCCAATGGGGCGTGTGTAGAATTTGCTGCTGAAAAACTAATTGTAATTTCCATCTTCAAGACGTTTATTCATTCTATGGCATACCTAGCTTATGATAATTTTTCTTGTTTATACAATACTACATGATTCCATATACAGAACACTCATAATTCATTAGTTGTCTGCCGATAATAAAATACCAGTAGGACTCGGGTTCGAGTCTCACGAAAGAACCTTTAGAATGTTTTTGTTGTTGTTGTTAATATGGATAATTAGGGAATGAATAAGGGCTTGTTTGGTTAGGAAGAAATGAGGGTAAGGAAGATGATAGAAGGGGAAAGAATCCTATACAAGGTTTGATATGATTCAAGTGGAATTGCACTTGAATGATTGTTGTGACAAAAGAGAAGTTAGGAATAATGATGTAGTGAGTAGGGAAGAGCAAGCACATGGATTACCCTAAGAAATAAGGGGAAAAGGCAAGAGGTTGGTGCCAAAAGGTGTGTGTTGTTCAATAATGGAAAGTGTGAGGCCATAATTAAGCATCCACGCCAAAATACCTTTTCCTTGGATACTGTATAGAAAGCTCTTTTTTCCCCAATACAAATTAGGGCAACAAGTTAAATTTGACTATCTACTTTCAATCTTCTTTCTTGTAAAGAATCTGTCCAAAACAATGAGAAAAGAAGGCAACTAATTGGACCTTAAGTGATCATAAATCACAAGTGACTAGAAGGCCCAAGCCTGTAAAGTTGTGGCCCAACTTTATTAGAAGGCCCATTTTACATCATGAAATCATTACAGTAACCTTTTGTAATTTAGGTAGGGTATTCCTCATGCGCAATTGCTCTTTTTGCTCATGGAGAAAGTAAGTCATCATTTTCTTTTTTCTTTTTTCTACCTTTGGATATCCTCTGCTACATTATAAGTTGTTCACAATTTTTCTGAAGAAAATAAAATAAAAATCTCCAATAGTGTTTACTTAACTTAGCTTTTCAAGTTTGAGTGCGGTTAGCCTGTAAATCTCGTAATTTTCTAGACATTTTATTGACTAGAAAAACAGGTTTTTCTGACTTAAAAGGATGATCAATGGCGTAGAGATAAATCCACAGGAAGGGAAGACCAGCAAATCTGACTTATCAATAAAGAATTAGAAACTGTTCCTTTCCTTGTCTGCAATTTGCCAATTTGCAATTTCTGCATGACACAGCGTCAGATCAGACTTGTTCACTACTTGCTGCAAATCATAACATTAAATTTTTTTTTTTAAAAAAAACAACTTTAGTGTCTAATTATTTAGGGTCAACCATTAATTGATCTTTTATGAGCACGCTAAGTTGATGAAATAAAATAAATCCGACTAGACCAATTGCATTTTCGATTTATCAGATATCTATTTTATTTTTTCCAAATGGATAAAAGACTAGTCTAGTTTACGCTAAACGGGGGGTTAAAACCTAAAAGGAAAGTTTCCCGTCAATTTTGGGATATGCAAATGCAACCTTTCCAAACATTCTCCCGTTGATGCAACTTCAAATGCTTAGCCAACCATTTTCAGTTGGTCCTTTAGTAGACCCACATATTTAATACTTGAATTGTATCATCAGTCAAAGTAACTTGTGCATGATGGGTGCACTGCCCTTCCTTCTGTACATAATAATTCAAAATGGTAACTGTAGATACTGGAAAGGGTACAAACATATCCTGAACTTATCTTTCACTAAAGGGTAACCGGTTCTTATTGCTGCAACTTTACAAATTGCAAATAGAGTCCGTAGTTTCCTGCCCGAAATGTCAAAAAAAAATTTAACCAACTTGTTCATCTAGATCCCCCATTTCATGTTCACCAGATTGTTTTTTTTACAATTTTTAAGAAGCAATGGTAAATAAACATGGGACTGAAAAGGGCAAGGAATCAAATGGAAAGTACTGTAGGCTGGGTAAATTTCCAATGACAGAAACTAAAGCATTGCAAAGAATCTTTTCATGTCCTTGAAGACCAACCTTTTAAAAGGTCCTGTCTTTACAGCCCATACAATCTATGGGAAAGGAATATTTTGTTCCAATCAAAAATGATGTCCACAAACCAGAATCCTAAAATTTAAGCCAACCAGATTCTTCCTGCAAAAATCTAAAGGGTCTCTGTTTACTTATCATCAGCATATGAACATCACATGCCTACATAGTAACTTGAAACCAAAAAGGAGCTGCAAAAACAGTTTAGATTCTCTACAAAAGTTACCAACCCTTCAAAAGTAGAAAGAGCAATTACAATTAATAATTTACAGAATCAGAACCTCTTCCTAAGAAATGGGAAACAAAATTAGAGTTGCCACAATAACTTACTGGACACAATGCAAACAAGTTAAGAGAAAAAGAAGATAATTCCATTAAAAATACAAGATTACGTGGAACACAAGTCTTTCTATTCCAGAATCCTTGAAAAAGCTCGAACAGGTTCCCTCTTTGTTAAAGATCTCGTTCACATCACAAGATAACCCATATTAGAACTGAAGTTAGACTAATCACACTTTCTAGAATTTACAGTAAGTAAGTCTCTAAACAGCAACTTCTGTGACAGCAATATTGACCAATGCAGATGGAGCAGTGTTCGCTTCTGCTGCATGAGCTTCTTGCAGTAATGGTTGTAGATACTGGGTGTAGTGGAACTCGATCTGTAACCGGTGATGGAGAGGCGTAGATGACATTAATCCTTTCTTGATATCTGCCTGTAATTCCCTGATCGGAATTGCAGCCAAGAAGCTCTTTATATACTCCTTGCAAGACTCCTTTCCTCGGCATACGACCTGCCCTTCTTCCTCAGTATTTGTTAGTTCCTCACCGGTCATTGGTTCATCAGGCATGGTTCCTGCAGACCCTGAAACAGGCACAACCTCCTTCGCGTTGACCTGCTGCTGGTTCTTGGGTTCCACAGCAGCAGCGACACTCTGCTGGTCACCTACAGGTTTCTCTTCAGCTGACTGACCCACATTTGGCAGTTTACGAATGATTGTGTTGCTATCGAACTTCAAAATGTAAGCATGACTGCATCCCTCATAAAGCCTCTCGCCTAATGTGTCAATGATGTAGTAAGCATCATGTTCAACCTTGAGAACGAAGAAATGGTCATTCCAACTCACAATGTAGACTTGAGGTTCACCGTTACTTGAACATTCTGCTCCAGCATTGCTTATTTCATCCCAAATGTTATCAAATGACATTGCACCATGCAAAAAGTCAAATCTTCCTTCATCCATTCCCTCGGGATGGAAAAACCCGATAAAGGACTTGCCAGGAACAACAGAGAGAGAACGTACTTTGGCTTGGAGAACTGTCTCTAGGTCAAAATGCTTGTCAGGAAATCGTTGCCTATAGGTGTCATTTTCACAGAGGTTCCTCCACTCCAATGACCCTTCTCGGATAAGACTGTCAAATTGAGATTTGATTGGCATGAGATCACGATTATTCTGAAACCAATCAGCAATGACAGCAACAAGGGCTGTACAAGCACTCTCGCCTGCTGCCCTCTCACTTCGCTGATCAATAGAAGCAAAGAAGACCTGAGCTTCAAGACTCATCTGTCCATCTCGGCTTGTCAATTGTTTATGTTCCCAACTCCCCACAGCAAAGTTGTCATCTCCAAATTCAGAGACTGAAGATCGATTAGCAGATGAATCTTCGTCTGTCTTATGCCACTGCAAAAATAGTTGCCAAATTTCAAGATTTATAACTCTGCCAAACTAAGCAAACGAATGTATAATCATGAGCATCGGAGATTGTATGTTTTGTTTTCCATCTTTAAACCACTAGACCCAATGTATATAAATGTGTGGAAGAAAGCAATTAAATAAAAGATATGAAGTGGGTGAGAGTTCTTACCCCAAGTGTGAAACCTTCATCAGAGCTAAGCTGCCGACGATCAAAATCGATATCATCCCCACCTTCTTCATATGCCTTCTTAAGTAATGGCTCTCCTCTGGCTTTAGGAGACCTGAAGCTCATTTTCCTCTTCCTCCATGGTAGTATGCTGCGTTTTGAACTTTGCAATGGATATGGTTCAGAAGCCAATGGAGGGGGCTCATCAACATGTGAACAACCGACATCAGACTTGCGATTGCTGTAGTATACCCAATCCTCATCTATGTCTTTTCCCTTCATATTAGAATAAAAAGATTCGCCAGCACAGTTAGCATAAGCTAATGTACCGTAACTGAATGACTTCCTAATGCTAGAATCCGCCTTGACCTCATCAGCCTCTCCCTCCTCAAAGTCATCAAGTGAGTCTGTATCAAATGGATAGTTATATTCACCTTCCTCACTCCTAACAGAGCACCTTCCCTCACTGCTTTCTTCCTCACGGCAAGCTTTTTTTGCTCGCCTGGTAGATACATACTCTGTAAAAATCTTTACCTTTCTGAGACCCGCTTTAATTGCTGAAACCTCATCCTTTTCAGCGGATACAGTTTCTCCTGATTGAGTAGGTGATGGAAGAGGAACTATTGCTCTCTGTACTGACTCTGTGGTTTCTGGAGCAGTTCTCAATTCCAACAAACCCATTGAAATCTGGATTGCAATGAAAACGTAAGCATGATATAAGCAAGAAATAAACATAGAAACAGCAGAAAATTTATTGCAGGAGAACCACAATTAGCAAAATAGGAAAGAAATGCACATTGAAATAAATCGAAGGCACATACACAGAGGAGGGGACGAGGCTCAGCTGTATTGCCAGGGAGTACGAGAGGGAGGCTTAATTGAACCTCTTTCTGTTCTGCAGCGGAAGCAAATTCAGCAAGGTTTAACAATGCTGTTCCAACTGTAGGAACCTTGTTCTTTGCCCCTTGACTCAAACCCTGGATAAGAAAAATAGAAACTAAGTTCTCTGAACAAAATAAATTTCAGTTCCAAAAAATTCAGGTGGTGACATGAAATGGGCACCCTCAAATACTCCTCAAGGGAACAGTAAATCATTCAAATTCCAACAAGATATAAAATCAGCAATCCAGTTGAGCTAACCTTTATACAAAGTCAAAACAATATGTATATATAGGAAAGAAAAATACTCCCCTAAATCTGATATTCAAGAATCTATCAAAAAGAAAAATTAGTAATTGAAAAGAAATCTGATAATCTTTTCATCAATGAGAAACTCATAACCAAATCCATCTCCATCACATAGAGAGAAGAAAATTCAAACTCCAAAATAAACAATATTTCCCTTACAAGGAAAACAATCCACAGCATAAATGATAATTATTGGCTCAAACAAACCCCAATGACGAGATAGATAAGGAGCTTACATTGAAGACAGTGAAGGAGATTTCCCAAGGATGGAAGACCACATTTTGATGATTATCATCCTTACCATTACTGTTGTTGTTGCTGTTGTTAATAGCCGTTAAAGTACACAAGCTGCAGAATTCCTCATCCCAGTCCAATGCAACGACATAATTTTTTCCCACCTCTACTTCTTTGGTAAAGTTCCTCTTCACAGCAACTCTCTTCCTAAGAGAGCTCATTAACGCCGACTTGGGACCTTTCCATTTGATCTCAACCGTCAATTTCTCCTTCTCCTCATCTTCCTCCTTCAGATCCCTCCTCCACCCTTCAAGCCTCCTCACCACCAACCTCACCTCATACTTTTTCGTCACCAGAGGCGGCCATGGCCGCCACCTCATCATCTTCACCACCATTTCTCACCTTCCTCCTACCCCAAAAATCTAAAAAAATGCTTCCTTCCTTTCTCTCTCTCCTCTTCTTGACTTCTTGGTTTTTTCTCTCTACCCACTTCTTGATTTCTTTGTTTCTGTATTTATTTATCCAAAAAGAGGGAAGACCCAGGGAAAAAATGGAAAAACAGAGCAGAGTGTAAGATGAGTGTAGGGGCAAAAGCAAATCAGATAGTACAAAAGTAGAACAGGGGAAGAGAGGAGAGTTTACCTAGGGTTAAAAAGGGATGATGATGACGCGGGATGATTGGATTGGACGGGGAGAATAAGAGAAATAGAAGGGTATAATGGTCAAAAGAAAGTAAAGAAACAGGGGATGCGATTGCGGAGCGAGTTGACTTGCTCTGTCCTTCTTGGAACGTGTTTGTTTGCTTGTTAAGTATTAATTTTATTCGAATATTAATAAATTTAAAAAAGATAATTTACTTTATTTTTAAAATTTTAATCCAAATATATAATCATGCTTACTTATTGCTTACTATCCGGTATCCGGCTTTTTGGGTTAGTTGGATAAAGTCATCATCAACTACGAGTCTTTCACCTCACTCGTCCTTTTTTTTACCCCACAGTTAAAGAACCGGAGTAATTTTTCATTTATGATGTATGACTTGTCAATTTGAAAATACTATTCATGAATTAAATGAGGAAAAATAGAAAAAGACCATCGTAGTAAAACAAAAATAAGATTTGCCCACATAACCTTTTCAAACGAAAAAGAAATTTGCCACATTGATTTTTACCCCTAGTTAATATCGCCACAGAACAGAACATAGCTTTGCTTTCTCATTTATTTCGCTACATTTATAAGGGTGATCCAATCCAACTCACTCTTAATAGTTTTGCTATTTAAAATCAATGTTCACATGAATTTTTTACAGCAATTAATCTAATATCCTTAAAATATAAATTAATCCAATATCTTAAAAAGCCTTGCCATCACTTCTTTAGTATTTTTTTTTTTTTACAGGTGAGTATTTTGATATAGTTTGTTATATTTAGACTACAGACTTTATATGGGTCCATTGTTAATTGTCGTGATTAATATTTTTATTTATATATATAATATAATGTGGTGTTTTATATCTCTTTCGTATCAGAATAATTCATACTTTACCGTCAGTCAGTATAAATGGTACCTTAGGGAGTTATAAAAGTTTTTTTTTTTTGTGATAGTAATAACTTTTTTATTTTTTGGATTTTTTTTTAATTTTTTCGTTTGATTCAAGGGGTATGGAAGAAATACTAGCAATGTTGACGAGCAAGAATGTGGAAAAATGAGAGTGACGTATAAGGGGAAGAGGAGGTAGGTTTGAAATTGAAAGGGAGCAAAAGCTTATCTCTGCGGATTTGTAAGTTTAATTAGATACCATGGGTTTGTGCTTGACATCTACTTGCACAAATGATCAAAAATAAAATAAAAAAACTTACAATTGGTAAAAAATATTTAACAAAAGATTAGTCTATGATCCACGCAATACTTAGTTTAGTAATCGTATTAATTATTCTCCTTTTTTCCCCCTCAATACTGCAAACCGCAGCAAAATTTCTAAAGTCCAAATAAATTCAATTGTCGAATATTATTGAAGCTCAATCTTACTTTCTATAAAATAGGAAAGATAAAATTTAAGTTCATATTTTTTTTATCCACATTTATATCTATATTAAAAATAATTTGCAACCTTAATAAGAAAGCCGTTTGCAATAACATATTATTCGGTGATAACATTATGTGAAATCTATCACCCATGAAAGGTAATATGGACATTTCACGGGATGTAAACCCAACGGGATATCTCAATGAGATATATGTGCCCAATGGCAGTCAACGGAGGGTTGGTATATTCATGTCCCACTTGTCAATCGCTACTTGTCAATCGCATTTAGGTAGCGTTTGGTTCACAAAATGTTAAATGTTAATTTTTTATTTGGTTGGCATTTAAAATTTTCGGAAAAGTAACATTATTGTGTTTGTTTTGTACTTCAGAATCCCCAAAGAAAGTAAAAAAAATGACTACTTTTATCATTTTCTATATTTGTGTCTTTGTTATCTTGTTAGGTGTCTAATTATTCTTTTCTATATATACTGTGCTACACAAATTCCTCTAAACACGTTAGACTTTCTTTCTATTTAATTGTCTATCTTTTAACAATCAAAATATCAAATGAGTTTGCTTTATGACTATGGTTTTTTGCAGGTTAAAGAACATGACAAATGACATAACCTTCGTATTAGAGTCCTTGAAAATTATAGCAAAGTATGACACATTGTGTTCTAGCAATGCAAAAAATATAACTGTAACAATAGACAAGTCTAGGATCGGGATTTCTTGGATGATTTGTTCCCGTTCCTAACCATATTTTCTTCTACCTATTGTTATTTACATCATTACTGTGTAATTTTGATGTGATTATTATAATTTTGATGTAATTATTCTAATTTTTATGTAATTAATATAATTTGGTGAAGTTTTAAAAAACAGAGAAGAAAGAAGACATTTTATTAGGTTATCTTTTATAATTAGTTTTGGATAAATATGTCATTTAATAAAAAAAAATTAATTTTCCCTGTAGGGGGAATCACTCTCCCCACCCCCTAGCCAAAGAATCACTTTCTCCTATTTTTTTGAAAGTCAAGGCGATCAAGGAAAGTTGGATTCCGGAGGAGAGTGATTCCTTGTCGCAACCAAACACAATAAAGCTCGAAATCTCAGATTCTCGAGTCACTTTCCTTTCTAATTCCGTTAATCAAACACACTCTTAATGTCAAAAACAAGCCTTTTTTGACCTATATTTAATGCATTACCTAAACAGATTAGATAAACTAGAATCCTAACTACCTCATATTGAAATAGTCATACCCGATTAATCATACCTACATTTTAGTCATGATTATTCTTACCTTTGCTTGTAATTTCTCACTATAAACACCCCTCATAACTCTTTTTAAAGATAGATTTAAGAATATTAAAGACATTCATAGCTACCACATTCTCTAAAATTTATTAGCCGCATCATATCATCACTGTTTCGCTTAATTTTGTCATTACTCGATTGCTATCATAATTAATATCAATAATTACATTCAACAACATGCAAACTTGAGCGTTGGAGTGCTAACCCGGAGACAATACCTTGACTCTATGCGATATTCATCCGAGAAGAACTTAGAGTGACTACACTCCATCTAAGGACTGCTTGATCAGAAGACCGCTACAACCTTTATATCTATTATTAAATACATACCTGTAATTCAAAACTATCATGGGAGAAAAGGAAAATTAAGTACAATTTTTTTAATTTTATTTTTACTTTGTTGTGCTGTTTTTCTTATTCTTGCCTTTGTTTTCCAAAAGAAATATTTCTTACCGTTGAGTTCTTCGCTTGCTTACTTCAATGAACGGTGTTAAGCAAATAAAAATTCAACTTTAAACGGATTTTCCTAGTTGATGAATGAATGCACAATTCGAAAATAGCAACAACAAAAAAATCAAATTTAGTAGCCAAGTAAATGGTTAGATGATATAAAATAACTCTGAATTTTAATGTTTTAATTAATCGTAACTCTGAACTATTTTTTTGTTTAATTACCCCCCTGGTCGTAATTATTATTGTTCAATCACCCTCTACTGTTACAAAAATCTAATCTGGCATCAATGACGTCCGTTATTTGTCACATCAACACCCCACTGTTGCCACATCGGACCTCGCCACTTCCATTCCCCCCTTATCTTATCCCTCTCAATCACTAAACTCATCACCACCAACCACGGTAGCACCACCATCTCCTCAATTGCTGCCATCAATCTCACCATAGCACTGTCTCTCACAGCATCATTGCCGCCGAATCACCACCGCCAAACACCACAGACTCTTACCTCTCCTTCTCCCTCAAACGTGTCCATCACGATATTAAAATGTAAAAAAATAGGTTAATTAGAATTTGAATGGTCACAATTTCTATAATATAAACATGTTTTCCTAATATATATATATATATATATATATATATCATTTACGTTTTTCCTGCCTGCCTGGAAGACGGAGGGAGTATCCCTCCGTATACTCCCTCCGTCTTCCAGGCAGGCAGGAAAAACGTAAATGAAAAGATGTTCCAAGCAGGCAGGCAGATGTACAATAGGGCAATGAACTGCCAGACTAATTAACTCAATGACTCACCTCCCTAAACCCTAAACCCTAAACCCTAAAACCCTAAACCCTAAACCCTAAGGCACGATAGGGCACGGGCCATAAGAAAATTTACCCAAGTGTCTTGTGTTTGTGCCAAGCCGTGGCACGAGAGGGCACAGGCCGTGGCACCATAAGATTTAGAGAAGGGCAATTATGGGAAAAACCATATATATTATAGTACTATCAAAGAAAAGGGGGAACAAGGTAGGCACGAGAACATTTAAAAAAACGAATGGGTATGTAATTCAGCAAAATGCGATACTTGGTGTGAATTGCAGAATCCCGGCGCGCGCTGCACGATCGAGGCGACGGCATCTCCGCGAGCGTTTCAAAGGCTCGGGCTTAGGCCGCCACCACAATCCGCGTCGAACCCATCTTGATCGAGATATCTCTAGCAGAACCTTCCGTCGCACCATATGGCACCTAGGGCCGTGGCCGAGAGGTTATAATATGGCACATAGGGCCGTGGCCGAGAGGTTATAAAATTCAAGTAAAATTGTAATAATATTTATAAAATTCAAGTAAAATTGTAATATTATTTATAAAATTCAACGATCACGCTCTCGCTCATCCCTCTCCCTCTCTCGGCCATCATCACCGCCGCGACACCCGATCTGCTCACCCATCACCACCAATCGCCGCCAACCATCGCTCTCCCTCACTCCCTGATTCATTCTCACCCTCACTCTCTCATCCAGACAGAGACCATTCTCACCCTCTCTCCCTGATTCATTCTCACCTTCTCCCTCTTACACAAACACAGAACAAGACCCGAGACTCTCTCTCTTACTCCCTCATTCGACCCTCCATCATCCACCATCACCGTCACACCAGCACCTCCCACGCTGTCATCGCCTATTTGCAATCACCGCCACACCAACAACCGCAATCACTCTCTCCCTCACGGCAGCCACACAAGCAAAAGAGAAAAATAATATCTCCCTCGTTCCTAAATATTCACCATCATCTCTTCATCTATTAAAAGTTTGCTATGATTTCTTCTCATTTTCTTATCTTGGTTTGTTGTTGGTTTACTACTGTTTTTTGTGTGTTGATTTTTAGGTTGGTTCGGGTTTGAAGGAGATGAGGTGATTTGAGGGATAGATTTGGGTATATCTAGGTTACCGATTTGGGTAAAGGAGCGCCTTTACCTTCATTTTCTCAATATTTCGACATGTCGATTGTAGAGATGAAGGAGACAAGATGAGATAAGGGGGAAAGGAAGTGGCGGGGCCCATTTGTCACTATTCATTGACGTAGCATCAAGCGGACGTGGTAATAGTGGAGTGCTGACGTGGCAAATAACCGACGTCGTTGATGCCAGGTCAGATTTCTGTAACGGTAGGGGGTGATTGAACAATAATAACTACGATCATGGAGGTAATTAAACAAAAAAATAATTTAAGGTTGCGATTAATTAAAACATTAAAATTCAGGATTGTTTTATATCATTTAACCCCAAGTAAATTAGAGTTTGTTGGTAATTAGGTTTATAATTATTTTACAGTCTTCCCTTGTGGAGTCTAAGCTCATTTCAGTTAAAAAATTAATCTCATTCGAGCACAAATAACTCTTTATTTTCCAGTATGGTTTATTCAATTGTCATGATTCAAATTCGAAATTGTAATTGGAAGTTTAAACAATAATTATATCCAATGTTGGTGGTTAGGTCTATAATTAAAAACAATAATTTGCACTACTAAATTAACGCATTGTCTTATGGAACTTAACCTTCGTAAATAAGAAAAATGTCAAAGTATTAACAAGAGTATCCATTTCTTTTCTTTCTTTTTCCGCATATCATGCAAAATTCACTTTGGTTTCAGTAAATAAAATAACCACAAGTCAACACAAACACAAACATGAAGCTTGATCCAATCCCAATCCATCCAAATTGATTTCTTTCTGGTCCATAAAGCTATCCATGACCTCTTTTGCTATAATGAATCCTTTGACTTACATGTGCACCGCATAGCCTTTTGTATCAACCCTTGTACCATGTGGATTTTGCTTCAAAAGGTGGGTTGGAATGACACAAGTTATATATCTTGGCTCTTACATATTACTTTGATATTACTGTTCAAATCACACGGATTAAAATAAAATAATAAAAATTTTAATAAACCAGCAGTTGGGCAGACGAACAATAAGGTAAATATGGGCAATCGGGTGACAAACAAGGACAATTGGGTAGCAAAAAAAAGTAACTTTTTATGCGAAATTTTAAAAAACATCAATTAAATAAAAATATCATTTTAGGGCTAAAACGTGAGTTGTTTTTATCTGGAGAGAATACTAGCTAGTTTTGTTGTAAACTCTTAGCTCCTTATTTCTTGGGTTAATATTAGTGACACAAGTAAAATATTAGTTTTATTTCAACGCGACAATATATCATATTACTTATAAATATGAAACGATCGTTGCTCGTAACACTGATATTTTATAAAAGTAATAATATTTTTTTCTACTTGCCATGTTATAAAATATCTGTCACTTAAACATTTTTTTTTTCATTTTTCTTGGGTTGATCTTTTTTATTTATTTGTTTATTTTATGTTTTTGCTACATGTTTTTTTTAAATAAAATTTACCATCAAAGAAAGTAACAAAAGTATTGGAAGGAGATTATTGGAAAGAGCAACCAGAAATCAAAAATAAAGGAAGGGTAAAAGTGAGATTCACCCGTAAAGCAGTCAGTGACAATTACTTGAAATAAATTGCGAGAATATAGAAATGTCACGTGTTGTAATCACGACGTCCAAACAACACCTTCACCGGATCCGACTCTTTTAATTTTTCTTAGAATATGACCAGTCATTTTAGAAGAATCTGAACCATTCAATAAAATTGAACGGATGAGATTAAAAATTCAAATCATTAATGAGTTGACCAGTCAATAAAATTTAGCAAGTGGTCAACTCATTAATTACTTAAAATTTTAATTTCATCCGTCCAATTTTATTGAATGATTCAGATTTTTCTAACATGACTGATCATGTTATAGGAAAAATTAGAGGAGACAAATCCCTTTCATGAGAATTATAAACCCCCTTCTTTGGAAATAAAATAAAATATTTTTTAAATTATATTTTCAACTACTACGTGTGTCCATAACACTATCAAACATTGAGTTAGCTTTAACAAAATAAAATTAAAATGTGTCTATTTAATTATTTTTCCATGATAGGCTGATATAGTATTAGAACTGTCTATAGCAACTCTTTAATATAATTGGATTAACAATGTAATTGAAATTTGGTTTGTAATCAACATTAATTCGCCTTAAAAGTTATAGAGATTGGCTTGCGATCTTTCTAATATTTACCTATTTTATAGGTGATTATAAGCTTCATTTGAGTATATTTGGTGTAGTTGTGTTGCATGTTTCGAATAAAATTCTTAGTTTAGGGGGAGAAAAAAATGAGAAGGAAGAACTAACATTAATCGGAAAATCTTCTCTTTGTAGTTTTTGCACGACTTTTGCTGTTAGGAAGGAATAGCTATAATACTCTGGAATGAAAAAAGATACCAAATTTTTGGGAAAATACTATTTTCATACCATAAATTTAATTTAATTATTTTGTCATTTTCTCTTATAATTTTTTCACTTATAAATTTAAATGGCTAAAAAAGAATTTTTTATTGATTTTTATTCTTTTATCTCGCATTTTTTAAAAGACAAAATACTATAATAAAAATATCAATTTCAGGTAAAAATATAAACAAGTTAAATTTTACGGTAACTCTCTAAATTGATTGGGAACGAAAATCAAGATCTTCCATAGTGTAATTCTGTAAACGTCTTTTTCTAACTGACCTTTTTGACGTCGCTTTCCCGGCCGGTTTGTCACAATGCATTCGGACTCACGTCTACAGATAATGAGATACCAAATGAAGTTAAAATAAAGCTAGCTATTACTGTTAGCTGTAATTTTGGAGGTTGCTCGTTGGTTTTTACAAGAATTTAAACCTTGACCTTGACCTTGACCTGGTCCTCTATCCCCTCGTCACTAATCCAAATAAGTTAAAGATGTGTTTTTCAACAATGTGAATTAGCTAACTTGTCACCGTGTTGCAACATTCTCAATAAGTGGCTTTGCATTATAAAATACTTTTTTACTAATAACAATATAATTTACATCACATCATCTCAATTAATAATTGTATATAAATAAAAATAAGTTATATTTTCCTCAATAATGTCTTTGCAAGTCAAAAGTAGGTCATTATTCTCCATTATTTAGCACTCACCAGTTAATTCATGGTCAGTTTGTGAGTTTTTGAATGCTCGGAGATCTGTTGGATCCCGTTGCCTCAAAAGGTAGTTTGCACAAATCCCTTTCCTAAGGATGGCTTAGGGACGTTATCGGTAGCGGTTGTCCTTGAGGTAGGCGTTTTTGTGGGACATCGGTAATAATTAATCCTATGAGATCTATCGGTAAATATGTGAACACCAGCAGTGAGTGGGTTGTAGTTAGGTTCTATTGGGAATTACAGATATCATCTAATCTTTATTTATTAAATATGCTAATCCATCATCGGCTGACACATATCACTCAAACATTAAATATAAAATCTGTGTTAACGGTTCACCGCCCCTTTTATTCTGAAGCATGTCAATCGGCATTAAATGTAAGTGACATGCTTCGAATAACTAAAGTCAGTAGCCGTTTCACACCACCTACTTATCACATTAGTCAAAATTATACTTGAGTACATTTCAAGGGGTACGCATTTACTCACCCACACCAAACACCGGAAGAACAGAAAGCCTCTCGACCAAGCTGACCTATACCGTTAACCATTTTCTCTATTTGTTACTGTTACCGATAACTTTATTTGTTCTTATAATGATTTAATTGTCGGAGCTTCTACATCGAAAATCCCTTCGGTATCCCTTCGGTATCCATACCATCATACCGTAATAGATTTTAACTGAAATACCCTTACTCGGTTCACAAGGTTATCACTTGTCACTTTGTTTGGCATGCTGTCTGTTCTTTCAAGAAATAATCAAAAGAGCCACCAGGACTCGTATTGTAAATTCGTGACATCCGCAGTACACGAGTGGCCAGCTGTACCAGACAATTACCGTTCATATTAAAAACACATCTGTTCTTTTTCTTCTCCACTTTCTTCTTCTCTCTCTAACACGGTTTTGCTGAGTTTGATTATATCATTCACGGTTTGTTATCGTTGGTTTGTTTTTGCGTGGATTGAGGTAACAACTCTCTAAGTTTTGAGACTTGTAATATTAAAAAAAATAGACGTTCAAACTTGAAAGATTGTTATTATTATTATTATTATTATTATTATTATTATTATAAAGAATTAAACCCGATATAAAATCAAGGACATTGAAAGGAACATCACCACCAGAGATGAAACATACAAAGGTGGGAAGAAAAGAAAAGAATCACCAAAACGGCAAAAGCCTTAGACCATCAAAGCGACAAAGTTGAAGGGCAACCACAAAACAAAATTTATGATGCACGACAAAGAAACCAAAAACCACAATAAAATATATAAAATCTTGACTACAATTGGGAATAGCCCACCTGTGTCATGAAATCCACCTATTTGTCTTTTTTTCTAATAAAAAATTCAATAATATTTGAACGAAATTAATATTTTGCTCGTAAAAGGTAACAAAGAAACTCGGGTTGATTGAGAAAAATTCACACTCCTTAACTACAACTACTGTTGTCCTTATAAACTAAAATTTCATCTTAAATAAACTTAAAAGGAATATCTTTAAATGAAGCAAATGAAAATGAGGATCTCAACTCTTTAAGTTTTGCATTTCGGCCCACTTCCGGTGGTGTGTTGTTCTTTTAATATATTAGCTTAACAAAAAAATAATAAGGCAAATTAAAATTATTAGGCATATCATAATGTTAAAAAAAGGAAAATACCTTTAATTTTTTCATAAACAAACTACTCATTGATTATGACAGAATTTAATAAGCCAAATTGGATCCATCATCCACGGTAATAAAATGAAAAAGGCTCAATGGTCATACTTAGTTGCTGTTTAAAAATTAATTAAGGCAGATTTGGTTTTGTATAGTTTAGTTAAGTCCGCTACAACATTTTTTTTTTCTACCTTGATTATTGACATAGTTGCACCATAATTTCCCATGAAAACCAGCCCCAAACTTGCCAAATTTAAAATATACCATGTCCATGAGCATGCTAAAAAGTGCATGCAAGAAATGAAACAGTACTCCTGATTTTTTTTAATAACGATACTTTATAATTAATTTATTCAATATAGATGAGAAAGAATAATGTTTATTGGTTAGTTTATTTAATATAAAAAAGAGATATAGTTGTTTAATATTAAAAATACTCGGTTTCAAAATATCATTTATTAGAATTTAGAGAATTTAGAGGGGGTATTATTCAAGTTATGCAAAGAAGTAGACGCATGCAACTAACCAAGTTTTTATAATATGAAAAGCACACACCAACTCCTATTTTATAATTGTTTAGTAAGACTGGATTTTCATGTTTTATTTTACTATTAATTAAAACCAGATGTTTAGAAAATAAAATTAATTTAGCCAACTTATTCATCTAATAAGAGATTTATTTTTTGTCGATTTAGGTTTTTTTCAATGACTACTTTATCTTCCTAGTAGAAGATGGATATCGTTCAATCATGGTAAGAGAGTGTATATTTTACTATTTTAGTTTGGTCATTTTATTTTTGAAAAATTAAAAGAACAAAATTGATGGGCTTTATTATTTTGACCTTAAACTGGTGCCATGATTAGATTGGTATTAGTGAGGGCCATATTACATGTATTCCACTTCAATTTTCATCCTCAGGTTATATGGAGAAGAATCCCAGGAAACGATGCATTTTTTTTTTGTTTCCTGCATCATTGAAGTCAACCTACCATTTTCCTGATCAAATTAAAGTTGCGCACCATGAACAAAAACACTGAAGTGATCAGCACATCAGTCCATTTAACTTTTCCTTTTCTCATTTAAAAATCCAAACAATTCCAATACACAGGCTTCAATTGCTGAATATTCAAAAATTGAGGATGACATTATATTCTTTAGGGCACTTGTCAATTGTCATCGATCGACAAGCATATCCCGTGTGCTTGATTTTGCTGTCAAAGTTACTAGACATGGAAATGAACATTGCTTTTGACAATCTGTGGTGGGTGACTAGAAAAACAAATTATAATTAAGCCATGTTTTCCTTTTTTTTGTTTTGTTTACATATTCTTATAAATTCATGGCCTTGCGTCTTATTTTTCTAGATTTGAGTAGATGTATTCTTGAACTCACCCGGTCGGAACTAATTTATATGGTCGGCTCATTATGGGGTAAAATATTTTTAGTAATAACTAATAAGGAATTATTATATTTGCATTAATGAAATCAGAACCCACATGAATTTGTAGTTCAATTGATTAGTGCATATTATTTTTATGATGTAAAGTTATGAATTCGATATCTCATATTCTAATAATAAATAATATTATAACCATTTAAAAAAAAAACAGTGAACTTTTTACTTAAAGGGGTAATAATGTTGGACCATTTAAATCGATTATTAATTCTTTATATAGACACTCGATATCTATGTCTCTTTTCAGGTCCGATTAATCTGAATTCTCACCGTGAAAGATACTCATCATATCCCCATTCAGATCAAATTAAACTGAGATATGAATGGTAACAGGAACCCATTATTGATTTTTTTTTAAAATTTAAATATAAAGTGTAACCATGTACGATAAACACTTGGAAATCAAATGGTGTCAAATGAAAGTATGAGATATTTGGTTCCAAATCCAAGTCCTTACCACTCACTATAAAGTTGAGACAAAATTCTTTCTAGAAAGCTTGATCGGCATATAGTGAAAAGTGGGAGGGCTTTTATACAAAATGGTTGAAGGAAGCAAAGCAAAGACCAATTTCGATCGGTGATGATCACCACCTGTGTTGTTTCCTCCACAAAGGGAAAGGAAATCAATTTTGGGGAACACATAAATATACAAAGAGACTGATGAGACTCAACCCATGTTTTGCCAACACTTGCACTTGCGCGACAAGACATTATTAAAACCTAATGGTTCAAGTCTTGCAACGTGTTTTTCCTTTTCGTGTAAATGTTGTGTACTGAGGATTTTTTTACGAGATAGGGTTATACGTTTAGTTTAATTTACCGTAAAGTCGAAGAATAAAATTTCTCAAACGGTATTTTTTTTTTCTAACAAAATAAATAAATAAATAAAGAAGAACACAGAGAAACTAAACAATAGGGTGTTCATTTGAGTGGTTCAACGATTTTATCTGTTAAATAATAAATCGCTAGTTTATCAATTATTGTACCATTAGCGAGCCTATACGATAATAATAGTTTGATTTACGCCTAAGAAAATGATTTTTTTTAGACATTTAACCAAAAAAAAATGATTAATGTATTAACAAATTGTGTCTTAAATGCTGTACTTACCAATACTATTGAAAAAAACAAGCATACTCTGTGGTTATTAACTATTTATTATTGAGTACGTTTAAAGTAAGAATTGACTAAAAGTACTGTTTGGATGGAGTGATGCACATGTTTGGAAAATTAGACCCACCATTCCAATTTCCACATTTGAGGTTACAGTTCACACTCACTTTCTTCCACTCCAGACCAACCTGTCATGGGCCCAATTAAAACAGCTGTTGAGTCCAGGTCAAGGATGTCCTACATTGGGGCCGGGGGCTTACTTCATTGATTTTACTTTTCACTGGACATGTTTATGGGCTTAGTAGCTTGTTGGAGGCCCATCCAGATGAGCATTTTAAGAGCACAAGCTTAAGCTCTAGAAATAGTGGGCTTAGCAGGATTGACCCAGTTTGTTCGCCCATAGGATAGCCTCAAAACGTTGCGCTCTGGCCCAACATGGGACGATACGATAAAATATCCTCGGGCCCGAAAAATTACTTATTTTTTTTTATATAAAAAGAGACGATTCGAAGTTGGGTCTAATCATTAGCGTAAAATAACTTCTTCTTGTCACAATTCAAAAGTCTTTCTTCATTAACCATCTACAACAAAAGGAAAAAGAAGAAAAAACGATTACTGGCTTCCCCATACATAAAGACGCGCCTGTTCGCGCCATCTATATGACTCGTCGTTCACCAGAGAAGCTTCTCCTTCGTCTCGCCAAATCCTTAGCAGAATTAGCACGACGAGATTACAGCAACACTACTAACCTTTCTTCTCTCCCAAGACTCCTTGGTCGCGTATTCTATCTTGTCAAATCCCTAACTGTCAAAACCCTAAACTCCACAATCTTCTTCATGGGAGCCGATTCCGATTGGTTGAATGACGATGCTCATTCCGGTTTCCACTACAATAATTCCATCATCCACCTCGAATCCCCTGCCGCTTCATCTTCCTCACGGCCACTCAGTTACGGATTATTTTTTAACAGCAGCCGACTTTTCGATGACGATGATGATGAGAGTGAGCTTCAGAAACTCTACTTGGTTCGCTATAGGTAGAATTAATGTGTTTTCTTTTTCTTTTTGTAAAATATGTCTGGTTGTGTTAATTTTGTTAATTTGTGTTTGTTTGTGCTTTTTGGAGGTGGTTGGAGGAGGTGGGGCTTGGCCGGAGTAAAGGAGGGGTATTGTACGATGCTAATTCGATGGAGGATGATGACGAGAAGAGGATTGTTTTGATCTTGAAAGAGGTTTCGCGTGCTGCTGATGAACAGTTTGCTGGCGACGAGTATGCTTTGATCCCCGGAACAATGTGGTTGCGCGCGCTTAAGCGGTCAGTGACCTGAGTGACAATTGGTCCAGTTTGTTTCTGTGTTCATGTCGATTGGATCCTTGCTGCTGAAATTCTAGCGAAGTAGTTGAAACATATTGATTGGAAAGATTATTACTTTCTGTTATTGAGTTAAATGAGCCACCGAGTCATGGGATCTTTTTTTGTTTTGTTTTATCTGTTACGCTGAAGTGTTAGAAAAGTTCTTTTGGAGTTGAAGGCTTCCTAATATATATTCTACTCCTACAGGTATAATGATATGAAAGGAGCGGCACAGGAACTTAATCACTCTTCTGTTGCAGAAGGTCATTTGCCTGATATTTTTCCCTTACAAATTAGGCTTTCACTTTCCTGGGAAACAAACTCTTTGATCGTAAAGATTAGCCAGGAGGTCAATTTCTTTATTAACTTTTTTCCTTTTCCTTTTATTCACTCTACCTGGGTATTTTTGCAAGAGGCCGAAGAAGGAAAAATTCTGGAGCACTGTCAATATTGCAACCGGATAATTTCTTATCTTCAATTTCCTATGAATGGTTCATGTTTTTTACTTTAAGGTAAACTTTTATTTGTTAATTTGCTTAAGATCTTTATTTGATAATATATTGCTTATTTTCAGGAAAATAACGAAACCAATTACAGGAGAGCCTGCAATATTTTTATTCCACAGTCTAAATATCATTGGGTTAGTACTTGATGATTGCTCACTATTTCTTTTAGATTGAAGTTATCTACCTATTTAACTTATCTTGTTATTTCTTTCCATACAGTTGCATATATGGGACTTTTCAGGGCAAATACCCCAGGTTTTCAGGGATGATTGTATGAGCAAGCCAAATGATTCCCCAGGAAAATTGGGTGAAAAAAGGTGACTAATTATTAATATTTGATTTATTTTATTCTGAGTTTGTAACTGTTGTTGGCTCTTTTGGGTCAGCAACTATCTGGAACAAGTTTGTACAAGAGTGGTTGATATTAAAGCTTTTTTGTTTGTAACTATTACTCATTTTTATTTATGTGGAATCTTGTTTGATTGTATATTTACAGATTACACTTCAATTGCAAGTGTTCACTGATTCTATCAATGGTGGAGATATAGACAATATTGAGATGTCATATTCTTTTGAGACATCTATTGGCGTTCATTCCATTAAAATGAATGGGACCAGCGATACTTCAAGAGGAGTTGGCTGTTTGGGTTTAAGGGGATTGCAAAATCTTGGAAATACGTGTTTCATGAATAGTGCAATTCAATGCTTAGGACACACACCCAAGCTTGTTGATTATTTTCTAGGAGATTATCGTAAAGATATAAACTATGAAAATCAGTTGGGGATGAAGGTATAGTTTTATATTTTTTATTTTCACTGAACTTTTTTGGGATAATTTTTCTTCCTTTCTACGTCATCTTTCTCGTTTAAAATGTGTAATTATTGTCTAGGGAGAGCTAGCTTTAGCCTTTGGAGATTTGTTAAGTAAGCTATGGACTCCGGGAGCAAACCTTGTTGCTCCAAGAATGTTCAAGCGAACATTAGCTACCTATGCTCTTCAGTTTAGTGGCTATAATCAGCATGATGCCCAAGTTAGTATCACTAATTAACTTTAATTTAATTTTACGTTCTTCTTTTTTACTTCTATCAATGATTAGAAAAAAATTATGGAATTTTATGGAATGTGAAAATAATGGATCTCAGTACCTCTTGTTTTTTTGGCATTAGGAATTTCTTGCTTTTTTGTTGGATGGATTGCATGAAGATTTGAATCGTGTGAAGTTTAAGCCATACATAGAAGTTAAAGATGTTCATGATCGTCCACACAAAGAGTTAGCTGAAGAATATTGGAAGAATCACCTTGCTCGCAATAACTCCATCATAGTTGATTTGTGCCAAGTAAGAATTTTGTTTTTGCTATATGTTTTGTGCCATGCCACTTGGACCAAATTTTACTTTTGTTGTGTTTTATAGAACTAGTTCTTAGATGTAGTTGCACCAATATTTTGTTATTTGGATTAATGTTGATGTTTAATCTATAGTGATTGTTGAATATACGTGGAACCAATTTAGCTTGCACTTATTCCATCCTAACTTAATTGAAAACTAAGTCTTTTGCTTTACTTTTGGTGCTATGACACTTGCATATTTTTATAAACAGTTCTCCCATTGGAAGGGTCTTCCAATAGTTTATTGTAAGAAATATAACTTTATAATTATGGATGTCCGATCTGTAGCTGTCGTGGGCTTCAGGATCAGCTACATTGCATTTATTTATTTTTATTTCATTACAGGGTCAGTATCGTTCAACACTGGTTTGTCCTGCTTGCAAGATGTTGTCTGTTACATTTGATCCATTTATGCACCTATCGTTGCCATTACCTTCAACAACAACGCGGGTAATGACTTTGACTGTCTTGAGCTCTTTTGGTGACACTCTGCCATGTCCCATCACTATAACGGTGCCAAAATGTGGAAGATTAAAGGATCTTATTGAGGCCTTGGGCACTGCATGTTTCTTGAAAAATGATGAGACTCTGCTGGTGGGTGAGGTATGCAGCTGATGCTATGTTCTTGCACATCATGACATTGTTTCCCATGATAGCTAGCTAGCTGAAATAGTGTGTGTGTATATATTGCTCCTGATTTAACTAGTTTGTTGCTTGGTTACTTGTAAATTGTAACGTTGTGCATCTGTGGTTGTAGCTAAATCTAGGCACAATTTCTTTAGTATAATGAACTTCACCTGAAGACCTCTATCAGTGTACCATGTCCCAAAAGATTTGTCACTTAATTTCTCATAATCTGTTATCTCAGGCAACATGTAATAGAGTATAGACTCCCCCTCTATAGGAACCTAAAGCTTTAATTGCGTGAACTCTGGAATTCTAAACTTGTGAAATGATGTGCAGATATACATGAACAAAATTTGCAATTTCTTTGATGATCCATGTGGCTTACTAGCCTTGATCAGGGATGATGACAAACTTGTTGCCTACCGACTACCAAAGGATTTTGGGGAATTCCCATTGTTAACGTTTATACATCAACAAGTTGAAAAGTAAGCTTATTGTGGTTCTTAGTCTGGACTTTTTTCCTACATAGTTTTCCCTATTGAAACCTCATATTCGCTCATTTGGTGGTTTCCTTGACTCTCTATCAGGCCTTCTCAATTTGAGAGCACAAGATCAAATAACAAACCTTTTGGCATTCCTCTCGTCGGAAGCTTATCTGCTGTTCCTAACAGAGCTAATATTCATAGACTATACCTTCAATTACTGAAGCCATTTCTAATGCCTGCCGATGATGCATTGGACGATTATGATGACTTGGAGACCATAGGCAATGAAGATTCTGCAATGGAGGACTCTCTTAGCCCTAGAAGTTCAGACAAGAATGCTAGCTCGGGCTGCGAAATGGAAGATCACAATCATTCTAATTCTAATTTTCGGTTCTACTTTGAAGATCATTTCCATTATGAGGAGATATTGATGGGGAATGAGGTATCAATCCCAAAACGGAATTCTAGGCACACTGTACTCGTGTTATGGTCAGAAGAGATTACTGAAAAGTATGATACGTGCATTCTCAACTCATTGCCAGTGGTTTTCAAACCCCAATTCTTCACATGGAGGTCTGAAGAGTCTGTTACTTTATATGGATGTCTTGAAGCTTTCTTGATCGAAGAGCCTTTAGGACCAGAAGACATGTGGTTAGTAGTGTGTGCAATTAATACTTTGAATTTTAGCTATACATTTTGTTTGTGAGGCTGATCAATATTTAGCATTCGTGCATTTCTTTGGATGTTTTTGTCAGCATTTAATTCTCTGATAGATGACACAGTTCCATCTGTTACTTTAGGTATTGCCCTAATTGCAAGAAGCATCAACAAGCTAGCAAAAAACTGGATCTTTGGAGGTTGCCTGAAGTTTTGGTTGTTCATTTGAAGAGGTATAGCCAATTTAGTAAGAACAAATTGGAAACATTTGTGGACTTCCCAGTCGATGAGCTTGATCTCTCAATATACATTTCCCACAAAGAGAGCCTGGTTTCCAATCGTTATGTGTTATATGCCATAAGTAATCACCATGGAGGCATGAGCGGCGGCCACTATACTGCTTTTGTCCATGTGAGTGGTTCTTTTTATGGATTGTTTTGTTGCTTTTGGTTCCAAACTGTGCTAAAAATATGAATGCTGACCTGTGTTCCTTACTAATTTTGCATGAACTTGTTAATGTTTTCCTAAGTTATTGAACCATTTATGCATGGAGTTATCAGCACAATATGTTTTCCTTTTGATGAATGGGTTTTGTTGCTGAAAATTGAGATTGTTGCTTGTCCAGTATCAACTTGTTTATGGAGGGGGGCGCTAATTTTTTTTGAATGCATGTTCATTAGGGTATGACAAATTAAACTTGTGCGTCATGAAGTTAACGGCAGGAGTGAAAAGGTTGTTGTTGTTTGTTAGGTGGTGTGTGTCTATAATGGTTCTTACATTACACGGCACTAGATGATTTTGTTGGAGTTTACTAAATGACAATTTTGTAGCCTAGTTTGTTTCCCCCTCTAATGTGTGAGTGAAGAGATGCCTAAAGTTCCTTCATGAGTCTCAGCATACAGTGTTTTAGTAGTTGTGCATTTTTGTTGTACATTAGAAAAAAGAAACTGTTGCTTTCAGGTAAGTTGATACTTGATTGAAGGTTTTTACTTGCATTATGCTGAGTTCTTCAGGGCATCCATTCTTTTGCATGTTGTTTTCCCTTTTAGTGCCAATTCTCTACTTTTTTGATGCCTAGTTTCTCCCTTGCTATTTGGAAGCACGGGCGTTATGTTGCTGGATTTGAAAGGGGTGCGGAAAATGCAACAGTGAAAATGAAAGTTAATTGATGGTTCTCTCCACGCACAACGTATTTTTTGGACAGATTGTAATTTGCTATATTGATTTTTTTTTTCTGTTTGCAGCACGGGCACCAGTGGTATGAGTTCGACGATTCCTTGGTTTCCCCTGTTAGTGAGGATAGGATCAAAACAGCTGCTGCTTATGTGCTTTTCTACAGGAGAGTTGCTTGATGTCTCTGAGGAGATTCATCATGGTTGTCGTTTTCCCCTTCTTTTAGTTAGTATAAAGAAACAAAGTTAGGAGATTGAAATTTAAAATCTAACTCCTCAGAAGAAGTAGTACATTGAGCTACATAGTTACTGCATATCAGGGCTGGTTAATTGATTTATAAATAAAGATGTAAAATAGCCGATTTAAATGTTAGATCTAGCCTGTCGTGTTTTTCAGAAACTACAGTCATTACTGATTGATACAACATGTTTGTACTTGGATTCATTCATGAACCAACATGAGTTTTTTCTTCTAATTTTCAAGATAAAAAGGAAATCAGATTCAATTGATAAAGTGAAAAGGAGAATTATTTATGAACTCGACTAATCCTTGTGATAAAAGGATTTACACATACTGACATAGTTGACTTCAAAGTCATAATCTAGAGTACTGAAGAGTTGATTCTTAGGACTCTTAGTACTCTAATTATATATTTAATGGTTGATATAACACGGGTACATTGACTTAATTAATTATTTACAACTGCCTTCTTTAATCTACAAATTATATAAAACTAATAAATAAAGAAAGTATTAGAATGTTACGTTATACTTTGAGATTAACATATGATTGCCAAGTAGTTAGAATTTTAGTTAGATTTAATTTTTGTATTAATCAATTAATAAATAAAATAAATTTAAGAAACTAATTAATTAAATTATAAAATAACTTATTAAATGATGTTACTCCATTAGGATGTAACCAACATCTACTCATCTTCCCTAATAAATATGACAATTAGAGATTTAGGTTACTAATTAATTAAATTATAAAATAACCTATATTGATGAGACTTGATTATTAATACAAGGTTTTCATAACCGAATTAGAAAATTGAACCAGAAAGAAAAAAAAGATTCAAGGGTTAGAATATTAAATATTTTTATTTATAGTTAAACTCATTGTTCTGCAAAAAATGTGGATTCTTATTTAATTTATTAAGAAATTACTAATTTTAAAGTTGATTGCTAAATATAAAAATGAATTTGATTATAGTGATATGATGTATAGCCTAAAAAATAAGATAAAATTAAGAATAAGTATCCTTTAGTTTGAAATAAATAAGAAACACGAAAAAATGAATATAAAACTTAATACCCAATTTTGAGATAATTTAGAGATTATTTGCCCAATCCAAATAGTCGATATTTACTCCATTTTGTCATAAATATTTTCACAAAATTTGATCAAGATCTAACGGTTGAATAAAAAATTATGATTATTTGAAATTTGAAGTAAAAAAAAAAAAATCCAAACTGGTTGAACCGTAAAACCAACTCTAATTCAAATGGTTCTATGGTTGAACCGGTTGGGTGATCGGTTTTTTATCAATTCAACTAGAAATCGATTTTTTTGGTGAAAATGGGACCTTAAAACCAACCGGTTCCAGTTTTCCCAGTTGAACCGGATGGTTCGGTATAGTCAAAAAACCATGTTAATTAAGATATAACTAACACCTATTCATTTCCGCTAATAATTAATTTCATTCATTTATATCATCAATTTTTTTCTATAAAAAATAAAGTCTACTTTTTTTTGGTTAATTATGTGCTTATACTTTATCACCTTAGAGCTTCTTCCACTACTGTCTCTTCCTTAAGATACATTTTTTAATGTGAACAATTTCACTCCTAAATTGACCTCAAGACTTAGGTAATTTGTGAGAAGTTGTTTCTCTATAATTTTAATTTATATTTGTTAACTTATATTTCTTTTTCTTCTCGATGCTTTTTTTAGAACACTTTCCTAATAAAAGTAAGAAATAATAAATATAAATTATAAATTAATCAATCAATTTGTACTCATTAATTTATATAAGTAAGGTTTACATTGACAAACATACAAGAATTAATCCCAAGAAAGAAAAAGAAGCCATTTTGCCTTGCTATGGAGAGGTAGAAGATTCCCACCACAAATACAAATCAATCAATCAGACAAACACATGCAATTGCTGGCCCATATTCATCTCCCTTACCTTACAATCCAAACCTATATTGAAAAAAAAGAATTACTATCAAGCAATCTCTCCAATCTCTCAAGCAATCAAGCAAACGAACAACAACAACAAGCACTAATACTGTAGTACATGGTACTTGTTCTAGTCTATTAATTTACTCCCTCCGGTTTCAATTAATTGACATTTTTCTACGGAATGTTACTGTACACATTACTTGACTTTTGGTGTTTATTTTACTGAATATTACTGTTTCAGAAAGTCAATTAATAAAGACGAGAAGGAGTATCAAATAAATAAATAAATAAAAAAGAGGAAGGGGAAATAAATAAAGTTAACATATGTTTCTTTATAAAGTCATACTTCATTTCCCTTTCTTAATATCCTCATCAAAGCTGTCATATTTTGCTTTTTTCATATGCAAAATTAAAATAGAAAGAAGAAAAGATTCTTTTTCTCCTATAGCTAATTGCTGCTGGTAATTATAACTTTCTCGTGGATTTGAGAACAATCAGGTGCAGCCAGGGCAGTCGCTAAGAATGTCTCTTGACAATATCTCTTCTGAACGAGTCTGTTATGTTCACTGCAACTTCTGCAACACAGTTCTAGCGGTATTATTATTATATATGAATACATTCCTTCTTCTCTCCCTAATATTCTTTCGTTCTGGCTTGCTCATAGTTTTTTTCCTTAAAAAAAATTAATTTAGTAAAAATGGTCTATGTATGTTTTGTTTTGATCACACGTCTTGATCATGCTGTGTAACTGACAGCCCTAATAATTTCCTGTAGCAGATTTTCTTTTCAATATATTAAAAGGAAAAAAAGCCCACCTGTTTCTGCTGATAATATTATATTTAGGGTTAGCTTATAAATAATTCAAAAACCCTATATATGATTTATTTATTTCTTAATTTTGTGGAGTCTTTTTTTCTTACATTATATGATCTGGTTGATTAGCATGAAAGAAAGAAACGAAAAATAATTAGGATGGTTTGTTTTGCATTAAAGTATAGAGTTCATGTATTTTCTTTATCTGCTGTGATCAGTTGAAAGAGATGGATCAACATTAATCAGAAGCATATGTATTTTTCTATATATTGCAAGAAATTAATTTTATTCTTTGGCTAATTGCTTTAGTTTCCTTTTCTTTTGATAATTACTTGATTAGATTTGTTATTAATCACTTTGTTTTGCTTCACCTCTCTTCAGCATTATTTCTGTGTATGGTTCTGATGATACGGATTTGGGACCTAGCTAGGGTTCTTTAACTAGAGCTAATTTGGATCTAACTTTAATTTATTAGCTAAATGATATGATGTGGAACCCTAAATCAAGCAAAACTTTTGTAGAATTTTTCTGGTAAATTAATGAGATGCAACCTAACTGGAGAATTGGAGGGATGCATTTACCATTATTTTGTTTATATATCTTCTTTTATCATGCAAAAAAGATCAGAAAGATTTTTAAGCAATTGGCATGCATATATATCATCAAAAGTAGCAAATCCGTGTTCTCTCTTTATACATAACAATATATAAGCAGTAAGTATAAAGCTTTGGTGGTCTCTGTTCATGTCAAGTCCCTTTCCTCTTCCTCTCCCTTCTCTTTTAACAGTTTCACTATAGTCTGCTACTGTGTCAGGCGCACTGAATCATATATTTTTATTTATTTGGATGATTCATGCTTAATTAATCGGTCACTTCGTAACAACATTTCATTGGTGTTAGTGTAAGTAAATGAATACTCTTATCTTTTAAATAAGATATGTTAAATTATATTTTATTTTTTAGCGAACCAACCTGGTATAAAAACATACATTTAAGGATACTTGTGCTTCTTATATGTAAAATGTAATTAATTTATTAGCACTACTTCTGGTTTAAATTCCAGGTGAGTGTGCCATGCAGCAGCAGCAGCAGCAATATGGTTATGAGTAGTAATGTAGCAGTGACTGTTAGGTGTGGGAGGTGTACTAATTTACTGTCACTCACCATTGCACCTAATCTCCACCAGATCATCACCACTCCTCCGCCGCCGCCTCCTCCTCCTCCTAGGCCTGCTCCTCCTCCCCTTTTCCAAAATCTTCATCATCACGTGAGCTAATTAATTGAAATTATATTGCTTAATCATATACGTTTTTAGTAATATTTCTTAATCCAATGTATGTATCATGATCATGATTTGATGTGAGTTTTCAGCTTTTACTTTGAGGTTTTGTTTGGTTTGTCTTTAATGTACTATATTCTTCTTTTTCTTACACCAACTTCAGAAAAAAGAAAAGAAAAGGGAGTGGCTCCTTGTTTCTACTCTTGAGGAAAAGCTTGTTTCCAAAACAAACAATATGTAGTACCATATACATATATTTATTTTTCTTTGTTTTTGTTGCTATGTGATTTTATCTATTGGTTATATGATGGACTATCATGTGTTGTTGATTGCAGAAGCAAAACACATATAATTTTCAAGAAATTCATTGTGAGGGTTCACAGTCTTCCATGTCATGTAATATGAAGGCTTCTGTTTTAGATACTCCAGAAATTCATGAACACCCCATGGCCAGATCATCTCTTTCAATGCATCGTAAGTACTTCTCTTTCAATGTGTACAACATGTTCTTCAATTTTCTACATGCATTAATGATATATCCGTTGGTTATAGCTAGTGTAAGATCTTGCTAAAAACATGCAATAATTTGATGCACCATGTAGAAACTAATGGATTTACGAAAATGCATGGAGACCAATTTGATTAGAACTCTCTACACAAAAGTTTTTTTCCCCGGTCACCCTGTGTGTGTCCCATTTGGCAAGAGACTAATATTATTCGACCATAGATGTATCCTAAAAAAGTGACTCTCCATCATAATTTTCTTTATTCTTCATAGTTTAGTTTGTGAGTTGAGTTAAAGTTTTCTACATAAATTTTAAGTCCATGAAAGATGAAAGATTTTGAGGAACAACGAGATGTATAACATGGGTTAATTGCAACTCGTTTCTAACCAAACCATGAATATCTACACTTAGGAAATGAAGTTCCATCGAAGAATTAGACAGTTATTGCATAAACTTGAGTATATATACTTAATTAGGTTTTTGCTTATGATCTAAGTTTGAAATTCAGCCACGCCTCTTATAAAACAAACAAACAATGTAGGATGTAGGCTCTTAGATTCAACTCTTGTACTTTTCAATTGTGGCCATACAATACTGTAAAATGTGTGTTATTTTCACACCCTAAATTATTTTTCTTTTAATTAAGAATTTACTATATTAGTTTTATTTATTTAAATATATTAAAAATTGTGTCATGAAGGGAAAATAAAATTTGAGTTTAGATCTACATTCCTATCAACATACAAAAAAGTATGTATCTTAAAATAAAAAAAAAGCATGTAGTGAATTTGAAAGAAGAAATATAAAAATAACAATTTAGGGTTTGAGAATTCAATAGATTCTAATAAATCACACGTATATTGAAACGAGTTGCTGTACTTTTTAGTTTTTAGTCGTTGTTATTTCATGATCCTTGGGATTTTTCATTGACAGATTAAACCTTGATTAAATACATTCTTAATTATGTGATCCTTAAATATTGCAATTTATATAGGAACTAATAAGCTCTGCTATTGATCTCAATGAATCAAATTGAATTACAGCCATGGGGATTAAGAAACAACGAGCTCCTTCAGCATACAACAGATTTATTAAGTGAGTGTTACTACTCACTCTAATGTATATCTAGAATTTCTCTAATTTGCGCTTGCTACTCTACCAAGTACTTTTGCCAAAATGTGCCACAATTAATGCATGTAAATAACTTGTGTATTAATTATTTCTATATGTAGAGAGGAGATTCGACGGATAAAGACGAACAATCCTGACATTAGCCATAGAGAAGCTTTTAGCACTGCTGCCAAAAATGTAAGTTCATTTTCAGAGATCGTTAATTTATAATTTAGTAGTACTCTCTATAAAAGTAAAGAGGGTAAGGTATGAAGATCAAATCTCCTTCTCTGCGTACCATCTTTGGGGGAAATTAAAAGAAACTACATATTCTACGCAATGATATGGTTGGAAAATGCTGGACTGATTAATTTGATTGTGAAGTGCAATACATATTGGTGCATGATATTAATTGTTTGTTTTTCTTGGGTATACTAATATATTGCAGTGGGCACATCTACCTCACACCCATTTTGGGCTAACACTGAATGGCAGCTTGAATGGTACTGCATCCAGGCAAGGAACCTAACTAATGGCCATCCATTACTTAATTATTTGAACGATTTTTTATATATATATAGAGAGACAATTTATAAAGTTGAAAATAATAAATTATTTACTGGCTAGCTACTTGTATTGTTTTGGAATTGAATCATACATATATATGTATATATATGGTCATTTTCAAATGATTTAAATGTCATTTTACCTTCCTGAATTTTAATATTTTATTTAATCATCACTCTATACTAATTATTTGTTTGATTATAATATAATTAATTCATTGTTCCCTCTCCCTCTAAAAGAAAACCAAAACGATCCTTGCTAGCTCATTCATTTCTTACACGTACGGTCTTGACACTATGGGTTGAAAAAGAAAGAACGATAATGATATTGGTGGACTAACCGCCGACCACTTTGTTTTATACATAACAGAATTGATCGCCGGTAATAAAATTAATGTGTACATTGTCATTAAATAATTACTTTATATAAAATAATCGAACTAATAATTTTTTATTACTAACGTTATCTTTTGGTCATTACACAAACTAAATATCTAGTGTTGTTCACCTTAAAATTTCTAAGTGATGATGGATTCAGTTTTAATTAGTGTTTAACTAGTTCCTAAATCTTATCTTTCTGGTCAGACTTAGGTAGTTTTGGGTCTGTGTTTATAGACCCTAAGTTTTTACATTTTTTAAGGTCGATCTCGGATCTTTTTTCAGCTCACTTTTTGTGTTGTTGTTTTAATACTATTCGGCTTATCAAAAGCGTAAACATAAGTGTTCTAATATCATTAAATTCATTTTTTTAAGTCTCAACCATATGTATTCCTAATTTTACTTGATTATGTCTAGCTAATCTGTTATACGATGATTCATAAATATATATATATATATAACTAGAATAATTAAGAAGAAAAAAGAAAGAAGGGTTGAGGTTAGAGATGGCCAAATATGGTAGATATAGATGGGTGAGGATGCATTATTCTTGGTCAAGAAATTTTAAATTGGACAATCTTAGGCTAGTGGACATAGTGCATAAGAAAGAAGAAGGACGACAGCATCAAATGCAAGTCGACAAACAACCATAAGATATGCTGTTTAGTGTGCTCTTGTCACAAATCACCAACCGATGGAAACCCTACCAGTACCATATCATCGATCGATCGATCGACTTGAATATATATAAATATTGTATAAAGTGATCCGCCAAGGAATCATTTTCCATTTGTGGGTTAATTTTATTGTGCAATTATTGTGTGCATCAACCATTGTTGATGAAGAGTCAATTTCACATTTCAGGTCTCATAAACAGCAGAGCCCAAGTAGAATACAGCCATATAATTGGATTTCTATCTTTGATGGGAACTAAACGAGCCTTTGACAAGCCAACATCACCATTACTACAACTAGTGACAATTCATCACAACCCCACCCCCCTCTCTCTCTTTTTCTTTTCTTGTACCTTTTTACCCTTTTTAACCATTAAGAATTAATATATATTTTAAGGTTGGTTGAAATTGAGTTTTAGTTCTTTCTTATTATTAATTTTTTTAGTAAAGTTCTTTTATTATTTTAAATTTAGAGATTTTTAAACACTTACATAGAGAATTATACAAATTTATTAAATTCTTAAACTCTATTTCTTTCAAAGTCTTATATTTATACCAAGATAAATTGGGAAATTTTAAGAACAAAGCTTGATTCATCTTTCTTAAAGCATTATATAAAAATCATTAGAAGGACTAACTCTGTAGGTTTTAATTGGACCAAATTATATATACGGGGACTAAATTAATCATTAACAAATAGAGATAAGATCAATTATATAATTTTAAACACGAAATTTGATTCTTCATTCATAGTGAATAATATAAAAATTATTAGAATGAATTATTATTTAAGGCTTAGTTAGATCAAATTTTAATGTCGGGAGAAATTGAGATTTTGAAATTCTTTTATAAATTATTCATGTAAAGATTTTATTGAAAATATTTTACAAATATGAGGACTAATTTTTTATAAATATATTGACTAAATTAATCATTAAATGTCGAGTCTGACTCTTGTACTGCTTCGGCCTCTTTAAGCGCTAATTTCTTCTTGTATATATAAAATGTTGATTTATCAAAAAAGTGTTTGTCATATAAATAGATTAGTTCTCAATACATTTCTATTTGAAACTGGTGTAAACTATAAACTTACTAATTGTACCATATGTGTTTAAATTAATTTTTAAAGTTTGGTACAAAGATACCATGTCAAACAAGCATTCTAAAATAGATTGTTCACCTGATTCTAACTTAAGAATATGCTTTTAAATTTTTTAAAATTACATTTATTAAAAATACATTTTGAAGTTTTAATTAATTAACGTTTTGGTTCTTTTTTTTTATTCTCAAATAACTGATGCATTTTGATTTCCCGTATAAAAAGTTGTTTGTTGTCTGCTGTTTTTATTACTGACCTGTTACCTTATTTAATTTTTTATTAATTTTTTTTAATAATTATGTAGAGCTACAAAACGTCGGTTAATTAAAACCGGAGAGAATAACAAATAAAACAAAGAACATTGTAAAAGGAGGCAGTCGACAAACCCTTGGGTAGAGGGGAAAGAACCATATAAAAGAAGGAAAAGAATCATGGGACAAACATCCTAAGAACCCTCGGTTCTCATGCATTCTTTTGCCAACTATCCGTATGACTCACTCCGACGCAGTAAAAAGTAAGCGACAACCCAATCATTGATCAGTGATCTAGTCTGTAGCTGCCAGAATTTACCGCACTAAATTAATTGTTTGAATAAATTAAAAGAACATAATATAATATTAGTATTCATAATTAGACTGTCAATCGGATGGGCCACTCGTAAAGCTGATCCGGACCTTACGAGAAATGGATGAGCTTAGATAGTTAAATTTTAGTCTCATATCTAGGCTCATCCCGACCCATATTAATTATATTATATATATTATAATTTATAAATATATCTTATTTTAGGCCCTTTCTTTCTTCACTGCTTCTTTCTTTCTTTCCTGTGCCGTTTCCTTTTTCTCTGTCTCCTCTTCTACAGATCCGTTTGATCCGCATCGCTTCTTGAAGAACAACTTATAGATTTCCTCCCATCGTCCTTATAATTATAATCAATCAGGTAATTGCTACTCTCTCTCTCTTTTATTAATGTATATATCCATTTATGTTCTTCGTCCAATGATGTTTGTGCGTACAAATGGAGCAGTGGCTCCCAAGTAAAACGTAGTACGCCACACTTCTGCTGGAGTGGGGGGAAAAGTAGCTTTCACTTTGATCCTCCCCAAATAGTCTGTGCCATCTGGGCCAAGTATTTAAGCCCACTAGGTTTTTAACAGAAAGCCCATTACGTATTTTATGTTGAGGTACGTAGACGCATGTCGCCTACAATTTGATTGGCAATTGAACTGGTTCGATCATAGTCTTAGATCTCACGCTGGTTCGGTCAGCTATTTTGGATTAAAATGCAATTGAACCGAAAAAAACCAACCAATATGGTCGTCCAGACAATTGAATCGGTTGACTCGGCTTCTTGAACCAGTTTCACCTGCAAATTTTATTTTTTATTGTCAACTTTTTGTGCTATTATGATATGAATATTATTTTTTTATAAACCGAGAGATTTTATTAAGGAATAAGAGAGTAAGGAAGAATATGTTTGGTACAACTAAAATAAAGAATACAACTAAAAATCTAATGGGCTTAAATACTTGGCCCAGATGGCCCAGACTATTTGGGGAGGATAAAGGGAAAGCTACTTTTCCCCTCACTCCAGCAGAAGTGTGGCGCACTACGTTTTACTTGAGGAGCCACTGCTCCATTTGTACGCACAAACATCATTGGACAAAGATTGAAAGCAGAAACCCACTTCAGTTGTGGCAAATCGAAGTGCAGGTAAAGTGAGATTCTCATACTTTATTCTTTTTGTTCAACATTTTTCATGTAAATTCTTCTTCTTTCTTGGTTGGTTTTGCTGATCATAATACTGGGCCTGCTGGGTTTTGGCTAATTCCTGTGTTTAGCATCAGTAACTTAAATCAATTCAATTTGCTGCGCATGCATTAGAGTCAAGCTTAGATTTTATTTGTATGAAAGAATTGTTATAATTTTATGTTTTCGTCTGGTTACTGGTGATAAACTGATGAATTTATTTAGAACTGTATGCAAGCATTCTTTTGAGACTTATCTGGTTTTGTACAATTTTGAATTGGGTGATCCTGCTTCTGGAGCTATCTATTTTGAGACAAAGTGTTGTCAGGATTTTATGTTTTCCATTTCATTGAAAAAGATGACAAAGGATGGCTGGTTTTAATTCGTCCAGGCCGAAAGATTGCATAAGTGAAAGATTAATTTTCTATGTTATTAGATTTTTTGTATTGGTTCTTACATCTTAATAGTTCTGCTAACTATTCAACTGATGCATTTAGAATCACCTGAACCTGAAGTCTGGGTTTCTGAGTGATTCATCTAAACTGCATAATGGTTAATTTAAAATAGTGGTTTTTATTTGGTGAAAATCAGTTTCTTGGTATCTTGGTGGCATGTTTGGTGCCATAATATGCTCCAAATAATTAAACTCTCTTCTAACTAGGGGAGAGTAAAAGACAGAACATCGACAAAGAATTTGATTAAGATTTGGATTCCTCAATTTCACGCCATGACGGGGGATGGACCCCATTTGGATGTTAATGCTTTGCTGCTTTTGTTTCTTGTTAATCGAACCCTTTCTGTTCCATGAGGCATGATTCAGATGCACTTTACGATGTCATTTCGTTTGGTATCAGTTAGAAGAAAAGTGAAAGTTAACTAATGTATTATTTGAGTTATATTAATCTCTAGTGACTTTATGTTAATAAAAAAAATCCGTCATGCTTGGTGAACATGAGATACAAAGAAGGGAAACAGATTTATAATCTTCTTAGCCATCTATTAAGTTTAAATTGGTCCTTACAATAATTTCAACTTTTGGAACAGCAATAGGAAGTACAGAGATAATGAGTGGAGACAAACTCATATTGAGAGGGTTGAAGTTCCACGGTTTCCATGGGGTGAAACCAGAAGAAAGGACGTTGGGTCAAAAGTTCTTGATAGATGTTGATGCCTGGATGGATCTCCAGGCAGCTGGTAAATCTGACCACTTGTCAGATACTATTAGCTACACTGAAATATATCGGTGAGCAGTAGATTAATATTTGTCACACTTTCATAACGTATTTAGTTATCCATTTTATCCTTATCACGATTGCTTATGCCTTTCAGTTCTTCTACTATTTTGATTATAATCTTTGTGTTGACATCTACTGTTACTTATCCTTAATCGTTGATGACTTTCTTTATGGAAGCTATATTGTGAAAGCTAATAGTTGTAATCCTGCTTAGTCATGTTTGTCTTGTAATGTTTTCAGCAGTCTTATGAAATTCTTTGGTGGGTGTGATGTTTCCTGGAAACTGACTTTTGTTACCTTAACAGCATAGTTAAGGAAGTTCTCGAGGGCCAACCTCATAATCTTCTTGAATCAGTGGCTCATCAGATTGCTTCGACCACTCTAACGAAATACCCTCAGATAGCTGCTGTTCGTGTGAAAGTCGGAAAGCCTCATGTTGCTGTTCAAGGCCCTCTAGATTATTTGGGAGTTGAGATCTTAAGACAGAGAGGTGGTGAAGTGCCGAAGTAGTATTTTTTCGCGAAGACAAAGGGAGAATGCTTTTAAACCCTGCCGAACTTTCGAACATCATCAAACACAGGGAAGGGAATCCCATCTCAAGCACACACATTGGTAAAGGAGCAAACCGCCATTTCTGCTATGAGCTTGCGGAAGTTTGGACTCCTAGTTTGGCAATCTTTACTTGTTTTCTTTTAGTTTTCTTCTTCTTATGAGTGGTGCTTCTGTGATCTGAATGAATGAGAAAAAAACATTCATCCTTTGGTCTTACTATTATCAAAATTGACTCAAAACTTAATGGCTTGTTCTTTTGTTCTCTTTTTTCTTTTTCCCCATTTCAGTCGAATCTAAATTGTACTTCAGGGAAGATAAACAAGTGTTTTGATTAAATTGTATATACTAGCAAATTAGCAATGACTCATGTTTGAGTTCCATCTCTTCCCATTGAGAAAAAAATAGCTTAGGACCTATTTACCAGGGAATTTTTTTTCTGAAAAAAGATCCAATTTTTAAAAAACTGAAAAAAAAAAGATTGTGTTTACTATAAAAAAAAAAATTCTTTCTAATTTAACACATAAAATTGGAGATATTTTCTATGTAAAAAAAACTTATATTTTATAAAAAAAACTTAAATTTATAAAAAAAATTATATTTTATAAAAAAAAACTTATAGTTTTATTTTTTCATATTTTATGTCCTACCATACAAGTTATATTTTTTTTCAAATTATATACTCCGTATAATGTTAGAAAGGATAAAAAAAAAATATGAATTATTTAACTATCGACATTCAATTTTGAAAAATGTTAATAAAAAAGTTTTTGGCGTCCTCAAAGTTAGATTTCCAATTTTAAAATTCATTCCAAATTATCCACTTCTAAGTCAAAAATTATTGGAATAAAATTGTAGTTTTCTTTTTCCAAAAACGAAAAAATAGTTGTGACGCGAACACGTTTTACAGTTTTTAAAATTTGAATTTTTTTACATTTAGTACGAAATAAGCACAATTTTTAGTTTTCTATTGAAAAAGAAAAAAAGAGATTTCAGAAAATTAGAAACAGAAAAAGGAAATAGTTTTCCTCTCCTAAGCAGGTTCTTAATGATGTTCTTTCATCCAGATTGGCATATTTTCCATCTCTGAACAGAGAATAAGACCAATCAAAATGCACCAATTTGATGTAAATGCAACAGTGAGTGCAGTGACCATACAAAAAAAAAAAACACTATAATTGAGGATTGATAAAAGTTTATATCATATAGCATTTATTTAGATGTGCTGGCTACAAAAAAGATCAGCATCAGTATCATTTCAAATATTTTGGGTATTTAGAGATTATTCCTAGCCTAAGTTTAACCATGTTCATCAAAATCTATCAACAAGTTAGGACGGAGCTTCCGGATTAACCATTTCTTGCGCAAAGTAGCACTCAATGCCAAGAACATCCTTGCTTTCTTCTCATCCTCCAAAAGGTCACAGGCGTCCAGCAAGAAATCATCATCAATGTCTGGTATAGTTTGGACAGCATGAACCACTTTCTCCACACATACAGAGTAATCATCTGTTTTTTTCTTGGGTAGTGATGTAACTGCAACTGCTATCTGTCGCACAGCATCCGCCATTCCCTCAACTTCTCTTCGAGCCTTTTTTGACTCTGGTATAGTTTGAGGCCTCTTGACTTGAGGTCTTCTATGTTGATTAGATCCATTCGCCTCACAACCTAAATCTGGTATCTTTTTGCATGTCTCATCTATAGGTAATCTCTCAGCAAAAGGCACAGCATATCCAGGAACATTCTTCCCAGAATTTTGTTTTTCCTGTACACGAGCTTTTCCAGAAGCAACTTCATTTTGGCATACGATACACATGCCACTGTAGCATGGAACTGATTGATTCCTATACATTCGATAGCTAGGATGTGCCTGCGTTCCTAAAAGAAAAACAAATAAAGTAGAAGCACACATATATGATAAGATACATAACTCCTTAAGTTAAGCTGTTAATACCTTGATGTATGCATCCCAGACACTATCCTCAGCTATGACCATATGCTGTGTATCATCCCAGCAAAAACCCTTTTCAGCAAGCAGAATCTTTACGCTATTGTGTTGCTTCCTCAAGATACTGTAGCGATTTTTCAGCACAGCCCTACCATAATGAAATCCAAATTTTGCATTGAACAATGTGATCATGTGCACCCATACATTCTTTTTGAAAGTTCCACCATCTTTATTCCCTTTATGCACCTGCTCCAGCATAAGCTCAAGGAAGTATTGATCCATTGTCAGAGTCCAGTCAATTTTCTTCAAATCATCTTTGGCAGGAGTTTGATCATTAGTCGTTGTGCTTTTAACCTCAGGAACTGTACAGAAGTACTCACAAATCAGAAAGCTTCAGGTTTGAGGACTAATGATGTAAGTTCACGTACTATCTTTCTTTTCCGTTATCGAGTACCAACCTTCATTGTTGAAGCCTACATCAAAGCATGAAAGGCTGTATCTTCCATCAGCAACTGTATGGCCACATAGTATGCACAATTCATCATAGAATGACACAACTTTAGTTCTGTATGGTTGCATATCTAAATGAACCTGCATGTGGGAAAAATCATGAGCTGAACCCATCTCAATTCAATGAATGTAGTAGAGAGATAGTTTAAGCAACAGTTTTTACCTTGATATACTCTTCCCATACATGATCATCAGCTGTTACCATATGCCGTGCTTCATCCCATTTGAATCCACTATGGCCAACAAGAATCTTGATTTTGTTATAGTGCTTCCACAGCAACTTGTATCTGTTCTTTAAAACCTCAAGATCATACTTGAGCCCAAATTTGGAATTGAACTGCACAACCATCTCTGCCCATGCTTGTTTGGTAAACGCCTGACCAGTTTTATTCCCTCTATGCACTTGGTCTAGCAAAAGGTCTACAAAATAGTGGTCTTGTGGTGGTATCCAGTTTGCCCTTATGCTTTCACTCCTGTTAGAAGATTCATTGTCCATTCCCTCGTCCGTAAGCAATGAGCATTAATAGAACCCTAAGGATGCTAGTCAAAACACACCAAGAAAGAATAAGTTTGGTTACCAAAGTAGTTTTAAGTTAGCACTAGACAAACTCTTCCCCATCTTGAAATCAAATAATCGACAATAAGATGTTCAAAAATAAAATCGCAAAAACTAAATGATGGGTGACCGAACCACTGTCATTGTTCATAAAATGCCACACAACCATCATCACAGAGCTGAGATGTGAAAAACAGATGCATTATCCAAAGCAATAACGTGAGTGGAGTTTCCTACAATTATTTATGTTATTTCACCTCTCACCCCGCGTTACAATTGCTACACTAACCATACATCACCAGTGGAAACTGAAAATTCAAAGCCACAGCATCACACAAACATCAACTTTCCCATGAAAAGATGTATACATTTCAGCAACAAAAGAAAAGCATGCAACTTTTATAGAACACCAAAAATCCATTGGAGGGAAAATTAACACAACACAACAATGATGATCAAATTAAGCACATTCACTACTAATTACTTAACAACCTAGTGCCAAAATTGAAGATTTCTAAAGCACGTTAACAGTCATGCCACCTAACATCGAAGCTATTCGAATAACACAATCATAGTTAACGCAGGTTAAGAGATTGCCAGAAAGAAACCCAATTCGATTAACGTGATCATTTTCATTTGATTTCGATGTAAAGTGATCATCTTTGACAAGGGCACCCAAAATTAGAAACAGTCTGAAAACCTAGTATTATAAAAGGAAGTTTTCTTTCATATTCCTACGTTTTTCTTCGCAGCCAAACAAGGTAGTGGGATCGATTGAAGCACTGCAATGGAAGGCGAATGGTCTGTTTGTTGCATAGATTATTTAGGGAAAAAGAAATGAAAACAAACAAGGAAAAAGAAGGGAGAAAAGAGTGCACCTGATAGGAACGAAAAGAATTGGTGAAACTGTGATTGGCAGACAGAGGGGATAGGATTATCCAGGGACGGGAGAAGGAAAGCTAGCGTTTGGCCGATCCGATAACTGTTTGGGTTTTCTAACGTTCAAGTAGCATTTGCGGGCGGAATTAAAAAAGAAATTAACTTGAGAAAATAAGATTTTTAGTTTTATTATGTTTGGGAGACGCAGGTAAAGTTGAACTCTCTTTGATTTATCCACTTTATCTTATTTTGGAGGAAAATGATTCCCTAATTATGGGGTGAGGAATTTCACTTTTTTGTATGCACGTAAAGTTACATTTAATAAAATTATTTATTTATCTTGTAACTATTTTTTTTAAACTACATATTTAAGTTATTAGCGTTTTAATCAATAAATAAAATTATTATTTATGCAACTTATTTTATTGATTTAAAAAAATTCTTATTTAATTATATTTATTTTTAAATTTTATTTTAATTATTAATTTATTCAAACCAATAAAATAATTTAATGTGATTATTTTGCGTTACTCTATAATAGTAGGTTAAATATGTTCAGCAAAAAAAAAAGGTTAAATAATGTGATGTGTTTCATTAGTAATTGTTTAAAAAAAACATTGAAGTGTAGTAAATTTTTAGTTAAAATTTGTTAAGGGATAAAATAATAAAATAAATTTATTTTACTAAAAAATAATTCATCATCTTCAACTATTTTAAAATAATTATATATCATATACTTATATTAGATAATCTTAACTAAAATTTATTTGAATATATTTGAAATCAAATTGAAATAAATAAATTATTATTATTTAAAAATAAAGTAGTAATTTTTTTTTTTTACTTTCCTTTAGGATTCTCGATTATAGAACAAACACGAGTATATTATTTTCCCGAAAACCTTAAATATTATCCAAACATAATAATCTAACTTTCCTTTCAATCACTTTCTCGAGGAAATGATTCCATGAGGAAAATATCATATATCTAAATAGGTGCTTTGTCTTTTACCATTTTTTTTATTGAGAGGCTTAATGTTAAACGATATTATTATTATTGTAATTAACTAATTAAACTAGTTAAAATCAAATGAAATATTTAAAGGGCCGATCTTTGAATAAGAAAAGAGTGAATCTATAGGGTTACAAATGAAATATTTTAATAATACACCCATTTTTTTATAATAAAAACATTAATTAATGAAACTCTTTCTTAGTTTTTTTTTACCATGAACTAATATATTAAATTGTCTATACTGACGTGGCATATTTTCTACCATAAACTAGTGGTTTTGCTCCAATCCTAATTTTGTTCAATTAAAAAATTTCATGAGTGGTTTTGATTGGAGAGGAATTACGTGGCTTCCTATACCGTAGTGCTTGCACATCTAACATCTTAGGTATTAATCTAGTATAGACTTGATTTTTTTTTCCTTTTCGATAAGCTAATTAGTTAAGAATTGACTATTTTTTTTGTAGAGAGTTTGTCCTAATAATTAATTGATGAAATAGATGTTTTTTTTGGGTTTTTCCATCGTTATAGTGAAGAAATTAATTTCATTCAAACATAGTCGAGCGATTTAAATAAATAGTATTTTTTAATAAAAGAAAAGGAATTTCAAGATTGTAAGGTGATTTGCACACAAAAAAAGAGAGTCAAATAATAGAGCGAGAGAGACGATTTCAGTTATCTGAGAACTTTAATGGAGATCACGAGTTCACCACCATCACACACTTGGTAGTTGTTTAGCCATCTCGCCAACTACCACCTCCTTCACTGCTACCTCCTTCTTTTCCTTTACTAATCAAGAATTTAAGAGCATCATCCATGCTATTCTTTTGATGTTTTTAATTATTACTCCACCGTTGCTATCTTTATTTATATATAATATATTATGGTGTCCCGGATCTTTTCCTGAAGTATGATTAATTCATATCCTATGATATTAGAATACGAAAATTAACTAAAATGGTAATTTTTTAATTTTTTAAAATGATTATTACACGAAGACTTAAACATAAAGTCAACTTTGTTGTGTCCTTTTTAGTTGCTGGTATCTATTTTAATCCCAATATGGACATTCCTTTTCTTTTATTAATTAAAGCAAATTATAATTAGATAATGATAATTTTTTTTTGATTCATGTAATAATAATTTGATTTTATAAGATAGATAAATACATATGGATCAATTTTTGCCACCACATCCATTTTACATTATATGTACGTTAGAATTGAAATGAAATGACAAGCCTTATTGTCCTCTCTAACTCCTAGGCTCACTGAGATCCATCTTAACCTCTCATTTAAATTGAAATATTTGTTATTTGGACATTATTTTTTTTATTGTCGGAACTAATTCATTGTTATTTCACTTTCATTAGTGGTTTAAAATAGATTTTGTAATGATAAGTAAATATTTTAACACCATCACTCTAACTTTTGTTCATTTAACATTCTTTACCTCATTAGTCCACATCATCAAGTGATTATACTTTGTGCTTCAAACTTTCAAAATAAATTACTCCCTCCGGTCCGAAATAAACGTCGTTTTGCTACTGAGCACGTGGATTAAGGCAATGATTGGTGGGAAGAAAATGAGGCATTTTTTGACCATACTACCCCCAAACTCCCTTGCTATTTACAACAAAACCATGGCTTAATTCTAGGGTTGGTTGGCTTGAAGCCGGGCTTGGCAAGTTGGGTCAAGTATTACAAACGGCTTGAAAGTACGGCTTGAAAGTTTAAACCATGGCTTAATTATGGGGTTGGTTGGCTCCAAATTTTCAATCTCCCCCCATTTCCTATCTTCCCCAAATTCCCAAATGCTTGAAAGTTTAAACCATTCCCGCACAAAATGGGAACGAAATTTGGGCACAATTTTAATTGCCCGCCATTTTGAAAGCAATTTATGTTATTTTTTCAATGTGTTAAAAGATGAAATTGTCTAGGCCTAGACAGATGAAATTGTCTAGGCCTAGACAGATGAAATTGTCTAGGCCTAGACAGACAAATATTTATCAACACAACATGTCCACAATTCCATATATAGTTGCTTAGGGAGATGGAAGATGGAGATTCAGCTTGGCTAGGCACCGGGCTTGGCCTAACAGACTTGAGCATCAATGCAATTCCATATATAGTGGCTTCTGTTTTACATTTTTATATCTCATGTTCTTTTTAAGTTTTTATTTATTGATAATATAGTACTTTTTATATTTTTATTTCGTATCATTTTTTTTATTCTATTTTATTTCACATTTTGGTATTTTCTGTTCGAATTTTTATCAATTTTGAGTAAAATTTCTCGTCCCGATTAGCTCGAACCGAATAAATAAATAGAAAACTCTAATTTACCATTGTGCCATTATTAATTAATTTGGTACAAGTTACTGTTCACCTTCTTCCTCCTCTCCTCCACACAAACCCAACCAAATCATCCTACCACCAATCCTCTGCCTCAATTAAATCCAATTCCAAGTCCCCTCCCAAATTAATTCTAATTCCAATTCCAATTCCAACCCCTTGCAATCAATTAAATTCATCCAAACCACCATAAAAAATCACCCCAGCCGCACCAGATCCACCCAAACCAAACAGGCACCTAAACCAAAATTGAAAAAGGAAGGGGGGAAATGAAAATTGAAAAAGGAAAAGGTTCCGTTCCCCCCAAATTTTCAGATTCAAACACAGAAAGAGGGAATCGAGGAAGGCAGTCGAAGCCGAAGCCGAAGTCGAAGCCGTCGTCACCAACCCAGGCAGGCAGGGGCACCCTCGTCTTCTCCAGCCTCGGGATCGCAGAACGACATTTATTTCGGGACAAGCTTCTTGTGCTAGAACGATCATTGTAACGAGCCAGAGGGAGTAATAGACTCTAATCACGAATTACAAAGGGATATTGTTAATTGATTTTTTTCATTGAAAGTAGTACAAAATGAGGAGAGTAAAAGTCTTGAGTTTGAGGTGTTTACTAATTACGACGATCATGATTTAGTGCTTTTCTTTTTAATAATGTGTTTGCCCTAAATATGCAACTTGAACTATGTGTAAAATATAAAAAAATTGTCCAACTATATAGTTCTTTCCATAGTTATCAGAACTGGATCGATTAGGCGATCGGACCGGTAAAACTGGGACCTAAAAAGATTTTCAGTTCGATTCAACTATCTGACCGAATATGCATATGAACCGAAAAAATCGGTCGACCCGATCGATTTTTACACAACCGACGACCCGGCCGATTCACTATCAACCCGGCTGGTTCGATGAGTCAAACTTAAATGACGCCGTTTTGTAAGTAAAACACTTCATACACCCACGGGCCCATCTCCTCCTTCCTCATTTCATTTCTTCTCTTCGTGTTCATGGAAAAATTGGAAAGAAAAAAAAAACCTAGTTCTTCTCTTCTTCATACGGTTGCGCAGCCGCTCCTCAGCAACGTCGAGACTTGAAAGAAGGCAACGACTACCGTTACAGCAAAGCCTCTTTCTTCTATCACGACCCGGTAATCTTTGAAATTTTGAATAATTGAATGGGTATTGCAGCTATTGCTATTAATTCAATTTCAATTAATTCAGCTTCTTCGGGTTTCCTTTTTTCCCATTTTCTTCCATTTGGGTCACACTTAAATTACTTAATTATTGCTACTTAATTTTGCTAGAGTATAAATAGTAATAGAAATGCTTGATAAATTTCAGGTTTCCTTTTATATGGTTTCAATGTAAGCATCATCTATGACCGGGTCTAATTCAACGTCTTCTCCTTCAATTTCAAGTGCATCTGTAAGAGAAAAAATAGATATTGCATGGAAGTACTGTGTAGAAGAAGCTGATCTTGCGGGAAGTAAGAGGAAGAAGCTTATTTGCATTTATTGCAAGAAAATATTTTGGGGTGGGAGTATCAACCGATTCAAACAACATTTAGTCGGTATTAGAGGTGATGCGGTGTCTTGTAATGAAGCTCGTAAAAAAGTTAGAGAACAAATAAGGACACATTTGGATGAATTTGTTTCAAAGAAAAGGAGAGAACAAGACTTAAAATTCCTCATGTTTTTTCTTTTCTTTTAAACTCAATTAAAAGTTCTCATTTTTTTTATTTTTTATTTTAAATACAAAAATTTATTAAGGACATTATATGAGAGTTATTATAAGGAAAAAATATTTTCTCCGTAGTAAGAACTAAGAAATAAAATTTTACTCCCTCCGTTTTCGAATAATTGACACTTTACTGTTTATGCACGCGTTTCGAGGAGGTCGAATGGCTCACTATTTGACCCCAAAAAAATTCGTACTTTTTTTCTAACGTACGTCCGAGAAAAAGTACGGAACTTTTTGGGTCAAATAGTGAGCCATTCGGCCTCCTCGAAACGCATGCATGAATAGTAGCCAGTGACGATTATTCGAAAACGGAGAGAGTAATAGGCATTTATATAGTTAACATGGCACATACTAGTAATATATTATTGTAAATTGTAATAGCCATTTATATAGTTAATATGTATAAAAGAAGACCATTAATTATTAATAATATAGCTATTAATTATTATCAATTGTTATAAAATTAAAAATTACTAATTGTTTAGAGTTTTATGCTTTTAATTTAAATTGTATTAATGTTTAAATTACTAATGTATTATACATATTTTCTTTTTTTTCTTTTAAACTCAATTAAAAGTCATCATTTTTTCTTTTATTTGTTATTTTAAATAAAAAAAACTGGGTTGAAACAGGCCAGATCCGACCCGGAAAAATTAGAACCGACCCGAATAAGAACCGATAATTCCGATCCTAATCCAAGACCTGACCCGGACCGGCCCGTGTACACCCCTCTTCATAATACAATATTGCTATAATTGCTATTTAATACTACAGTAATTGCTTTTGGAATTATTATTACTGCTGCTTTTGCTATTACTAGTACGAATTATACCAAGTCTTACAAAATTACTGGATCCCATTTTTCCAGAAAAATCCAAAGAAAGAATAAGCAAACCTTTTCTCTTACCGACCATGGTCTCTAGTACACCTTATTATACTACTCTACGTACTACTCTGTCACTCTATGGACTCAGAATCTGTCCAAAAACAAGCATAAAAGTTCAACCTTTTTATTTTATCTTCTTGAATTGTGTTAAGCATCATATTCTTGAATTCTTCTGCTTATTTTAAAAAGGTGTGTGCTTTTTTCTTTGTGCTAAATTCCGTGCGTGTCTGGAATGCGTTAATCCCAAGAAGATCATTTCATTTTTGTTTCTTCATCTGGGTGGCAAACGCATCCAGCTGCTTTTTGGCTCCTTCCTTCCAATCTTGAAGCACATGCATCGATATTGGATGAGATCTGCACTTTTGGGTTTGCTGCCTAGAATGTCCTGTTGCTGAATTCTAAAAGCGGACCTGCGGTTATATGAGTTGAGGTCTGACTAATTTTCATTATGCTTTTTCGTTTTCCATGCGGGTGGTTGTGTTTTTATTGTTCAGCTCAGTCATGTTTTCGGTTTGGATAAAGAGTCTATTTTTATGTGTTTGATGATGTCTATCTGGGGTATTGCTTACCTTGGTTTCATTTTCTTTTGGTTTAGAGTTGTGATGAGATGTTTACTATTCATTGACAAGTGAATTTTTAACTGGTTGGAGCTGGAATTTCGAGTGGACCTTGTTTTTTCGTAAATCAGGAGCTTTTGATGGAACCGTTTTGATAAAAATATTTTTTTGCCGCCTTCTTCAGGAGTTATTGATTCCAGATGAATGTCCTTTCTGACATGTTTTAAGTTTAGAGTGACCATCTCCTGTTATAAGCCCATGTTGCTCATTTTCTATTGCTAATGTTCTGTCTTTTTTGTGGTATTCTGAGCTGCTTTTGTTGTTAATTGCTGTGCTAATTAGCCAGATAAAAGTAAAATTTCATCCCAGTATGCTTGTTGTTGCTAAGGATGTTTGGAGAATATTATTCATTTGTGTTTTACGCCAAGGGAAGCCTACATTTATTGTTCTTTTGTTGGTCTTTTCCTTTCAGGAATGGTAAGATGGCCATTCTATCGTAAGTAAATTTTGCTGACAGAGAGTTTAGATAGTGCTTGTTTTGCTTGCTTGGAGATGCAAAGATGGGGAAGAGTGGCAAAATTGCTCAGTATAGAGAGAGGCTGGATAAGACACTGGCATCTCCTGAACTGACAAATCCTGATGCACTTAAATCCCGTGTCCAGAATCTGCTGCTATGCTCTGCAGTGAATGAAATTGGAGGCTAGTATTTTGTCACAAGTATCTACATCTTATGAGAGCAGTTATCTGTGAGTAGTAGTTACATTTGTATTCTGAATCTGCAGGATGTAGTGAGAATGTTGTAGATAAAAGGACCGATCAAGTGTCTCATTTTCTTGACATGTTGAGGAGTACGTCTATTAATGAGAATCAAGCCTCAAAACCGACTGAAGCATCACACGGTGAATGGAAAGTATGCTCTCTCAATTAATTTTTCCATGATTTCTGTACTCTTTGGTGGACTCTTGAGAAGAGTTAGAAATTATGGCTGATGAGGATCAGCTGAGTTCCAAATATATTAGGGGACTTACATTCTACCTTGCTTCACTTAAGTTTTAGCTTCTCATGGACTTTTTGTGTTTTTTTAGTTTTATCAGTTCCCTCATTGGAAGGAATGTATAATCACATACTTATTTTATATATATATTTTTCTATTTATTTTGAAAATTGTCATGCTTAATGCTCGGTGTCTAAATACTAGATTCTTTGTTCTTTTGACAGTTAAAAGATGATAATGAAGAGTACCGTGTTATGTATCGACCAGGACCAGAGGGTACTCCCTTCCATACACTACTTGTTGAAGGCTATGTAGATGGGCCTGTTGATGCTTGTAAGTTTAGCTACATTACTCATATCTCTTTGGGCATTGCTCTTTGAGCAAAAAGTTGGCAATAGCGTAATGCTTTTTTATTTCATTGCAGGTTTGTGTATCTCCTGGGAGTCGACACTGTACAAGAAATGGTAAGAATTGTTTTCCATTTGGTGTCTGACTTCCCTTTAGTTTCCAAAACTTTTGATTGCTCAACATTAATTTTTACTCATGCTATTTCAGTCTGTGTTGTTAATATTTTTCCTTTTTGGATCCTGCATGAGAACATTAAGAAAATATCAGAATGTTAATTTTGATCATAAACTTCCACTGTCCAACAAGTTGCATGGTATGGTTTAAGGTTGCTGTCCATGCTCATAGTATGTGAACTAGAATGGTGAGTTGGTGGAAAAATAGATTCGTTTTCTTCTTTTTGGCTTTTCGCCTTTGAATATTATGCTCTAATCAAATGAACAATATAGCATCATGTGTCCATGATAGAGCATGCTATCATTTGTGTTCCTGAGAAATTTGGCACCTTGTACTCGAGGGCACTGCAGAATTCTGAAGACCTTGTTTTTGTTTTCTAGGTGGCCTCAATTTAATTTCCCCCCTTTCAAAATCACCATGTGCGAATGCTTGCAAAAGGTCCGGATTGGTGAACAAATATCTTTAGTGAGGTATGTCCTAACCTGTAACAATTGTCTAAGGTTTTTGGTAATTTGATTGCCTCGTGCTTCACTAATGCAACTTGTTATGCTAATCTTTTCTTACAATTTTGGAAGAAAGGATGAAGGTTACGTGGCCACTGTCAGCCAGGGAGGCGATTGTGCACTTTTTTTTAGTTGAATACCTTGAAGATGGTCTGATTCTTGTTCTTCTGAACACGGTACAACTTCAAATTGTGGAATTTTATCACTGTTTGAGTTGCAGTTTCTGTTTGAAACCATATCTTTAGCTAATTCTTTATTGTGAACTAATGGTAGATCTCGGATTTGGACGGAATTGATATAGCTACCCATGGGTTTACAAAGGATGGAATCCCTGAAGCAAAAGACGTGGTCAGGATTGATGTGGTGGGAGGCTTTGCAATTCAGAAGGTGAACTCCGAGAGAAGTTACTTTAGGTGAGTTGTAGTTGATTGTCTGATGAATGCAAAAGTCTTATCGTGTAAAGACTAAAACTTTGAAATATGCTCAACCGTAACATGAATCTGGTACACTCTCCGGGAGCAGGATTGTGAAGTAGTTGTATATATAATCAACTACATAAATCCTCTCCTTTCTTTCCATCTTTATAGTCATATTTTATGAGAAGATGCATAATAACCAGTTCTTCTTTCACTGTTTCAACCCTGTTGGGTTCATCTTTTATCGTCTTTTCTTTCTGCCATCTACTTGAATAAAATCATTTTCTCCCATTGCCAGAAAAAAAGTCTATTATGCAGCCACCTATATGATCTCCAGGCTAAGTTTATTCACTATCTATCGTTACTTATGTTAGGACAGTTTCATGTTTTCATCCATCAATGACACGTTCTTTTATCTTGATGATGCAGGTCTGGTATAGCATCTAATTAATTTAGACTGTAAAGTTTTTAAGGAAGTGAACTATGCAATTTTTCCTGTTCCTATAGCTGGGTGAAAATAAGGCATACAGTTAGGTAGCATTTAATTGTCAAAAATGGTTGGAACCAATGAAAACTGAGTTACTTGACATATGATGCTTCTCTGCCACAGGTCATTTAAGTCTATACCTTGGCTCGACTAACTGAAAATGAATTTAGTGGTGGACTGCTCGAAGGAGTTGATTTTCTACTTCTCCTCTTACTTGTTGTAAAGTTTTGAATAATGGCAAAATTGGCAGGACAATAGCAACTATGGATATGAAGCTGGACTTTGTACCTCCATCCCTTATAAATTTCATCTCAAGGCAGCTCGTTGGCAGTGGTTTCAGACTCTATCAAAAGGTTATTTGCATGATACTGTTTCTTATGATGCTTGCATGATGACATGTACCATCCTTGTCAGATGTCAATTGCATGATTTTTCTGCAACTAATTCCTGGCCTTGACTACCAATCTAAATCAATTCAGATCGTGGGTTCTATGTCTAAATATGGTGAAGATTACAGCAAGGCTTTGGAGGATCCAGTGTATGCTAGAATACGTGAGGTTCTTTATTCCACTGACAAACCAAATGAGATTGTAGAAGGGAATATGGTCAACGGTGATAGTTCCCTTTCACCCCGAGACTACTCTATCAAAATGATGAAGGAAAACATGAGAGACACGGAACAAGATGTTCATGAAAGGACTTATGCAAGTGAATTTGTAGTTGGGAACGGTCAAGTTATAAATAAGAAAGCCTATGGTGAGATTGAGGAAGATACCAGACATGTGAAGGAAGATGCGGAACAAGATGTTCATGGAAGGGGTGATGCAAGTGAATCTGTAGTAGGGAATGATCAAGTTATAAACAAGAAAGCCTTTTGCGAGATTGAGGAAGATACCAGACATGTGAAGCATGAAGACAAGATTATGAAACAGGAAGTTCACAGCAATGAAAATGATCATGTGACCGTAAATTTGCAAACTATTGAACCAGCAACGAGTGGTAAAGCTTCTGGTGAGATAGAGGAAGAAGAGAGTGAAGATAGTGGACACTTGGAGAATGCTACCAAGGTTGCAGGTACTCCTTCAGTCAATAAAACTGCAGAAAAGAGGCTTGAAAACCTTAGACAAAATGCTGTCATCAGTTCAGAGGTAGAGCACGCCTTAGAAACTTTAGAAAAGGTCATTTCTATGATCCGGGAATACGGATCTAATGTTCAAGCCAGATTTTCCTCAGCCTTATCTAGTGAAGAGCCTCCCAATCTGAAAAAGGGTGATGAAACTTCAGCTAGTTTAAGAAAGTTCGCTGAGAATGATACAACTCCTGTAGAAGATGGTGGAGTTTGTTCAAATGCTGAGGTTTCAGTTGAAGTGTCTGAGAAAGGAAAAGTAGTGAAGAGGACTTCACATGAATCCAATAGCTCTAATAGCATCAGGTACTAATATTTCACATAGTCCAGTGATGATTATCGCCAAGATACTGATCTTAAGTAGTTTCGTATTTATCATTGTAGATTTTTGGGGTTCTCTTCTTCAATGGCTATTGTGGTTTGGTTTGCACTCATTATTTGTACGGTATTGTTTTCCAGGCGTGCAGGATCGAATTCTCACTCGAGAGAAGTGAGCCATAACAAGGTTGCGCCGGCATCACCAGAACAGCATCGTTCAGTTCCTAGAGAAAAGAACCCATCTGTGCCAAGTTCTTCTCTGCATGGAGAAGAAGTGGAGGCAGATATACCGATTATGGACTTAACGACACAACAAAGTAAACAGACGGGCATGAGCTTAAATGGAATGCAAGAAAATTGTTTGCATGAACAGGTGAAATCGAGTGGGCAGAAGAAGCATAGAGGCTGTTGCTTTGGTATCAGTTCTGGAAAATGGGTGTTCTGAGAGTTGAGAAGGAAGGTAGTGAAGTGGTTGAAATGGACAACCTTTTCACCAATCAACTTGCACCGCATGTCGAGCTGGAAGAATTGCCGGCCTTGAAAGTCTGACATGATCTGTACCATATTATACACGTAGAATTTTCAAAATATACATGTACTATTTTTCCTTTCAACTGTCAAAAATTGTAAAAGAATAGTTGTTTGTGTAATATTTCGATTGCATAAAATTTGTAACAAGCACAAACTGAGCACCGAAGATAAGAAGTACTCCCTCTGGCCTTTTATAATAGATGCGTGTACTGTAGATACGCGTCTCGAGGCCGGATGACGCACTATTTGATTCCAAAAAATTTCGTACTTTTTTTCGAAGGTACGTTAATTCTTAATATACGTTCGAGAAAAAGTTTAAAATTTTTTAAGGTCAAATAGTGCGTTATTCGGCCTCCTCGAAACGCGTATGAACAATGCGGACATCTATTATAAAAGGCCAGAGGGAGTAACTTGAGAGGCAGACTGTTGCAATATCGAAATGGGTATATTATAATGCATTATCGAAAAAGAGAGAAGGATTGTAGGTATGATTTAGGTCATGGGTTGATAATATAATAATTTTTTTATTAAAAAAAGTTATTTGGAGAGGAAACAAGGATTTAGTTTTTTTATATAAAAATAGATTTAGGTTTTTTATTTAGTCATTTAGTCACCAATATTTGGTAATATTTTTTAGCTTTTTGTTTTTTTACTCTTTGTTTCGACCTACAGCACACGATTAATTACTATTTTATTTGATTTTTTTTACTATTATAAAGATTAAAATTACAACTCTTAATAAACTACATATTGACACTACAAGCGTCTAAATCATATAGAGAGTTAAGTGAAATATGTTCGCATTACTAAGATGGTGTTGGGGGTTTAGGTTCTGGCCCAGGAAGCTGGGTTTCAGAACCAAAAAGCCAAAAAAGTGTTTGGTAATGACACTTTAAACTGGGCTTCTCAGTTTCGGTTTCCAAGCATTTGCTTGGATTTGAGGCGGGAGCTAAATTGTCACGGACTAATCCTTTGGAAGTTAAAGGGATTAAGTTCGTGCGGCGTTCACGCTCTCTCTCTACGGAACCAGCCTTTCACACACACCTTAGACCTGTTAGAAACACAATAGGGCCATTATAGGCATAACATCAAGCAAACACATAGGCAATAGGGCATACAATCATGAAAGACATCACTTCATTGAATAAGCAGGATATTACAGACAAATGCCAAAAAGAATCGCAGACTAGGGGCCCGCCCGCACAAAGGCCGACTCAAACACCCTTCCAATGAATAACCGAGCCCACGGCACAAAGGGACTGTTCGCTCTAATCGACACACATGCGAACACTTCATCCACCAATTCAGCCAATTGTTTCCGTAACTCGGCCAACTCAGGAGGGGCCATACGGTAGGCCGCCTTAGCAGGGGCTTTGGCCCCGGGGATTAATTCAATCTCATGATCGATATTTCTACGCGGAGGCAAGCTCTTAGGCAACCGGTCAGGCATCACATCTGCGTATTTGACCAATAGATGACTGACTATATGTGAGCATTCCGCCAATACACTATCATCACTCCAGGAGGCCATAGCCAAGGAGGTTGCCTCTTTTCTCTTTAGGCCGCGTTTAAGCTGCATAGTCGAGAGTCGTCTTTTCTCTCTCGTAGGGCTTATCGTCACTGAGATTACCACAGGTTCTTCACCCATCAATAAAAGGCAATGAGCTGATGGGACAGGAACAAATTTAGCCAAAATAAGGAAGTCCAAACCTAGTACCACATCAAAATCGTCAATAGCGGCCACTACAAAGTCTGATTTACCTTTCCAAGAGCTCATCTGTGTGTCAATGTTCTTCGCACTTCCCTCCGTTTCCCTTGCCTCTGAATTCACAGCCTTCAGTTTTCCCCCATCCGGGACAACTGTCACTCCAAGTTTTCTTGCAAAGGAGTCCGACAGGAAGCTATCAGTGGCACTTGTGTCAATGAGGGCCTCCATAGAATAACATCCCATTTGAACTGTCACATACATTAAGCCCTTCGCCATCTCCTGTGTGGCCAATTATTTCTTCAAGGCCGATAAAAAACTCCTCTCTGAAGGGTATTCCCCCTGGGTCAATGCCAACACCTTCTTTGGTTCGGAGTTCATAAATCCTCGAACTGTCTGCAGCGCACTTAAGGCAATTTTTGTAGGGCATTCAGCAGCTTTGTGAGGACCTTCACAGATAAAGCACGCAATAGGTCGCGGGACCCTATTGCCGACCTTGTTAGAGCCTTGGAAGTTCCTAGATGGAAACCGATTCTCACTAGTTCCAGTACTATTCCTAATAAACTTGTTCGGCTTAGCATCTGATCCATTATACCCTCTAAATTTCCATTTTGTCCCAACATCCAATCTATCTTCTACTCTCTCCGCTATTGTGATTGCGTCATTCAAGGTCTTAGGATTCTGTCGGTGGACTTCATTCCTAGGGTATGGCTTCAACCCCTGAGTAAAATTAAACAATCTATCGGCCTCCGACATCTCCTTAATATCAAGCATAAGCGTGCAGTATTTGTTCACATATTCTCTCACAGAAATCGTTTGCACAAGTTCACGCAAGCTCAAACGAGCAACATATTCCACATCCTCTGGACAAAATGATTTCCGCAACTCCACTTTAAACTCTTCCCACGTGACAATGCTATTAGCGCGAGTCCTCCACCATACTTTAGCATCGTCGGATAGTAGCATTACTACAACCGTCAATTTCAACTCATTTGACGAAACTTGGCACACATTGAAATAGTTTTCCACGTCAAACAAGAAATTATCTATCTCTTTTGCACTCCTCACTCCATTATAAGGTTTTGGTTGAAAACTTTTGCACTTGTTGAGTTCAGCCATCCCCATTCCCGAAGGGCCATGAATATTCCTTTGCTCAAGTTGGGGTGAGTTTGCCCTGTATCTCAATCAGGGAGGCGTCCAACAGTCCCACCTTCTTGTTGGTCTCACGAAATGTATCCCACGCTTCCTTGAGATTATCTTGCAATTCATTCACCCTAATTCCAGTGGTGGTAAGTGCCTCATTCAGTTCTCTAATATGCCCTCTCTAGCAGCTCGTCAAGGTTTCTATAAGGGTCACCCTCTTTCTCCGGGGTTCGACCTTCGAGACTTAAAAGTCTCCTTGTTAACTGTGCTTCTAGCGTCTCTACGCGTCGCACTCGTTCAACAAAGAGACGAAATGTTTCCCCATTCTCTTCAACAGAGGAATCATTATCGGCGCTCTCGCCTTTAAACATTTCATCGCATTGGGTCAGACGGGATTCTAGCATCTCAATGCGTCTATCCCTCTCAAGTATCTGTTCCAATGTTACTCGTGACTCCGAGGAGCCAACACCTAGAGTCCTCTGACTCTGTATCCACACATCAATCGCATTCACGCGATTCTCTAGTTCAGTGCACCTGACTTTCGAAGTCTTTGACATCTCAAAGAAATCAAAATCGCTCAGATACCAACTGTCACAGACTAATCCTTTAGAAGCCAAAGGGATTAAGTTCGTGCGGCGTTCACGCTCTCTCTCTCTACGGAACCAGCCTTTCACACACACCTTAGACCTGCATCACCAAGGTACATAAGGTTAGAAACACAATAGGGCCATTATAGGCATAACATCAAGCAAACACATAGGCAATAGGGCATACAATCATGAAAGACATCACTTCATTGAATAAGCAGGATATTACAGACAAATACCAAAAAGATCGCAGACTAGGGGGTCGCCCGTACAAAGGCCTACTCAAACACCCTTCCAATGAATAATCGAGCCCACGGCACAAAGGGACTGATTACTCACTCCCCCAACCCGATTACAAAGATTATCCGTAAGCTCTCGTTAAGGTTAAGCGGCCATGGACGTGAACATGCCCTGGACGAGCTTAGACCTTAACACTCCAGCCTAGGAACGCACATCTCTCTCTCCTTCTTTTTGTTTTTTTTTCCTTTAAATAAATTCAATTTTCTTACTCTATATAATAAATAAAATAAATTAAAAATTATACCAATATAATTTTCATCTCAAGATGAGTAATTCTACATCCATTTTTCTTATTTTTATTAATGTTTTAAAAATGGGTTTTATACCATTTAATTACTTTTTTTCAATTATTTATTTAAAAATTGATTAAAAATATATATAAAGATATTAAAAAAAATTAATTATAACACTTGAAATAAATTATATCATTTATGTTCATTTTACATCCAAACTATAGTTTTGAAAAATTGTTTTACCAAAAACTCACTTTTAAAAAATATTTACCAAACAGCATACTATTTTTCCCAAAAGTGATTTTAACACAACACTTTTACTCACAACACTTCTCCAACTAGAACCGGAACGTCAAACAGAACCTAAGTAATTTGTTCTATTAATTTAACCGCCAAAGCCGAACAACGTCGCCAGCCGCGATATAGGCACCGAATGGCTGCCCCTTTATTATTCCAAAAAAAAAAAAAAGTGGCTGCCCCCCTCTTCCTCTTCCTCTTAGAAAGGGGAAACAGAAAAAGAAAAAATAATGATAAGAGCGAAGAAATTATGGACTACACTCTCCATGGTTCTTGGACGCAGAGTTTTCAATTCGACGACTCGTCTCTTCCCTCTTAATGCCCCATATCATCGTTTTTCCACCTCTCCCATCCATAATCCTACCTTCTCCTCCATCACCGCCGCGACCCATTTCATCAAATTTCCCAGGAATTCTTTCTGCACGGAGTTTGCGGGGAAAGTTGATACTAGATGCTGGAACTGCAATGCTGAGCCCCATACGACACCGTTTCTTTTCTGCAACGCTTGCCGTACAATACAGCCCGTTGATCCCTCTGTCGACTACTTTCAAATATTTGGACTGTAAGGATAAAATTTCTCTTTTGGCCTTATATTGCGTTTGTGGATATGGGTTTTCATTTATTCTGTGTTTGATCTTAAGAAGAGATGATTGTGCCTTTTTCTGTTTATAGAAATTGCGATGTTTTGGAATTGACTGATGTTTATTGTTGTTATACTTAATAGGGAAAAGAAGTATGACCTGGTGGATGGAAGTTTGGAGGGGAAGTATAAGGACTGGCAAAAGAAACTGCATCCAGATTTGGTCCATTCAAAATCTCAGGTTTGTTTTCCATCTTTTTTTCGTAAATAAAGGTGAAATTAGCATTCTTCTTCTTCTCCAGTTATTTAGTTTTATTAGTTTAATGTGTAGAAAGAGCGAGATTGTGCTGCGGAACAGTCTGCAAGGGTGATTGATGCGTACCGCACACTTGGTGATCCACTATCAAGGGCAATATACATGGTAATAATGCAGTTTAAGTATGTTGTAAGGAGCAATTTCGACTCTAGTATTGTCCACTTGCAATGATTTCCTTTCCATTGTGGCTCTATTTCTGGATTTTGAAGCAAGTCGTTGTTTACAAACTTGTATTCTTAACTGGGTTACTGGATTTGACAGATTGTTTGAAGGGTGTGCAAAGTCCAAAACTTCACAGATTATCCCATTATTTTATTGAAAATATATGATAAGAAAAAGAGCATGAAAATAGCTGGAAATTTAAGGATCAATGATTTTGTTATTTGAACCTTCTCAAACTGTCTAGAATCTTGAACTATTTATGTTGCATCTGCATAGGATTGGTACTTGGTATAAAGTAGTTGGAGAGTGGAATGTTGATGAATCATGTTAATGCACTAGCTAAATAATGAATTTGAAAAATGACACGCATAGAATTTGGTCAAATGAATTTTGCATCTGTTAGTGCTGTCCTTTCTCTGACTGTCTGATTCTGTTAGTTTTTGCTTCTCTTAGTGTTTATGAACTTAAAGGTTTTACTCTCTTACAGCTGAAGCTTGAGGGCATTAATGTTAATGAAGAAGAAACACTTTCAGAACCAGATTTGCTAACAGAGGTAATTTATATGAAATTTAATGTCGTACACATCCCAGCTTTTCATTCTTCTAAGCATTTTGTGCCCATTCAAGATTAACCAATGAGTTTGAGTCAGTAGGATCATGATTCTCTTTCAAGTTTTCAGTCTATTGTTTCATCCCTTTAATTATTTTGGGAATAGGCGCTGGTGTACTTTTGGAACACCAGCACATCTTTCACAAGTGTGGAAACTATCATCTGAAGATGAAAATGATCGGTGCCATATTTACCTGTTGTGGTTGCCTTTTTGTAGGTTGTTTTTATTTCTCCTGGTGTTATACTTGCTTGGTCAAGACTTTTTCTCTTTGGAATGCTTACTATTGTTGCTATGATTAAGAAATGTGGGAATTTTCAGAACATAATTGATTCTTTCCTTAACTTGTTTTTATTCTATATTCCTGCTTGGTTTGTTGGTTGCATGATTACGTGTGAGCTTCTGGTCTGAAGACGTTTTTTGTTTTTGTTTTCCTCACTGCTACCTGGGAACTCCTTTTTTATTTTACTTAGAAACTTGAATCCACAGATTATGGAAATTAGGGAAGCAGTTGAAGAGGCACCTGATTCTCGGGCTCTAAACGAGATCAAATCTATGGTATGACTTTCTTTCTTCGGACTTATATTGTGAGAATTGAAGTTGAGTGTCCAAGTTAGTCATCATTGCAGGTAATATTGCTGTCAAATGCAAGTATGTGGTGCATACTGAGATGAATCTGACTGGATTTTAGTAGTTCTCTAGAGGTAGTTAGAAATTTTGAACACGATCCCTTGTTTTTGAATGTGTAGAGGAAATGGATAACGGTTACTTAGTAACTCGAAGAGTTTAGTATAACATGGTTAATTTTATGTCGAGAAGGGCTTAGACTGGTTATTAAACATGTTTGTTTCTGCCATTGCAGATGCAAGACAGATTGCAACAATGGGCCAAGTCATTTGCAAATGCACTTCAAAGCCGAAAATACGACGAAGCCATAATATGTATTCGGAGAATGACTTACTATAACCGAGTAAATGAAGAAATTGTTAAGAGACTTTGAAAAGGTGCTTTTCTCCTAAGTTTTTCCCCGTAATATTTTGTAGTAGGAAAATGTTTGGGATAATATTGGGGATCAAAAAGAGGTGCATTAGGTATATCCAAACAAACACAGTTCATTCTTTCTTTCTTCTCTACGATGATGCTATTGTCAAAGGCTGTGGTTTTTGTCAGCATGATTGGATCAGTGACGTTGGAGGTGAATTTATTAGTTTTATCTCCAAATCCTGATTGTTTGATTATTTTAGTCTAACTGCTTGCCAACCAAGTTCTGTCAAATAACTATCAAGAATCACTGACAAAACCACATCCAACCATTTTCAGGCTCTTGATGATCCTGTTTCAACTTCAGCAGTGTAGAGCTAACAGCATCTTTTGGCTCTTGATGATCTGTTACAACTTCTTCAGGTGCATCATTTCATTTCCACTCAGACACGGAGACTCCCACTCTTTTTATTTCCAACCCGTTTTAAGTAGCTTGATGTTTTTTTTTTCTTTTCCAGGTGGAAGTTGGTATAAGACCTTAATCAACACATGCTCAGTATCGCATGAAACCGAACAGATTTGGTGTGATCAGAGGGCAAGACTGTATTTATTTCTGACGATCCTTGCTCCAGTGCCTCTGTTCTCCAAGGCACAGGAAGATGAACTGTTCTTCTGTTCTGAGAAAAATGGAACTTAAACTTGTGTCATTGTAATCTGCTCTGATCTGTAATACTGCATCTGAAAAAGGTTTGTTCGAAGAATATAGAGGCTATCAAAATAAAATAGAACCGTATCAAGTTGTCATTTTCTAAAACTTAAGGGAAGAAAAGCGCTCCATTCTTTAACTGTCGAATACACTACATGCTTCAATGCTTCTGAAGCTCTTACAATCTGGGCTGCTAATTGATTGGGCTATGGCCCTAGTGAACATGTAACAAAACTGAGGTCATTACTGTAGCAAATGGGAGAGGCTGTCCCATCTATCTCATTTTTAACGTGTTAATTTAGTCGAATAAAATATATTTTAACTCGGATAAACATTATTGTAGGAAAAGGATTACTGATTTTCATATAGACATTCAAAATGGCACAGCCCTGTATAATACTCCCTCTCCCTCTGTATCAAATTGTTGCTTAACTAACGTTTTTTCAAAATTCGAATTAAAAGTTATTTTTTCTGCTACCTGTCCCCGTGGTGCTGTCCTACTGCCGGCTGTTGCCGTGCTGACCGGCTGTTTGCTTTATTTTATTTTTTATTAATTCTTTTAATAAGTGTGATTCAAGTCGGAACGTTAGTTAGAATAGAACTGTAAAGAGTACAAACCGACGTTTTTGCGCGGTTGCACTGAAAGTTGGCTCCTATTACTCGATTGCATTCATTGTAAGTTCCTAGAACACAATGAGGCGTATAATCAAACTGCAATCCTTACTTCCAAACTCAAGCCACAAGTTCTCCACTTATCAAATTTCTCACCTTTCATCCCTCTCCTCCAAATCTTCTAAACTTCCTCATCTTAACAAAACCAAGGAACCCAACTTTAAGGACCAAACAGAATCCAGCACACTTAACTCACTCTTCAAAGAGATCACTGATGTTTTGGGAGCTGATGAAGTGACTCCTGATAAAAGTCCTTCAGGGTTTTCAACGACAGAAGAAACCCAATTGCGAATTGGTGTGCAAGGTGTGGAATCGAAGGTTGGAGCAGAAGGTGTTTGTGGAAATGCCAACTTGAATGATGGGTTGGTAGATAGGGTGGTTGCGGTAGATACCCAGATTGGAGAACTGATTGAAATCGATGTTAGTCCTGTAGTTCATGAGGTTACTGCGATTATTCGTGCAGAAGAACGACTTTTGATGGAGGAGAGGTTGGACAGTGCGGAGTTTCAGTTTGAACCTGATATTGTTGATAAAGTGTTGAAAAGGTGCTTTAAGGTGCCACATTTAGCTTTTAGGTTCTTTACTTGGGTGAAGATGAAAGATGGGTTTTGTCATACAACGCAGACTTATAATACCATGTTGTATATAGCTGGGGAGGCCCAAGAATTTTATGTGGTTGAGAATTTGCTGGAAGAAATGGAGAAAAACATGATTGAGAAGGATGTGAAGACTTTGACCATTCTTGTTCTACAGTACGGGAATGCAAAGTTGATAGGGAAGGCTTTGTTCTACTTTGAGAAGATCAGGAAATCTGGGTGTGGGCTGGATGTGGAAGCCTACAAAATAATGATACGCACCCTTTGTAGGGCTGGAGATGGTGAAATTGCAGTAGAACTTTACAAGGAAATGGCTGAGAGGGAAATGGGACTTGATGTAAGTTTGTATAAGATGTTACTGACTTGCTTGGCGAAGTCAGGACATGTTAGTGCTGTCGGTTTTGTTGCAGATGAGATGAGGAGGGTTTCTCAGGTTCCAGAACGTGATGCTCGTATTTGTATACTCAAAGCTTTCTGCGTGGCTGGGAGGATTAGAGAAGCTTTAGAATTTATTCGTGACCTCAAGGATAAAGAGATACCTCTTGATTATGATTATTTTGAGACCCTGGTGAAAGGACTGTGTAGGGCTGATAGGATCCCAGATGCTCTGGAAATTGTAGAAATTATGAAGAGAAAATATGTTGTTGATGGAAAGGTTTATGGGATTATTATCAATGGATACTTGAGGATGAAAGAACTTTCTAAGGCACTGGATCTGTTCAATGACACGAAAGAATGGGGATATTTACCTACAACCTCTACCTATACAGAGCTAATGCAGCATCTATTCAGATCGAAGGAGTATGAGAAAGGGTGTGAGCTGTATAATGAGATGTTGAGAAGAGGAATTGAGATGGATAGTGTAGCAATTATGGCTGTTGTTGCTGGTCATGTTCGCGAAAACAATGTATCAGAAGCATGGGATGCGTTCAAGAGCATGGAGGATAAGGGAATCAAGCCCACTCGGAAATCTTATTCAATATTTGTGAAGGAGCTTTGCAAAACTAAAAGAACAGACGAAATTTTTAAGGTTTTGGACAAAATGCAGGCTTCCGAGATATTCATCGGTAATGAAATTTTCAAGTGGGTTATATCTTGTATGGAGAGAAAGGGAGAGATGGAAAATGTTAAGAAAGTAAGGCAGATGCGGAGTATCTCTGGATTCTGTTCTCCAGAAAATGAGGTAGTCTGTTCTGATATAGCCAAGGAAGATGTGCATACCAAGTTGAACCATAGCAAATCAGAGCAAGGAAGGATGGATCACCACTTCATGGAGCCCCTTTCTAAGGGTTATAATCAGGAGGATTTGCAAGAAATATCTTGCATGGAGAAAAAAGGAGAGATGGAAAACGTTATGAAAGCAAGGTGGATGCGGAATACCTGTGGATTTCATCCGCCAGAAAATGAGGTAGTCTGTTCTGATATAACCAAGGAAGATGTCCATACCGAGTTGAACCATCACAAATCGGAGCAAGGAAGGATGGATCACCACTTAGTGAAGAAACTTTCTAAAGGTTATAACGAGGAGGATTTGCAAGAAATTTGCAGGATATTATCATTCTCAAGGGATTGGTGCATCACTCAAGAAGCTCTGGAGAAATGCAGGATTCAGTTCACACCAGAACTAGTTGTGGAGATTTTGTGCAGTTGCAGCATGCACGGAAATGCTGCATTACAGTTCTTCTCTTGGGTTGGAAAGCAAGCTGGCTATCACCACACTACTGAAGCGTACAACATGGCGATGAAAATTTCAGGACGTGGGAAAGATTTCAAGCACATGAGAAACCTCTTCCATGAAATGAGAAGAAACGGCTGCTTAGTTACACCAGACACATGGGTAATCCTGATAATGCAATATGGTCGAACAGGTTTGACAGAGATTGCTCTAAAGATTTTTGCAGAGATGAAAGCTAATGGTTGTAACCCTACTTACAGTACCTACAAGTATTTGATCATCTGTCTATGTGGGAAAAAAGGTATGAAGATTGACGAAGCCATCAAATTATTCCGAGAGATGATCCGTGCTGGACATATCCCTGAGAAACAATTGGTTGAAACTTACCTCTGCTGTCTATGTGAGTGTGGCTCACTGTTGGAAGCCAGAAGATGCATTGATTCTCTATGCAAAGTTGGTTTCACAATTCCGCTTTCTTATTCCTTGTACGTTAGGGCCCTTTGCCGAGCGGGAAAGGTGGAGGAGGCTCTGTCATTGGTGGATGAGGTCAAGCAAGACCGATCGACATTGGATCAGTACACTTACGGGAGCCTTGTTCATGGTCTCCTACGAAAGGGACGAGTAGAAGAGGCATTGGCGAAGGTAGACTCACTGAAGCAGGCAGGCATTCATCCAACTGTCCATGTTTACACATCCTTAATAGTACATTTCTTCAAAGAGAAGCAGAACGAACAAGCTTTGGAAACCTTCAACAAAATGCAGCAGGAGGGGTGCGAACCTACCATTGTTACTTATTCCGCATTGATTCGCGGGTACATGAGCACAGGAAAAGCTAATGATGCCTGGAATGTCTTTCGTGATCTTAAACTGAAAGGGCCTCGACCGGATTTCAAGACTTATTCCATGTTCATTAGTTGTCTGTGTCGGTCGCAGAAATCTGAAGAAGCCCTGCAGCTTGTATCTGAGATGGTGGAGAATGGGATTATTCCCAGCACTGTTAATTTCCGAACTGTCTTCTTTGGATTAAACAGAGAAGGGAAACAAGATTTAGCTCTTACTGTATTACAAAAAAAATGGGCCTTAATAAGTAAACGAAAGTTCTTAACATAATCGAACGACCTGTCGTTTCGGAAGGGTTACTACTAGAGCGGCTTCAGTTTTTCTTAGCGCCCAAACCAGAAAACCGACCCCATTCAAGTACCAAAAAGCTCTGGATTGTGCTCCAAGAACCTGCGATAATAAGAAGCGAAACGGTACAGTGCAAGCAATTCACAAGCTGAATCACGCAATTATGGGGTGGGTTTGGAGAGACGACGAGCAGGAGGCGAACGAGGCGAGATCTTCGCCTCCGTCATTATGTGGCGGTGCAGATAGCGAGTACAGCAGCAACAACAAGTCTAACTATTCATCCTCTTCATCGTCATCGGGTGAGGCGTGTTCAACGAGGAAAGTTGTGAGGTCGCAGTGCAAGACGGAGGAGGTGGAGCCTGGGAAGTTTATTCGGAAGTGCGAGAAGACGGAGGAGGTCCTCCGCGACTGTCTCGGAAAGTAAATAAAATAAATCCCTTCTCTTGCCTCTTTCCTCTCGTCTGAGATTGTTCTTTTTTTCTGTTTGTTTACCGGGAAATTGCGTGGAATGTTATGCAATTTCATGTTTTTGTTTATGTTGTTCTTTGGTTTGTGATGTGGTTCTCGGTTCAATTAGGGAAATCACTAGTTAGGTTTAGCTGGTATGTGCATCTGCTGACCTATGAGAATCCTGCTAACGGACTGTTCATGGTTGAGTCAACTTCTAATTGCATGTGCATACACGACTGGATTTAATGGAAGGAGTAGATGATAGGATGGATGCAATTTGTGAGGTTATAACAGTAGTATATGACTATCAAATGGAGAGATTAGCATGTAGAAGGTAATGCAACTAATAATTATGTATCCGAAAGTCTGTTATGGACAACATTTGATAGGTTGGATGTGGTTCCATTAAGTTGATCAAAAGTGTTCTTTTTGTGAAAAGTTGGGGCAATTGACCCTGTTATCATGACTTATAGGAGATGCAAGCAGGCAAGCTAATCGTGGCTAACAACAGGCCTTGACCATACTTATGCTTTGTGTGGTTTGCAAACATGATCACAAGTTTGAAATTGATTGTGAGAGGAAGTTTTCTATCTTCATTAGAGCATCTCCATGCATCTCCTAATGCAAAAAGGTGATGGTAGTCTGACCTACTAGGGCGATTGGGTTTTTTTTTAGGCTGGTGGCTAACAGAATGATGGCCCCTGTACTTTTGAAGTGTGTTTCACCTAAGAGTGCTTTTGGGGATGTGGTGAGCGGCAATGATAGACCCAAAACTAACATGCGAGCTTGAATATGACTTGTGGTATTTTTGTTTGTATTATCGTAAAGTTTAGAAATATTCCCACCCACCCCAACCCACAACCCAAGAGAGGTTAATAAACCTTTGAATAAGGTTCCGTTAGAGGCATGGTCCATTCTGAAATACCATTATTTTCTAATGCGGGGGTGTGGTGAGAGGACTTTTTGCCTTGATATGAGGAAATTTAACATCAATTTGTGGTTTGATTGACAACTTGAATTTTGATTTGACATTTCCTTCTTTCGTTTTGTTGAATTAGGCCTGCCGAGGTGCTGACATCCAACAAAGAATACACTGAAGAGGATGTTACTGATCAAGTTGTTAGAGGATCTTTGTCTTTGGGAAAGTCTGATGTTGGCTCACCATTCAACTTCCCTGGTCTTCATCGTGACATTGAAGACATGGAACGCCACTTCATGGGCGGACTCAGCCGTTTCTTTGAAGCAGCAGAAGAGATGAAGAAAGGCATTTTTGATGCTTTTGGGGATGTCTATGGTGAGAATCCATCACCCTCACCATCTATCAGGCAAGGAATACCCATTGAAGACCATACTCGGGAGGACACTCCTAAACCTAAGGAACCCAATTCTGGGGATGTTGACCTTTCTGGTCTGGCTAGAGATGTTTGAAGTAGTGGTTTGAGGAACTGCCTGCCTTTAGATAAGTTGCTCCTACCTTTCTATGTTACCTATAGATAAAGCTAAATAGAGGCACTTTACTACTGCGATGAGAAAATGGTTCGTAAATGGAGACTGTAATCCAAATATGAATATTTGTTGCTCATGTGCTTGTTCTGAGTGCTTTTGTTTTGAGTTGGTAATTCCATGATACTGGTTAATATAAAATTAGAACTGTGTTTTAGTTCTTGAAATCTTTCCGCTGACTAGTCTCTGTTACTGGAAGACAGAATCAGTCATAAACTGAGTAATGACTTGTGTTTTGCGCAATTGGTCTTGATTCGTATTGGATGATAAAGAGCATATGCTGCACATTTTTCTTCGAATTTAATGAATTTGGTGCTCGATACGCTGCTGAAATGATGTGATGCAAAGTGAGTGTTATCTAGTGGAAGATCATTCAAACAAATTGCAATAGTTTTGGTTTTCTTGTGTGGAAAAAGACCAGTGGAAGACCTAGTCACAGTTCTCGATCGCAATCATCAGTCGACTTACCGGCCGGTCAACCAATAAAACTCACATCAAATGATGTTTGCTTAGCCTCTGCATTTTTTCAAAAGTTTGAGCAATTGCCTTTCTCCAAGACCTTTTCCATGATGCACATATTCTCTTTTATTCCCTGATTCACATCCACAGTTTCTGAACCAACAAAAGGGGTGGAAAAAAAAGAGCACAACTCATAAACAACTATTGGGCAAGTTTTTCTAATAAATGAAATTATTAAAGTCCAGTTGCAAGTCTACCTCAAAATCTTCCTCCTTCCATTTAGGATATGGGGGGCTTTAATAATGATAGCAATCGATCGATATTCATTGTGGTCAAGTGGAAAAAAATTTGTCTACCAAATTACTGTTAATTTAGATCTCAAGTTTAAATATGAAAATTGAAAAAAACCATTTTGAAAGAGTCACTTTTTTTAAAGCCTAGAATGACATTAATCTCACACCCAAAAAAGAAACAGCAGCGGACAATTTCATATTAGCATGGGCTTAACAAAAACATCTAATATACATATTATTTCAATGTCAAAAATTAATTTTTTTTATAAATTAAAGCCACACGAGTCTGAATTTTAATAGATCATGGCAGCAGTCACTCTACCACATAAATACTCTTCACATTATCAATAATGACTTCATTTGTTAATAGTTGTGATTCTTTTTTAAGGCTTGAATCACAGATTTGTAAACTTACTCAGTCAATAACTAACCGAGAATTTGGCACATACTATTTTACAGCGAATCTTATTTTAAGAAATAAATTCAAATAGTTTTAGAAGTGGATAAAACTAGTTAATAACAAAAGAGGAAATGAATAGCCAGAAAATCAAGACATGTTATCACCTTTAGATACACTTAACTAGTTTGCTGATTCTATGTTATAAGTACATAACACGTAAGGGCACAATAAATAACCTCAACAATCGAAACGGCCACTGCCGGCTGCAGGCCACTACAGGCTACAGCCCCTCCCACCCAGTTATTGTTGCACTGTCCATCCCAATCCAGCTTCACCAAGGCAATAAAGGCCATTTTAATATTTTGTTTTTAACCTTTGGGGATTTCCTCTATGCTAATTTGAACATAAAACTAATTTTATTCGAGTTTAATTCGTTTTAAAAAAAAAATTGATTCTTTCCATTATTATTTTTTCATCCTAAATAGATATATAGATACAAGTTTGAATAACTTGAGAATTCACGCGGGTAAATTTTACATTCTTGCATCCCTAAAACGCGTTTTTATTTTGTTATTATAGTACCAAGATTTTGAAACTTTCCAACAGAAAAACCGGTCTTCTTTCTCTTCCTCACACTTTCCTACGTATTCTCTTCCCATTTTTATTTTTCCACAGCAAACATTAACTTTGTATACATTTGTTAACATATCATGACTTGGTAAAAACTAAAAACTCAAAGACCCTTTCTTCATCCTAGAATTTCCCCCCTTATTTTCTTAATGTCTGTTGCTTGCACCACCAATTTCTGTACTTGTTTTTTGCTTCATAGACTCTCTTTAATCTTACGTGTGACATTTTGTTTGGATGAAGAATTTGTCAATCAGGGTTTTTGTTTATAATAAAAGACACTACTCTTTCACCAATTCTTACCCCTTCCAGATGTTTATATTAAGTCCTAAGATGTGACTTTCTTTTTTATAGATGCATATTGAATCTTCTTCTTGGTTTTTGCATTTTGTATAATTGCATAGTATGTTCTGTAAAGAACTCAAAGAGTAGTCCCAACCCTTTTGATGTGTTGGGTTGAAGAAAAAGATCCATTTTGGTGTCTTCAGTTCCTGTGGTATGTGTTTGGTGAAGAGAAAGTTGTAGAGGAAGTATAAGACTAAAATGGGGAACAATTGTGTTGCATCAGGGGTTTCTAAGGATTGCTTTCTTCATCCAATCTCTTCTTCATCAATCTGGCGGCATCAATCATCAGATCGTTGCTTGATTACCTACACCAAGAGGGAAAAGCTTACTGATGGGTCAGCCATGAGTACTCCGCAGCGAGAAGAAGCTTCTTTTGAGGTTCATAACAAGCCACCAGAGCAAATGAAGATAGCTAAGGAAGAGATTAAACAGGAATTGCCAGTACCACCACCTAAAACTAAGGTGGTGCCAATACTGGTAGAGGTCAAAAAGGTTGAAGAAGAAGACAGTAAGAAAGCTCAGCCAACGAGGGAGAAGGAGAAGGAAAAACCAGCAGAACCCAAAAGACCAAAGAAGCATCATTATCATCACGCTAAGAAGCTGTCAAGTGCAGGACTTCAAGCAGATTCGGTGTTGAAGACAAAAACCGGACATTTGAAGCAGTATTACAACTTGGGTAGGAAGCTTGGGAATGGACAATTTGGTACAACTTTTCTATGTGTGGAGAAAGCAACAGGAAAAGAGTATGCTTGCAAGTCCATTGCTAAAAGGAAGTTGTTGACAGAAGATGATGTGGAGGATGTTAGGAGGGAAATTCAGATAATGCATCACTTGGCAGGGCATCCTAATGTAATTTCCATCAAAGGGGCTTATGAAGATGCAGTGGCAGTTCATGTTGTGATGGAATTGTGTTCTGGTGGTGAGCTATTTGATAGGATTATTAAGAGAGGACATTATACAGAAAGAAAAGCAGCTAAGCTCACTAGAACCATAGTTGGTGTTATAGAAGCTTGCCATTCTTTAGGAGTAATGCATCGTGATCTCAAGCCCGAAAATTTCTTGTTCGTCGATGACGAAGAGGATTCACCCCTCAAGGCAATAGACTTTGGACTGTCAGTGTTCTTCAAACCAGGTATCCACACAAGCTCTCATGTCTCATCTGAGTCGTTTCCTGATCAGCAGTTTTTTTCTCAAAAATCAATTCTGCTTCTGCTTGCTTAGAGTTTACAATCATAAATTGCAGGAGCGGTCATTACTGATGTGGTAGGAAGTCCATACTATGTTGCACCTGAAGTTTTGCGCAAACGTTACGGTCCTGAAGCAGATGTTTGGAGTGCAGGAGTGATGGTTTACATTCTCTTAAGTGGAGTACCTCCATTTTGGGCTGGTAAGAGCTTTGAACTCACTATTCGCATGCTGAACTTTATAACACTCGTAATTTCCATTGCTGAGCTTTCTTCAATTATGACGCAGACAATGAGCAGGAGATATTCGAGGAGGTTTTGCACGGCGACTTGGATTTCTCATCTGATCCTTGGCCTCATATCTCTGACAGTGCAAAAGATTTAGTCAGGAAAATGCTTGTCAGGGACCCTAAAAAGAGGCTTACTGCCCATGAAGTTCTATGTAAGTTGTGAAATATCTAAATCTGTGTTATTATTTTTCCTTCTTCCCCATTCTTGATGCATTAATGCCTACTGAAGAATGATTTTGTTAGTTTCTGAATTCAAAGATCCTGACCATATAGTTTCCGCTAGGATTGTTGAGAAAATGAACAAATAAGTAGTGTTTATCTCAAAGTTTGGAGCTAATATTTGTTTTTGGCACTCTTCAGGTCACCCTTGGGTTCAGGATAATGGGGTGGCTCCAGACAAGCCTCTTGATCCAGCAGTCTTGAGTCGGTTGAAGCAGTTTTCTTCAATGAACAAGATAAAGAAAATGGCTTTCAGAGTAAGTTTCCAACAGTTTGTATTATTTGCTTTTCCTTGTTGTCACTAACCAACTGTATGAAATGTATAAGTTATTTCTTAACCTTATGTTTGTTTCCTGCAGATTATCGCAGAGACCCTCTCCTATGAAGAAATAGCAGGTTTGAAAGAGATGTTTAATGTGATAGATGCAGACAATAGTGGACAGATTACTTTTGAAGAACTCAAAGCTGGATTGAAAAAATTTGGTGCAAATCTCACCGAGCGAGAAATATATAACCTTATGCAAGCGGTAAGAATCATCCTAATCATCTCTGCCTTTTTCAATATGCACACACTTTTAAATGGAAGTAAGTTCTGGTTCTGTTCCAATGGAAATGCTGAGGTGATAAAATGTCCTGCCATAACTGTCAATAACAAGTCTGTCCATATAACTCTAGCCTTAGAACTCCCATAACTAAGGCCCGATATGGAGTTCTAACACTAAATTCCATTTTCGTCTACGGGAAAAAGAAAAAAGATTGGATTAGTCTCCATCCATGAACTTTTGCATAGCATTCTCTGCAAGTTTTAAAAGGAATGCAGTAGTTGTTTCTATAGAACTGTGCTTCTTCCCTTAAAAGATTAGATATTTACAACCTCATCAGATTCTTAATTGCCATCTAAAGTAGTTGTTTATTTGTTGGCAATGTTTTCCATATAACACTTGTTCTGATAAAAAATTGCAGGCTGATATTGACAACAGCGGCACGATAGATTACGGGGAGTTCATTGCTGCAACAATTCATCTAAACAAGATTGATGGGGAAGATCATCTATTTGCAGCGTTTTCATATTTTGATAGAGATGCTAGTGGCTACATCACTCTAGATGAGCTCCAACAAGCCTGTGATGATTTTGGGATTGAGGATGCTCACTTAGAAGAATTACTACAAGAAGTTGATCAAGATCATGTAAGTACAAGATCAAGATAATGTGTCATTGATTTTATGTTCTTTTATTATGGTATTTGGATTAGATTTTGCAGGTCCATTGATCTTTCCTTTTCTCTTACAGGATGGTCGGATTGATTACAATGAGTTTGTGGCCATGATGCAAAAGAGTGATACTGAGTTGGGAAAAAACAATGGTTTGCAAGGTAGAAGCCTTGGCATTGGGTTTAGGGAGGCAGTACCAGTTTGTTAATAAACTGTATAGTGAACTTAATTAGTATGTATACACTTCTTTCCAAGTAAAATTTAAAGAATTTAACCGAAATCTTAACTCTTGGAAAAATTTCTAACCTCTCCCACTGATTTTTTCAATTTTTACCGATAAGCTATGGTTCGATTGATCACATCGTATTATACTTTCGTCATACACGAAAATGAGCTAATCAAGATGGTTACTAGATTGATAAAGGGGAATGGCATTATAAGGAACCATTAATGAGGAGCATAATAATAATATGTGGTTCTAAGCTTCTAGCCCCATCTACAATACATTGGGTGGTAGGGTTTCCTCAAGGTGATGGTTATACAGCCTCATCCATTTGTTGGGTGTGAACATTCTGTACTGTACAATGTACATTCCTTAATTGCTAACCTAAATTATGGTTACTATTCAATTTGATTGAGGATTGGCCAACTTCTGTGTTCTTTTTTTTTTTTTTTGGTAAAAACAATATATGGATATTAAGTCGTGGATAACCAAGTATTTTGATGGATGTTGGTCCTTCATCAACATTTTTTTTCTTCTCCAGTTCTTCTAGTCACTTCTAAATAGGAGACTGATGTTATTTAAGTATTACGAAACTTTAATTTTGTTTAAAGATTGATTAGCAAGGATTTTCAAAGATGTTGGATATAATTGTTTAGTTATCAATTGGCGGCCCATCCCCAGCCTCCTAATTCAAATGTGGGGACGCAATCCTAGATTCATTATATTGAAAAATTATATGGAGCACCTGCTATTCCAAGTAGCACCGCATTTAAATTAATAGGGTGGTTATGTATAAGTTGGTCTTTTTGAGATTTATCCTACCATTACTTAAGTATATAGTATGTTGGTTTCATGATTTAAAACCTCGTATACTTTAATGTTTTGATTAATTACCTATGTATTAAGGTAGTGTTTGGTTTACGGAATGTTATTTTCCTTCTTGGATTCACTCTCCTGGGAGAGTGATACCCTGGAGAGTGATTAAAAGGAATGTTAGTTTTTTGTGTTTGGTTGAGATTTAAGATTTCCCAGAAATTGTTTTTGTACTTGACAATCCTAAAAGTAAGTACAAAAAATTACTATTTTATCCTTTTCTATATTTGTGTATATTTGAATTAAAAAATTAGTAAGTCTTAACACGAAAATACTAAAAAAATATAAATGTCTAAAAACTAAAAAAAATAGATGTTAAGAGTAACTTTATAGAAAAATATAAAAATATATTTTTTTAAAGGTTATATGTTTCCTTTTTTAACATCTATTTTCACATTATTTTGTTTCTATTTGGATTTCCTGATTTTGCATAATCTTCCTCTGCAACTTCATGTACATTTTCTTTTGATATATGTGTCATTTTTAATTATTAAACGTCAGAAATAATGCCTAATTTTTTAGTCCCATCTCATGAGTTTATTTAGGCAGATTCATTTAAGGTTCAACTCCAAACAATGCCTAATTTTCAAGATGTAATGTCTATTTAATTTCTTTTAAGCATTTAATAATAAACCACTAATTTATTACTCCCTCTGTTTTTTTTTAATTGTAGTTTTTTTTAGTTTTTACGATAATCAACACAATTATTGTATATTTTTTTACTAAATTACTCTTATTAATTATGAACCATTCATCTTTAATTATTTACGCGATAACTAACAACAAATGATCTTAAAAACCGAAGAGTTAGTTAGATAAAACTATTTCTTAAAAGAATGATAATTAATTTCATTTGGATATGAATACTGACTACTAAATTAATGTTCAAGAAATGTTGTTTTTAATTAGACATGATTAAGAATTTGCAGAAGTTGGTGACATTAGCTAGAAGGACCCAATTTATTGGTGTAACCAATTGTTTCAAACAAATGTCCTCCCAAATTCTTTTGTTTTTTTTATTATTATTATAGAAAAAACAGCAAGAGAAAGCTGCATCTCTAGAACTAGAATATTATTCTGCTACTCGGTCGTTAGTGCAGCTCATTTTTGGGTCAAATTAGTGATTTGCAGGCTCTACTCATTTGCATCTTTTAAATTGCCACTAGTGAATCAATTAAAGTAAACAAAGAGGCAAGACTACTACAAGAAAGTAATCTTCTAATCTTCATGTAGATGGATTTTTTTTTGTTTTTTTGATATGGGTTTTGATGTAGTGGATAAAATATTCGGAGTTCGAGTCTATCCAATTTCGTATTGTTTTTTTCCCTTTTAATAAATAGAACTAACAATTAAGTTCCGAGCTGGTACAATAGGATGGACGAGACGGATGAATCGAATCGGACCGGACCGAATATTATAACCCCAACATTTAGGCTTACCGGAAGTGTAAACGCTACTCCCTGGAATCCAGAAGATCAGAACCCTCCCAAGTCCAAGCAAAAAGCCAGCCTTGCTCAAGAATGCAACGTACCAACCACAAAATCCTGAAAATAAACAAACTTACAAAAAACAATTTCCGAAATGGGTCCCGCCTAGCCTAATAGAAACGATTAATCTCAAAGATCCAACGGCTCAGATCATCCCACTCAACACAACGCCCAATAATCCCCAACGCACGTTCTGACAGCTCACACTAGGTTGGTGTACCTGGTGTAGGAGGCCCATGTCAAGTAAAGTTATACCCACCAATCATGGGTTACCATGTCAGCAGAAGACATACCCACCTGTGACCTGTTCGATTCTGGGCCCCACGTCATCCCCACGTTATCAAATCAAACAGTTTCTTCTGTTTGTCTTCAATCATTGATGTTGATGGGAAGTTACCTTATCGTCCTTGTGTTGTGGGGCGTGTGGTGACAGAAATGCCCCTCAGTGATAAGTGGTTAATCATGGTGTTAACGAGTGATGGACCTGGACCCTGGTGGTTGATATGCGGTGGTTTGAGCTGAGAATGTGGCTCAGCCGCTCAAGTAAATATTTTGTAGAGTGGCATCCGAATAATGTTGCTTATCCAACTAATATTGGAACTGTGAAATAAAAACCAACTTGTTTAAATTATAAAAATGAAAATATATATAAGAAAGTTTCCAACTAATCTCGTTACTTTTCAGAAAGCACCACTGAAATACTAACTAATTGATTAAAATTAAAAATAAGTTTAATTGATACTTCCTCCGTTTTCGAATAATCGTCACTGACTACTATTCATGCATGCGTTTTGAGGAGGCCGAATGACTCACTATTTGACCCAAAAAGTTCCGTACTTTTTCTCGGACGTACGTTAAGGATTAACGTACGTTAGAAAAAAAAGTACGGATTTTTTTGGGGTCAAATAGTGAGTCATTCGGCCTCCTCGAAACGCGTACATAAACAGTAAAGTGTCAATTATTCGAAAACGGAGGGAGTATAAAATTGTGTTGTCATTCGTATTTTTTTTCCATAAACTGAGATAAAATATGTTCACAAGTCATAGCTTTTGAATTTAGTGGTTTATTAACACAGTAGTAGAAACTCTATAACCAAACAGTCCGGAGTTTAAATTTTAACACCGTTTATATTTAACTAAAATCAATTCAACGCAAGCTACGATGGGTTTTCATTTTTTATAATTATAATTTGAGTTTCTTATAAATTCAACAAAATAAATATTGTTTTGTTATTTATAATTTCTTAAAAAGGGAAAATAATTTGCAAAAGAAAGAAGGTTTTGTTGGTATAAGGTCAAATAGTTGTGTAGCAGCAAAAATAAATAATAATAGAACTTCTGAACAAAGAGCACGACGGATGTTTGTCTTCCATATTTCCATTAGTTGTGTTCTTCCTATCAAATTGCATGTGCGTTGTCTAAAATGGATGACGTGTACAAATTGCCAAAACAAATTTATTATAACGTGACAACTATAGTGATTATACTTCTTTAAATGAAATACTATTGTTCCCATAGCAGTAATCTATTTTTACTCCTAATTCATATTTTAAATTCACCCTTAACTCATGTTTAATGTTCTGAAAATGGAGAGACAATTTCCATAAATAGAAAAAGTCCAATTTAACATCCAATTTTCTTTTGATTCACAAAAAATGGTGGATAAAAAACAATAAACTACAAAAGCTTGGCAGCCACCAACCAAGCCAACTCATTGTACAACACACAGTGAGCTGCAAATTATTGAATCACATTTCATATCAGAAGCTCGAGATTTGGGTTTAACATCAACTTGGGCAAGTTGAAAATAACATCGAACCAGGAAAGGAAATTGGGTTTCCATCCTTACCCTCCAAGAACAATTCTCTCCACATTCCCTCCATTAAAGATTCAGAATTCAAAGCAGACGGCCAAAAAAAAAAAACTGTCAGGTGAAGGGCAAGTAAGTGGCATTTGAGTCATTCCAGTTCCTCTCACCAATCTATTTCTTTCCATTTTCATGGAAATGGCCCTCTTACTAATTTAACTGCTCGCACACCCATCTGTATCTCTAGAATTCCTCGAATAAGACCAAGGTGGGGGGCTAGGGAGGGAGAGTGACTGTCACTCTGATAAAAAGCTTGAGACTTTGGATTTTGTAACTTTGTTATTGTTTGCTTTGTGTATTTTTCAGTTCTATTTTGTTTATCCCATTTGTTGGGTGGTCTCTTTCGGCCGTTAAAAACTTCACTCCTGCCTTTCTAGTGTCTGTTATCACCAAAGGTATGTGCTTTCTCTTAAAAACTCCTTATTGGTTGTTCATGTAAGTTGTGTTAAGTAATCATTTTTTGTATACTGGTTTGTTGTTGGAAGTGTTGAATTATATTGGATCTTTGCTGGGCTGGGTTGAAATTTGATCATTTGTTCATATTTGGAGTTCTGTTGTACTGTTCCGATGCTTTCATGCTTTTAAAAACGACAAATCAAAAGTTAAACCTTTTTTGTTCTTCAATTTCTGTACGCATTTTGCCTTCAGTAAAGGAGGTTATTTCTTTTGACTTTGTTAAATTGTTTCATCAGTTTGGGTAGTTTATGGTTCTATTATTCTCTGTTTGGTTCTTAGAAGGATCTTGCTCGGATAGTTTATCAGTTCCTGTCAATTCTTTGGTTAATTTAAATGTCAATCATTGGATAATGTATCTTAACGTACTCAATTCAGCATCTCATCCAAAGTTCCAAACCGTTGTTTTGTACTGATCCTATGGGCCTGCATTTTGTCAATTTCTATTGATCTCTACTGAATTCTAAAGATTGGTGCTTTTCCCTTACTTTCACTGCTCAACTAAGCGAGATCTCAGCATTTATATTAAGTTTCGTACTTTTGATTTATTCCTTCATTTTGGTTCTCAATTATGTTGGATCTATTTCTTTAGTGATTACTCTGGCTTATGCATTGCCCCTTTTCATTGCTAATTTAGAATTCGTTTGCCCATTTAATTGGTAATTTTAGGTTTTCATTTGTTGGAGTTCTCCAGAATACTTTGCTCAGTAGATGTATTATTTGTCTTGATAAAAAATGTGTAACATGGACTTATATTAGGGAGAAGTTTCAGTTTCGTGGTAATAAAACCTTATAGTTTGTACTGCTTATGGGATGTAATTGGGTAACTTCTCATCTCATTGAGTGTTGATGCTGCTGCAGTGTTGCAGTTTTGTAAAGGAATGGAGTCTGAGGATGTGGTTAAATCTGAGGATACCCAAATTGAAGAATCCGCTGTGATGCCAAATAAGGAGAAAGTAAGTGCTGCTAACGATGATGTGGCTCGGATTCCTAATGAGGAGTTTTCAGAAGCTGATGGTACTAAACTTGAAGCTACAGTCAATGTTTCTGAAACTAAACCCGTGAAGCCTGTAAAGGTACAAACTGCCATGTTATAATGCTGGTGTACTGTTTTGTTAGAATGAATGATGCCATTGTACTAAATAAAGTATACCCTGGGTTTCTTGTTGCCTTGTTGATGTGTCTCTGTGCTTGGAATTAGGAACCTGGTACTAAAAAACGTGCTTCTTCGACCAACAGCAAATTGACAAAGGAAAAACCTACTTTGAAAGGCACTGGACCAGTTTCTCGTAACCAGAGGGCAATACTCTCTCAGAGTCTTTCATTTCCAGCAACAGGAGCTCGCGCTGATAATGCAAGAAAGAGCATTGATGCTGTCAAGCATGCCCAAAATGAGAGCACTAAAGCCCAAATACCTAATTCCAATGGATCAGCCAGTTCACTCTCTCGGCTATATCAACCTAACAGGCGCGCATCCACGGGATTGAATACAAAGGAATCAAATATCAATGGTGGCAAAGCTTCTCCCAGGAAGGCTCCTTTAACAACCATGCGTAGCAGTACGGTAAGTTTGTGGTGTTGTTAGATGCCGTTCCTTTTATCTGTTGGTTTACTTCTTGATATTCATGGTCTCTTTTGTGCCTGCCAGTCTGTGAAAACAAGTCCTTTGAATGAAGCAAACAAGTGCCCTCCATCCAAAGTTTTAGAGTGAGTCAAATCTCCATCAACTGCATGCAATTTCTTTTTTATGGAATATAGTTTTGCCCAATTAAAAATAATCAGTGATAGAAGAACTCATTTCAAAAGTTCATATTAACATTTCTTGTAGAAACCATAATCATCTGTTATGCTGAATGACGAAAAAATTGTTGATGGGATCTTATCATGTTGCAGGTCAAGTGATCAAGATTCAAAACCTGTACCTACTACTTTGCCAAGCAAAGAAGAAGATGACACACATTCCACTACATCGTAATACTCTTATAAACCATTATTGTCATATTTTCTCTACTACACACCCATGTCATTAACACGTCATAACAATCTATTACTATCAGAAGTGCCACTCCCTCTGACCGGAGAAGCAGCTCAGGATTTTCCTTCAGATTGGAAGAACGTGCTGAAAAACGAAAGGAGGTATTTAATGGACACTTGGATCCTATATCAGCTAGTTGACAATCAAACTTCAATCCTAGCCATAATCACATTATGATCTTCTGCTGCAGTTTTTCTCAAAGATAGAAGAGAAAATCCATGCCAAAGAAGTTGAAAAAAGCAACATGCAGGCAAAATCAAAGGTATGGAGATGTTTCTTTGGCACACTGTTCATCCTTCTTTAAACTTCTATGAATCTAAGCGATAATTGGATCTGCATCTTGTGTTTCCTTTTATACGGACATTTAGGAAAGCCAGGAAGCAGAGATCAAGCAACTGAGGAAGAGCTTGACATTTAAAGCTACACCTATGCCAACCTTCTACAAAGAGCCTCCTCCAAAAGCTGAACTAAAGAAGGTAATGCACAAATTAATTGGTGTATGCAGATAACACCATTTTTGCTTTCTGTGTCTATAGATGTCAGAAAATTTGACGCTGAAAGTGTGTGAGACCGTCAAGCATAGATATAATAAGGGCCTGAAATGATATTTACCAAAATTATCATACAGGCCTGAAACAGCATAGTATTCTTGACAAAGTGTTTAGTCTCTCTCAAATGTCATGCTTAGGAGCTTCCAGACTAGGTCTTTTCTGGCATTTCATTTGATTAAAAGAAATAGTCCACTTTCATGTCCTGAATGATTTGGTTTTATGTATAATCCTCTGAATTAGTTCTTGCTTCATTCTTCTCGGCAGAAAATGTTGGTGAAGTTAAGAAATTTAAGTGTCCACTTCCTTGCCAGCATCATTAAATGTATGAGAGTAACTGCACAGAAACAAATGACAACACTACTCTGATATAAGCTTGTTATCTTAATAGACCATTGTGTTGTCTTTTTTGTTTTTCCCTTATCGCGGATAACTTTTCTTTTCCCATCCTTTTATGTGGCACAATGAAATGTAGTTCCATGTGGTAATTGTTAACTTGTTGCAGATACCAACCACCCGTCCAAAATCACCAAAGCTTGGGCGGAACAAGATCTCTACCACTGCAAATGGCAACTCCTCAGAACCCCGCGGATCTTCTCTCAGTCCGCGCTTGAACCAAGAATCAGGCAATTCAACCAAGGGAGTTCAAGCCAGTGGCAAGAAGGATACCCTCACTTCAAAAACTCCCATCAGCAAGTTCCAGTCCAAGCTCAAGCCTCAGCCAAGCTTTGCCTCTGGAGTGGAAGGAAAGATGGCCAAGTCCAAAGCAAAGGCTATGGTTGCTGAGAGCCAAAACCAAAATATATGTGTGGAAGAAATCGGAGAGAACCAGGACAATGCAGTAAACCTTCCTATATGGGAGAATGGGATTGGAGCCATGCCTGAAACCAATTCTGCTCAGGATAATGGACCGATGTTCAGCTCACCCAACCCAGAGATTATGTCCCATGAAGTTACAGTTGGAGGGTGAGAACTTGATTGTTGTGGCTTTGATCTCTAGGTTTTTGCTTTCAAGTTCCATCTTTCTGTGAATAGTCAAGCTGTATGCATGGTAGGGTATATCATATATGACATTTTTTTGAAGCACTTTGTTCTGAAAGAAAACATAAATACTACAGGTTAATCTAAGGAATGCATTATTTTGTTAAGTACTATTTATGAAATTGTTTGGCAAAACTCCTCAAACTCTTTTGAGACTGATGAAGGTAATCTTTGGTCTCATCCTTGTTATGCAAAAAGTTAAAGTTTATTACTCCCTCCGTCTTCTAAAAGATGTCACTTTCCTACGGATTCTTACTGTTCATAATAATTGTCATTTTGCCTCTTCGGACCCACATTTTTTTACTTCTTCGGTTCCATATTTTTTGTACTATTGAACGATGGATTAGTTAATTATTGAACAAAAAATCAAGGTTCAATTTGAAACAAAAAAAAAAGAAGAAAGAAAGAAGCATTACAATCTCCCTCTGTTCCAAAATGACATGTCTTGGAAGACACAGGGAGTACTTCACAGAGAACAATAAAGATGAAAATCAGTATCTTACATGCGATTGTGAGTAATGTAGGCCTGCATATTAGTTAGTACCTATCAATGCGTTTGTAGGATTTTGAACTCATGTTGGTATGGGATATTACTATTACCACTAGACCATCACGTTTCTGGTGCTAAAATCAATCCTTTATTTGTCAGTATGTGTTTGTTTGTTGTAATCGTCCCCGCTAACAATCAGGTGGGTGGCGGCGGATCTGGCGGTGGAAGGGCCGATGGAGGAGGTTATTTGAGCTAATTAGACTAATTAATTAATTAATTAATAAGTTGTTGAGATTTGGACATTGTTTCCTATAAGGTGAGTGTGTTGTCTTAGCAATTTAAAAGCACAGTCCGAACTCACATGATAAATTGTTTCAACTATAGTTTTCATAACCGAACGAGAACTGATCGATCTGATGAGTGAATGAGTGACCTGAACTCAAAATGAATCCGTTGATTTATTGACTGAAGACTTGGGACAGTACGATAATCTGGGTCGGATACGATGATTAAGATTTTTCAAAGTAGTGCTTGGTTTGGTTAAGCTCTTAAGCATCCTTGGACACGTGAGGAGAGAGAATTAGGCGTCTACGCAAAGGGTAGATGCCTTTGAAATGAATTGCTACCAGTCCACCACCACCAAGCTGTAGGTATCAATATCATGGACTTTGTCCAACTCTAAAAAAAAAGCCCACTAGTCTTTCTTTCGGCCTATTTATTATTATTATTTTTAGAATAATCATTTATTTGGGCTGATAGAATACATTTATTCCAAAAATTAAACATGAAATTGTGGTTAATACTCTCTTCCAGTTTTATTAACTTTAGCTTTAACTTTATGTATGCATATTAAAAAAATCCGCTATTTGAGATAATTTTATCATTTATTTTTTCTCGAATATACGAACGTACCATTCATGTAATTCGAAAAAAAGTACTCCCTCCGTTATAAATTACTTGACGCGGAGGGAGTAATCACGGAGATTAAGAAATGGTCAGAGGGAGTCAGTGGCCCTTGCCACGTGTCAGCCCATCAGAGCATCTTCTTCCTTGTTTTCTCTCCTTTCTTTCTCTCTCTTTTCTTTCCTTCTCCCGCTGTTTGTCAAAAATACTCCCTCTACCATCGTTTTCTGTTCTCACCTCCTCCACGGAAAGGAGCGGAAGGACGTCTCGAGTCGGGAGCAGGTGGAACGGTGCCATTCCGAGCTTCCAAACGCCGTCACGCGCCTCCGAAGCAGCCACGTCTCCGGCCACGCACCGCCACGCGCCGGCGCGTGCGGCTTCCGATTCGGCCGCGACCACCCTCGTTCTACTCGGCTCGTCATTTCCGGCAAGAATCTATGCTCGTCGCGCCATTCCGAGCAGCCAAACATGTTTTATTTTCGATTTGAAATCGGAGGAGGAAAGATGAGAGAGAAAAACTTTTTCTGATTTTGCTGACACCTTCTTTTCCATGGCAGAGCAACAAATTTCAAATATGGTCCTTTAAGTTTTTCGTTTCCCTCTTAGTCCATGTGTGACACGTCAGTTTTGGCCGATTGACGCGTCGTTTCGGGGGCAAAATTGTAAAACAAAAAAGTAAGTGGGCACGTTTATCTAAGGCGACAAGTAATATCAGCTTGCCAAAAACGCCCCAAAACGACATGTATTTTATAACGGAGGGAGTAAGAGGTAAAATTATCTCAAACAATATGCCCAAAGTTAAAATGACAGTTAATCAAACTAGAGTAGTAAATAAAAAATAATAAAAGCAATGAATGATAGTGACGGATTTTGTATTTTCGTAAAAGGAAGTGATAATAAATGGCGACAGAACAGATGTCACCGGTGTGAAGAAGCAGCCAGGGAGGTGTCATGATCATCAATAGCATTAATCAACACAACCACCACGCTCACCATCACCACAATTTCTTTTTTCTTTTTTCTGTTCTTGTAAATATAAAACAATTTACATAAAAAGAAGAAAAATTAATTAAAAAATTGGTAATTGTATGTAATTAATTACAGTATTTATAACAAAACAGCAACAAATCATATGGGGGATTTCTCTGATGAAAAATCAAAAAAACCCAACCCCCCTTTTTATTACACAGTGGATTTTTGGTTGTGTATATTCATTGGTGGCATGCTGTGAATTGTGAATCTTGCCCAAAAGCTCCGAGCATTCTACAAGTTACTTCCATTAATTTCCCTGCAAATCACCATTCTAGTAAGTAATATGCATCAAACATCACATGCAAAATCAAAATTAATTAATCACTAATTGGACCACTTCCTAACCAAAGTCAGCCAAAGAAAGTACAAGTCATGCCACTGCCAGCTGATTAAGAAGGTGAGGAATTTAATTATACAGAAGCTTAGTTTGTGGTGGGGCGTGTAGCAATGTGACTCACAGCTAGGTATCCTTTTCATCTCCCGTGCTTTCTTTCCCATTACCTAATTCGTCGGTGGCATAGCCCTTATAATTCATAAATCATTTTTTATTCCCATGAAAATAATTGTCACCACACTAAATAAATAAAAAGAACCCTAATGGTCTTCTTGTTTTTCTTTTCTCAATCCTAATCAATCCTAATCATTGATTCAATTAAGTGAACATAATATTAATAAAGTTGGGATCACCGACAGATTTCCCAGCACCTCACCGACAGTTTCTGCATCAAACAGGACAACTACGCTAAGGAAGAAAACTCATCATCAGACTGAGTAAAGCGAAGCCCTTCTCCTCTCGCGCCCAGCAAAAAGAATGCAAGAAAAACAACAACAACAACTATCGAAAGAGTAGAGAAGGTACCGGAAAAACCGAAAAACTAACCTAACTGCGCTATATCAAGAAAACGGATCATTCAACCGGGCACTTAATGACTCGTTAATTAAATTCAATTTACTACAAAAACAAGCAAATTAGCCAGCATAACTACCCTTAACACAACCTAATCAACAACTATGATAAAAACCTTACTTAACAAGTGACCCATCTCATGATTCCATCTCCCCACCACAAATGCAACCACCAATTACCCTAAATCTAATTTAACACAATTCCCTAATTTTGATGCTAAAACCTCATTCTCAACAAAGATTGTAAATTTGTAAGAATATAAAATTTCTATAATGCCAATAAATATAAACTAGGGTGCATTAAAACATCAAAACTTAAGTGTAAGAACAAGATAATTAATTTAAAAAATTAAGGAAACTAATCAATAATCATACCTCTCCTGGGTTTTGCAGCAACCTTAACAGCAGCACTAGCAGGTTTCTTGACACTAGTCTCTTTTTCTTCCTCCGGGAACAGAACTCCGTCAATCCCCTGCACTGAAATCCTCCCATCCGTGTAAATATCCGGATCAAACAAATAAGCCGACCCATCACCCGACCCGAACTTGACCGACCCATCAGCCTCTTGGGCCACAACCTGGTGAGGTAAACGTAGCGTATCGTACTTGATTTTCCCAAATCTCCTGACCGAATTATACATACTCTCCTCCGTTTGGTACTCAGGGATAATATGGTAATAAATGATCTGCTCCGGCGCCCCAGGCTCGCTCAACTGATCCGTCGTCAACTTCGCCATCGCCTCGTCGTTCGGTGCCAAAACGGTGAGCACATACCCTTCAGAGACCAACCGCCCCATCTCCGTCGCCAACGACGTCAGATTCACCAGAATATCCGCCATCTCGTTGTACCCACCGTAATGTATCAGCGTCTTGATAAAGTCCTTCACCTGGCTCTCCCCGTCGAAATGCTTGTGGGGCCCACCGGGTCCAGGCGCGGGAGCTGGAGCCAGGGACGGGCCGGGTGCCAATGCGTCAAAAATGGGTAGAACTGGAGCCGACCCGGCGGGAGCGGGTGGGGCGGGTTTTTTAAGCCTGTGGGTTCTAGGGTCAACCTCTGGAGCTCCTTCTGGCAGCACCGCGGATATAGATCTCAAGCTCCTCCTCCTGTTGAAGTCTTCCTGAACCGACTGCGGGATAAGGAGGCGCTCAATGCCGTGGATGACACCGTCGGGTCGGGTCACGTCGTCGGGTCGAGTAACGAGGGCTGAGTCAACGAGCTTGGCAGAGTTCTTCGTGGTCAAATGGAGGTGGTTACCGTGGCAGAGGGTGGTGTGGCGGACGGGTCTGGATTTATCGGTGGGGAAGTCGGTAGATCCGACCCGGCTGGGGATAATGTGGAAGAGGAGGAGTGTCTGTAGTGACTTGAGATTTCCGGGTTCGAGGAGGAAGCGCTTGAATTCAGGATCCAGCTGGCGTTCGAGAGCTTCATTGCGAGGGGCGAAGATGGTAATATTGTGCTTGCCGACAGATTCTTCAAGGGTTTGAAGGAGGAGAGCTTTCTCAACGAGCTCAGCTAACTCGGTGTAATGTGAGTCAAGAAGCGCAACGAGGACCGAGTTAGAGTTGATAGTAGGAACACTAGTGAGATTATTAGAAGATGATGAAGAAGAAGATGGAGTTTTGTTTGGCAATGCGGAGACTGAATGGAATGCAAGGGAGAGGAGGAGGAAGATCTTGATGAAGACACCATAGATGTGAGAATCCATGGCGCCTGTAAGAGAAAGGTAGCAATTTGGAGTTTGAATGGAGAGGAAGAAGAAGAAGAAGAAGGAAGAGGAGGAGGTTTGGTTTTAGGGAAATGGGTTTGGTGTGGTTTTAGTTGGGTAATTGCTTGATGGGAGGGAAAGGTAGGGACAGATGGAGGATTGGGAGGGAAAGGGAGGGAATGGAAGGGAAGAACAGTGTTGGTGGTGGTGGTGGTGGAGGGAAGTGGTAGGGGGGGGGGGGAGAAAAGGGGAGAGAGAGAGAGATGGTGATAGAAGGAGAAGGGTATGACTTTTTGGATTTTTGCTAATTGGTTTAGGAGAACAGGCTGGATGTGGGGTTCACGCGGAAGAATAGCATTATCACTAGTAGGAGTGAGAGTAGTTTAAGTACTAACTTAATTGTTCACAGATTCATGAATTGAGTTGCAAGGCTTCACCGTTTTGGTCTCACTCACTTCTTTAGTCTCTTTTATTTTTCATGGAATTTTAAGCTACAAGCATCTATAGTTTGGTATAAGTGACGGGTTCGTTACAAAAGTTGTTGATATATTCCCATCATGTTTTATTAGATGTCGTTTTTTCAATTTTTATAATAATTAAAATAATTATTAAATTATAATTATTGTATAATTATTAATTTAACTGCACTTATTAATTATCAATCAACCTTTTTAATTTTCCTTCGGATTAATTTAAAATATAATAATAAATTATTATTTTAACTAATGTTAGGATTTTTCATGCAATCCTATTTTTTTGTTTTAAATTATAACTTATTAGTTAGTTATAAATTAAGGTTCAAATGAGAATTAATGACAAAGAAAAAACACCAAAAGTAGATGGTAATATTAGATTGAAAAACAAAAGAAAAAAATGATAAGGACGAAACATTGAGAAAAAATAGCCTAGGGACTAAGTTCGTAGTTTCCCTTGTAATAAAATTTTAGGGACAACATAATTTTTTGTTTCTTGTCCAGAAATGAGAATTCAGAAACACCCAAATAATCCTGTTGAAGTTGAGCATATGTGAATGTTGTCATGTCACGACTCAAGACTCAAAGTAGGACATTAAAATAATAAAATTATTATTATAAAAAGTCTATTCCGTAGGAGAAAAAGAAATGCTAAAAAGGGAAATGAAACAAAAAGTGCATACCATAGGGTGGGTGAGGCGCGTGGCAGCGAGTGGAGAGGCTGATTTCACATGATACCAGCGGAAAAAAAATGTGTCGGTGTCTCTGACAAGGAGCAAATGCCATGGTGTCTACGCTAAGTATTTCTTTTTCTCACTGACTCCACTCGCGCGTGTAGGATCCGTAAGCGTGGCGCTTCGGCGAACTGACATTTTACCTCCAAACGGCGACGTCAGGCCTGCTGGTAGTTTGCTCGTCATCCTCAGTCTCCCACTTTTGTTTTGTGCGTACGTCTACGAATGTTTCTAGATTAAAATTTTTTTTTAGACTTTTCTCTCTTTTATTGGTTTTTTCTCTTATTATCAGTGATCGTAACTTTTTTTCCCGTCAAAATTATCTGATATTCGATCACCACGTAATAAGGTCCATTTAGTTGAGCAATTTTAGCATTCTGCAACCTAATTAAGAATTTTATAATTGCACACAAGCCAAAGAAAAAAAATATAAAATGACTTTATAAATGGGCAGTCAAGAGTGTGGGCCTTATGCTTTTAATGGGCTAAACCCAATACATTGCATCTTACAAATCTGAACTCTGATTTGCAAACCCTAACTACCAGTCTACCACTCGTATCTCTTATTTAATTTATTTGTGTATTACACGGTTCATGGTGATTCTTGAGACAGAAAAATGATTTGTAACATCACCCATCTAATCAGACAAATCTTTTTAGTTTTTTAATTAATGAAATATAAGGCTGTGCATCATTTATGCTTGAAAGTTGAAACTTGTAGGAATCTTTGGAAAGTGTACATTAAACGAGAGTTGCAAATTTTATTTTGATTAGAACATTCTTGGCAACCTTATAATCTATCTTAATTAAATGAAACTAATTAAAACAGCTAATTTGTAATCTTTCATAAATGGATGTGAGGTTTGAACTCGATATGAACTGTCCCTGGCAAACATAAAATGAATACAAAAGGGATGAATAGTAATAATAGTTCAACTCGTGTGTCTAAAATTGCAAAGGACACGTATCCCTCGGATTCTAAGATGGGGGACATTGACAACCACATGATCTTTTCAGATTATAAATGGGCCATCTGTTGTCTGAAATTATAATGAAAAATGAATAGAGAAAGAGGTTTCTTAATTAAGCACATTTTTTTCTGACAGCCAAAAAAATATTATTTAACTAAACTTGCCGACGCTTTTTTTTCATCCCATACATTTTGGTAAACAGTGGGATTTGATGGATCAATGCGTAGGGCCCAATCCCAACTTACAGCTCACACCATAAAGCAGGCCCAGGTCATAAAGCAAAACCCTGTATATCTCCCGCGGACAAAAGAAGGAAGCAAGCAAGCAAGCATGCATGCATGTATAATATGATGAATATCATCTCGAATTAGCTATTTATTTCTTTTATACAAAGAAAAATAGTTCACATTTCATACCATAGTCCCCATACTTTTTTTTTCTCAATTGCCACTTGTATTTCTTTCAAACCAATTAGGTTTTAAACTTATTTGAATGAAATTTTAAAAATAATTATTACTCCTCCGTATTCTAATAAAGACCGTTTTAGATCCGGACACATTTTTTAATAAAATGATCGGTTTGGAGCCACCAAGGTTATTTGTGGCTTTCTTATCCCTACTGGCTCTTTTATTTACGATAGTATCAACTACTGAACTGTGTAAACTGGTAATAAAAGAGGGTAAAAATGTAAAAAGCAAAGAAAATGCCATCTAATTTCACCCTAAATTCAAGCCCTAAAAAGACTTTTTACTCAAAGATGTGTAATCATAACATTTGCTTCTTGTACGTAAGGTTGTAGTTCAACTGATTACTACATACCGTTTTTATAACGTAAATTATAGATTTAATCTCTACTATTATAACAGTAAATTTATAATATAACAAAACAACATCTCTTTCCTTTTTTTTGATATGTTGATTATTCTCTTCTTATATTCAGGGTGTAATTCAATTCCTTCTTTCAGATTCAACATACGGTGTTGTTGCCGCCAATACAAATCTGGATTTCGAAGGCAGGCCAACAACCTCTAATTGTTAAAGGACCCAATACAAAAGATAGCCCATCTATTGTCTAAAATTAAGAATTTAAGATGGAAAATTAATGGAGAAAGAGGTTCTAACATGCATACTCCAATTTCTCTAGAGCTTTACCATGTAACAGACCTGAATGCCAGTTACGGCAATGGGGCGGGCGGGGAGACCTAGATTTTCTTGCCAATTTTTTTTCTGCTAACTTCACTTAAAAAGCTGTAGATTTGAGGGCATACCTATTGGATCGGACTGAATTATCACCCCTACCAGAATCCCACTAGTCTTAGGATACTTTGATCGTACAAATTTAGCACTTGATAGTAATAGTTCTCACTTCTCATAATTTCAGAGCTGCAAACATTTTAGATAGCGTGGTGATTAAGGGAAAACTGCATACCTGAAGGCTGAAGCTGCATGATTAGAGGTAGAGAAGGATGAAGTCAGATTGGACGAGCTGGACAGTAAAAGCCTAGCTGCACCAAAATATGTGACAACATTGACAACCATGGTTTGCTTAAACCATTTTTGAACTTCCAGCCCAAACACGGTAGCATGAAGATAAGAAAATGAGCAGGACCGGGGCTTAGCAGATTGACAACTTTTTGGAATGGAGCCACACAAACAAAATTGTCTGAAATTGAATGCCTCCGGGTATTGTAGCACCGTCCAAGCTCTCCAGTGGAGTTGATTGAGAGTAGGTTAGGTTGACTAAAATGTACTAAAGGTAGATGCTGACTTTTGTGTGTGACAAAAGCAAACAGATCGAAACAGTAACAAATAAGGGGGGTTTTGAGAGTTGTTTGATTAATCTAATGTTAACTAAGAAAATAATACCAGACAGTAATAAAGTAAGTAAGAAATCAAGAGAGAGAATCCTCGATAGAAATCTATGTCTGGTTGCATTTATGGTCGGCCGGTCATTGGTGCAAGGATCTTCTACCCCTAGCTGGTAGATGTGTTATGGGACCAGGTACGTTTAAGTCTCGTGCTTTCCTTCGTACGAGAAATTACCCCAAGGTACGTTTATAGAATAGTCTTGACATTTCGCCGTCCTCCAAGGTACGTTTATGGAGACAATACTCAAAGGTCCATTAAAATGAGGAAAGACGTTTAGGGTGAGACACTCGGTACGTTCGAGGCACTACCCTAATTATCTGTTTAACCCAGCTGGATGCTAGTCTCATCATCAAATCAGATTCGTTGGTTGCTGTAAATTGGCTCAAAAGACTCGATTCTCTTCCTTGACGCTACGAAGAACTCCTGGAGAAAATCGGTATCTTGGCAAGACATCTTTAAAATATTTTCAATTCATATATATCATTCTTACGAATACTTCATCGCACAAATACCCTACAATTAAATACTAAATAGATCATATTATCGCTCGCAGAGAAGCGTGGACACGTATAACTTATGTGGTCAATAACTATACTCATTTTTATTAAAAATAAAAATTACAAGAAATTTATACCATTTTGCTCCTTTAACAATTGGTTGATGTGGGCCTTCCGTGAAACCAGACTTGTATCAGTAGCACTGAGTGAACTGGTATGGGCCAGAAGCCCATATATGTCTTTTTGCCGAGTTTCTATTTTTTTTAAGTCTCTTTTTTCTTGAAGGATTTTTGCTGAGTTTCTTAATCGTTACCAAGGTGACATTGTTTCTGTGTTCCATTTTCTGGGAAACAAAAGAGGACTCAAATTTTGATTGAAATGCTAACAAAAAAATTGCGTGAAAAATGAAACGTGAACTGTTAATGTATCTATAGTTTATTGGTTGTCTACTGATGACAATCATTCTGCCCTTAATCCAAGAATAAAACTAGTGTGGAGGAAGATTAAGTGATAATTACTTATGATGTCCCTACATTTCGCCTACTCGTGCAATCCTCACTTGATTTTTACTTAAGAGAATTGGTCAGGGTTGGCAAAAAAATAGTAACTTGGTCATCAAATTTTCTTATTTCTACTTAGTACTGTGTTGCTTGAAAATGGAACAGGATCGGTACCCGCTCGTGGCAGTTTGTTCTGATGATGGTCAATAAGTTCGCCGCAGGATGGCCATCTCAGATGATATGCATGTGTTTATCTTAATAGCTTATATCGGCATTTCTTTGCTGCCCATTTTCCTGATCCATACAACATTGGTGGTGGCGATGTAATAATGTTGCACATTCTATTTGCTTTTGCAGTCAGTTTTTTCGCAACTGCTGCCCAAAAGAGGGAAAATCAGCCACGTTAAAATACCTTCCGGGGATGTTCGTCTAATATTCAAAAACTGATCAGCAACAGTCAGACAAGTAGGAAATGCTTGGGTAAACCAGAAAAGTTTAGATACAGCCGGATCTAAATGTTGGCTAGGTAAGCATCCCATAGAGGAGTAGTTATGAACCCTATAGACCATCCCCGGAAATGGGAATGTTTTATATGTTGTCTTGGAGGTCTATTCTATAACAACAATAGCTGAGTATCGCTAAGTAGTGGAATGATGTCGTGTGATTGTGCTTCTGCTGTTTGAGCTTTGAATTAAGGAAGGAAAAACGAGCTGTGCAGAACAAGCTTTGATAACTCTCACATAATTGAAGGAAGTGTTTAACAATTCTGATTAAACTCTCTGTGCACATAATAGCAGTAAAACTAGCATGCACATGCCCTACACCAACTCACATCCTAACAAGGCTAATGGAAGAAACATAGGATGAAAACAAGCTACACACCATTTCCCTCTATGCGTTGCCCGCATTGAAATAATGCCTAAAGTCGCTCCCTATACTGGCTCAGATCAAACCCCAGTTCCTGTTATCTAAACGGGTTTAACTCTGCTACCATGTAAAGTGAACTGCACAATGTTAGTACATTTTACGGGAAAACAGGTTTCAAGTTCAAGTGGGTTTAACGCATATGTATAACATCAAAGTTGTGCTCAAATCCATTCCATCAAGACAAAAACTTTAAACGCATTCTCTGCATAGATGTCTTCTTTCCTTTCAATCAATTTTTTTGGCTAAGAAACAATCTGGAGCACGCATAAACAAATTTACATAGGTACAGCCATTCATGTCTGTCCAGATGGAAACTTTCTCAAAGCATTCCTCTCACCTCTTATTTAGTTCCAAGAGTATGTGTTTAATCTCCGGTCTGTAATACAAAGCATCTCCTCCTCAGCATGGCATATTTGGAGCAGAGTTTAGAACCTTAAAACAATAATCCACACAACAGCAAATATATCTGTTTGAGAAGGTCCGTATTGTGTGAGAGAAGAAATTAAGACTCCAAAAAAATAAAAACAATTTGCTGGCTCTAAATCATTGCTAAAGTTTCGAATGATATCGACAAGTGTGACAAGACTATCTCACAAAAGAGACAACACGGACACAGGCCACCTCATACTGCAATGAACCAAAATATAAAGTTGCCACTTGTAAATCAAAACATCAGAACCAAGGGCCTAAAGAAATTACTTGCATGAGCTAAAAAACTGGGTATAGAACGTTCAAAACATCTAAATGGGTGTCCATTTTAAATTAGTAGCGCAGGCAAAAAGGGAAAAGAAAAAGGCAAATATGATGAAACTAGTGGTTTGTTGGTAAACTTCAAACATTGAAAAAGGAAACGCACACAAAACATGATGACTCACCTTCAAAGATGAAATGCTGAGGATAGATGAAATTGCTTAAATAATCTTGTAATGAGTTAAGAAGAAGCCGAGCTTGCAGCAAAGGAAGCTGGCGCACCACCTTCATTCAAAGGGCGCTCTATGTGTGTGTCAGCATTGTTCTGGTTGCTCCTCTCAGAGACTAAACGGTTGGTCAAAGGATCTGACATAGAAACTTGGTTTGCTCCACCATTATCTCTTGTTTCAAGGCGCTCCATCATACGAGATACACTTGCAATACCTGCATTCACTTCTCTCCGAACCTCAGAACCAATATCTGACATTGAGCTGTTACGAGAGAACAACCTCTCCTTCCAACCTCTTGTACTTCTTGAAATTGACTCTTTGTACCTTGGGTGTAATGACGTGTAAATGAGAAATTCGTAAAACTACTGGAGGAAAAAATACGAAATACAAGGTAGTACCAAAAAAACACTGTTTTTACTTTAGGGCACTACCTCAACGACACCGCATTCAGCCTGGATTTAAAAGACTCGGAAAATGACTGCAATTCTGATGGTCCTGCTCTGTCTTGAATTGGCAGCGAAGACTGATTAGAAATACTTCTGCAAACAATTAAATGATAAAAAAGTTATAACTCATGAATGTGTATATAAATACATAAATGATCTTTGCACAAAAGAAAATCCCCATACATGTCAACAAAACAAAAAAGAAAATCCTCATACCGATCATAAGAAATTCCTTGACGATTTGCAGGAATGACGGTAGATCCATGGGCAGAGGCACTTTGATCAGTTAGAACAGAAGGAAATTGCAGGGTCGGTTGTTGAGAATGTTCGTCCCTACCAGATCTATGTGGGGTGGATGGACTAGCTACAGTGACTGCAGCTGGTTCAGTTTCCCCTCCCACCTGAGTCAAAGAGGAAGAAACATGACCAGGAGATGGTGCACCTGGATGAGTAGAAAATACCAAGAAGTGGGGGCGACCATGGGGAGATGACCTATTTCTATGGCCCTCCCTCCTACCAAAGTGGCGAGTCCTTCCCATAGCAGCAGCAGCAGCCAGGTGCTGGATTATCCGCTCTTCAAGATCGGCATCAGTTGCACCAACTGGTAACTGCATTACGATGGGAAAAATTGCCTAACTTTAATCCTATGGACAGTTTCAATCAAATATGTAAAACAAGAAAAAGCAAAAATATCAAGTGTTGATCGTTGACAGACGTGCTGTAATTCAAATTCCCCAAGTGTAGGATGATGAAATATAGCAGCATTTCTTTGTGGAGCAGCCCGCAATTTCCTCTCGTGCTCTACTGCCTCAAGCAATTCTTGACTGCCATAGCATGTGCGTTTCAACAAAAAAGAAGTGGTAAGTAATTGAAGTCACAACATAACTAACAAAAGAAATAAGAATCAATAAATGAAAAAGAAGTAATAAATAACAATCAAGACCAACCTGGTGGGATCCTTCAGGCTTATCACCCGCAAACACATGGGGCACTGTGAACTTCTTTGGCACCTGAAAAACAAAATCTAGAGTAAAGAAGCATCTTTTTATTCTTTTGCTAGTCACATTTTAAACATTTTTTTCCTTTTTTATATTAACATTAAGCAATTCAAGTCTGTTCAGGGTTAAGACCTAATACCCAGTACCTTATGCAGATTAGAATATATCCTATTTCAGGGTTTTGTGAAATATACTTAAAGAACTAGGATAACTTTACAGAGCCTCTGAAGGAGTGTAACTGAGAAAAAAAAAGGATCAAAGAAAAATGGAAAACAGAGAGCACTTGGCCAAAAAGAAAGGGAAAATGGATGACACTAAGTTAGATAGGGACAAATGGGTTTTTTTGTAGCCACCTCAACCTAGACTAGAATTAAGGTTTTCTTCAGTCCAATGCAGGGAAGCAGCTAGCTCTAACTTTCTATCATTGACAATGCTCGAAAAGCAAGTCCAGATACTGAGCCAAAACAAACTCAAACTCTCAATTGTTCTTCACAGAGAAACCAACAAGATTACGTATAGCCTCCTCAATAAAAGCATCTCCAGGAAACAAATGTACAAAGGGGTTACAGCTCTTAAGCAGCAAATAGACGAGGACAGAATAACTGGTGCAAGGCCAGAAGACACAAAGCACACTAATGGCTAACATCAGATAGTGAATAAGCCACGGACCATCCATCATACAGCATAAGCACAATATAGCCATATCAAAATTAGTGCATTCAATATTTTGTGTCTAGACCCCCTTTTATATCAATTCCATAGATTTGAATCTGAGCTTCTACAAATTCCAAGCAAACAAACCAGGTAATACAGTCGACATCATCCATTCTATACATATAAATAATTCCCTCCATCCTCATGGAAAAGACAACAATGAAAAATATGGAATCCATCTATTTTTCCCTTCTGTGAGTCCAAGATGAGCATAGATCATACATCACAAACAAAGTACAGATGCAGGGAACATATTCTATGTAAGTATGAAAAGGAAAAAGAAAAAGAAGTGTTAAACAAATGTATCACATTATACCATTCAAGGATGCACTGAAGGTGAAACTCATGCCTGCAGTTGGTCACCTGCAAAACACGACATTGAACAGAATTTACAGGATGCAAGAAAAACATAATATCAATACAAAGGGAAAAAAGGTATCCAATCCCACGAGTTCATGCTCTTGGATGCATAAGGCAAATAATTACCGTTGAAGGATCGCTTTCACAGAAATCCTCAAGACAAATGCTGCAAGCATCGTCACATGAATCCTGGATTCCTCCTTCGACAAAAGCTGCAGCTGATGTCATATGAGCTTCAGGCTTCTTGGTATCGTCCATATCCGGAACCTTTAAAACACCGAAAGCTAACACAATTCAAAATGGATAAAAGCTACTGAAAACCTCAAAAAAGTGAGTCAAGTACTGTTTTCAGAATGCAATGCTCATGAATTGCAGATTTTAAGCAAGGGTAGGCTGCAAAAAGAAACAACTCTACCTATAGCTAAATCCATAATTACACCTTATCTATGGAGAATTAAGCACAAAAATAAAACTAAACATGGATATTCAGCATCTACTACGGGTATTCAATATGCACCTTATTGTATTCGATTTTAATAATAATCAACTATTCAAGTATGATAGTACATGTTTTACATGAAAAGCACATCACCATCTTATGGAACTGGAAAAAAAAAGATATAAACTTTGGCAGAAATCATGGACATATGGATGAAGCCCAGATGATAAATTGACCAAAAGAATCAAATCAAGCAAAAGCCAAGAAACCCATCAAACAATTTTGAGGATTCTAGGACAAGGACAAAAACGATATGATGAGTAAAAAGAAATAAATAAAGCAGTTTCTAATACAAAGACAAGAACGATATGATGGGTAAAAGAAACAAACAAACAAAGCAGCGTTTTACCTCCTTAGGGGGGGAATTCGGAAAGCTCCAGATAATGGTTCAAAGAAGGTGAGAACTCAACAAACGGCCATGAAATGGAAATGATGGAGAGGAGGTGAAGAATTGGTATTGATGGTATCAGAGATCCATGGGAAAACCCTAGAATTCAGGGAAGACTTATATTATGATGATAATGATGATAAAGAGGAATGTTAAAGATAGGACATGGCCAACTTTGCCTTAATTATGCTTTTTTTTTATGGGGTTGGTTTTGTTTGTTTCTTTGTTTGGTTCTTGGTTTCTATTTAAAAAAGATGAAAAGAAATTGTACTCTTGTTTTGTGTTGGAAAACAATGCCAACACCATTATTAACAGCATCAAGGATTTTATTTCTCTTATCATTACACATTAAATAATTGGTACCTTATCTCATCCCATAAAAAAGAAGCATACTTTATTTTCTTATCAGCAAGTGTAAGACCCCACTCTTCCTCTTTTAAAAAGCAGGCTGAAATTGCACATTTTAAAATACACATTATATCGTTTTTTATCTTATAAATTATGAATTCGATCTTTAATAAATAATCCCGTGTTTTCCCTCTGTTTCAGTATATTTTGATAAGCTGAAAACAAAAACAGAAGAATGCACTTTATAATCATCGTCAATTTGGCAACAGTGATTACCAATTTTTAACGAGGATGCTACAATATTTGTTGCCTGCGCTTTATAACAACAGTGGGATATCCTTTTCCTGTCCTCCTTTCTCTGTGTTTGCCGAAAGTGCAAGGCAGTGTGGTTCTCTATCCCAAGCCAATTTTGCGTTTTTCAGTTTTCTTTAAAGATAGAACATTAGTTTCCTTTAAGTATTACTATCAAATTTATCGAAATATGAGTTGGTTCAAATTTATCAGTAGACACTATTTATTGTTTATATTTTTATTAGAAGTTTTTTTTTTTAATAAATTGAGTATCTTAGTCGAGACCGCTTCACAATAAATGTATTGAAATACAACCCAGAAGCGACCTCAAAGAGATTTTTTTTTTAAAAAAAATTATAAGCACAAAAACCATGGAGTAGTCTATGAGCACAAAAGGACTAGTAGACATTTGGAAGTGGCATCCTCAATCTTGGGGACAACCTTGCCATAAACCAAACTAGAATAACTTACTTTGGGTTTCCTAAACAAGTAATTAAAACACATTGTTGGTTGGTTGGTTAGTTGTTGGGTTTAAAAAGAAATGCAACGGCTTGTTTACGAGGTATGCGACTGTTACTTCTAATTACTATTAATCAAGAATTTAGGACATAATTAAAAGACAAAAGTAGTGATGGGGTTGGTCAACAAATTCAAGAAAATAGCTTTCTGCTTAATGGGCCGTCCACGTCTTATCTTTTTTTTTTTTTTAGTCTCCCCGATATCTTCTCAACTGAGATTAATCTCGTTCGAGTAATATCAGACCATAAAAAAAACCGACTCTCCTAACATGATTTTGCTTCATCCCCAAATCTTGAAATTACGATTTTAATTAAAAGTGAACAAATCTCGCACCGTTTTATCACAACCCATGTTCCCACTCAAAAATTAATGTTGTAGTAGTTTGAAACTTTATTTTGTTATGAGATGTGTTAGGCAAGAGGTACAACAAGATCTTACCTGATTTCCCTCCAAATTAAGTTTGGTATGCTTTGTTGTTCTTTACATATATATCTTTGTAATAAGATGGAACAAAACAAATTTTGTGGGCCGAGTCTTGTTTATTAAATTCAAAAGTTCTTTCGTGGGCCGAGTTTTCATTTTTAGAAACTGGGCTGCGTTTCAAACCCAAATTAATTAAGGAGAATAAATTAAATTTTGATAATGGCTCGAATTCCTTTGAAATTTTAATTAAGATCTTAGCGGCAGCAGCAGAGATGAATTGCTCTCTCTTTATGTGATAATAGACCGATCCACTGCTAAGATAATTCAGCGATTCATCCATAACTCAAGTTATGACTCAAGTACGTGGGCTCTTGTCATTTTCTTCTCTAAGCCCAAAGCCCGTTAAGTTCGCCATGACTTGTATTTATTGGGCTCTACTTCATCATGTGGCAGGTCAAAATACAAAATATATTTTTTAACTATTATAAATATTACAACTTTCAATTGTCATTTTAAAATTTTAAACATGATAGCCCGGTAAACAAACAGAAGAAAAAAGAGTGTTAGTATAGGTAATTTGTTACATGATTGGTGTGAGAAAGACGGGTAAAAGTAAAAGTACCGGTGTGATGGGGATCGTTTAGGACGAGGGTGGGGCCCACAGAAATGGGCTAATGGGTCCAAATCTAACGAGCAACAAAGTGGACAGTATCGATGCCTCATGCAAAGTGTAGGACCGAGGACGGACGGTGTTGAACCCCAACCCCCTCACCAGTCACTTAGAAGGTCTATGCAGTTCAGAAATCTGAATTCAACCACGTGGGGATTGTAATTACTAATTAGCATCATTACCGTACATTGTTGTAACATTTTGGAATTTGGATTTTTGGGATAGTGACCTCTTCTCTAAAGACCACATACCCCATCCACAACCACCCCTCACTTATTTATATAACCAATAGTCGCATCTCCTATATGTTATCCGTAAGATTTATAAACACTTTACGCTTATAAATCTCATAACCTTTGTAAATTTATTTATAAATCTCACAATTTGAGTAAACTGAGAGTAAAGTTTGAGTTTACACATCGACAGGTTTCCTAAAGTAATAAAAGCCACATAATTTGTATATCTAAACTCACGTACGTAGTTTTTATGAACTAATATAGCAAAAGTATACACATCAACTATATAAAGAGGCTAGATTCTAGTCTAGAGTATGAGAAGGTTAAAATACAAATAAAAAGCTTTAACAAAACAAGTTTTTTCATGAATGCCCTTGTAGAACTACTCAACCCATCCATTTTTATGTTTTCTTGATAACAAATTTAATGATCAAAATTATTTATAATAGAAGAATATATTTTAATATTTTTATTAAAGATATTTGTGAACATTAAATATATATTTTTTAAAGTATAACTCAACGGTGTTTATGTCCTATTATAGTCACAAAAGAAGGAAAACTATAATGTTTTATCTTTTTATTAATTATATTCTGAAATATGAAAACGAGAATGTGAAGAGGGCCACTGTTATTTCCAAGTCCGGTTCTTTAAATTTTGTTTCGTGTACGTTGATAAGAGACCCTGGAAATTCACAGCTGAATTCAGACTCATTGATCACTTGTTCTCAAATATGTGCAATCAACAGTCTCCTTAATTTGCACAACGCAAACCACTTCGCAGACACTCTCGCGAAACAAGGTGCGAATAGATCGTCGGACTTCATAGCTTGGATGTATCATGTAGGTGTTATCCCAATGATAGGCGTTTTATTGCGCTTTTAGGTAGAAAGTTTGTTTTTTCCTCTCGGGTAAAAAATGTCTATCTGTGATTGCTCTTGTTTGTGATGGGATTCATGTGCTCGAGGTCGACTGTGGTTTCGTTTGAGTGGCGGTGAAAAATTATTTAGGGTTAATTTTGTAATAAAGAGGGTGAGTTCATAATTAATAAGGATACTTTAGTCAAAAATTATAAATAGTTATTATCTAATCATTTCTTTAATTATCGTAAAAATTTGAAAAACGACAATTATATAAAAATGTAGAAAGTATTCTCATCTTTGTGATTGACTTAATTAATGAATTGTGATTTACTACGTACGCTTGGTTAAAATATGTTACTTATCATATATTAGTTGAATTGACCAAGTGTTTTATTTATTAATCGATGAGAAACTAGGTGTGAATATGATTGACTTTAACTTTTCAAATTTAAAGATATTTGTGGATTACACTTAGAGATAAAAATAAATCTTTGGCATAAAAAAATTGTACATACTAGGTTGTATATAAAAAAAAAATCATCATAAGTAATTACTCCATAATCCATTTATATATATACAAAATTGAATGATAAAAAATAAAAATAAATTAGTGGCGTAAAAAATAGAATTGAACTAGAACCACCGATTTGGTCCAATTCGGTCCGGATTTTTTTTAATTTTGTCAAGGACAAATCGTAATCAAACTGAACACACACGGTTTGGTCCGGTTCTTTTTTTCAAAAACCAAAAACCTAACTAAGAACCGGGACCAAACTGTTTCTATATATATAATTAATTATACATAAAAAATATTTGTGCTTCCATGTATCACTCTTGGTTCTAATGGCTAATTGCATAGTTGTATTCCTTGAGGTATGAGCTCCATACCCATTAACCACATTCTCTTCTCTTTTTAAAGCATTTAGTAGTTTATTGACTTACCAAAAAAAAGCGGTCAAATCGAAACTGACCCTAATCGAACCGTGAGTGAAAAATTGAACTAAATCGAATCGTAAAGCAACAGTCTAATTTACAAAAGTGTTAATTTCTTATTTAGTTCGATTTTCCTACTAAAATCAGCCCGAATTGGAGCGTGTACACGCCTGAAACATATTGTCTATGAGTGCAGCCTTTTTATAATAGAATAAAATAAGACGAGAGAGCTTTAAATAATAAGTTTTGACCCTTAAGCTCTTAACTATAAACCCGAATCTAAAAAAATAAATTATTTTTTTTATATAGACGGATGTGAAATTTAAACAAAAATATAAATCTCTAATGATATTTTTAACACTAACAAAACAATTATGAATAGATACATTCTGTGGTCCAACGTGTTATATTGTAAAGGACCACGCTTTTATATAGTAGTAATAATTGCTAATATTTGAGGCAGTGAAAAAGGTGAAAGAAAATTTCATAAATGCGACTGGAGTTACTTAGTCGCGGATGCATAAGAATCAATCTTTCACTCTTTTTAATTACTTTTAAGAAGAAAAGAAGAAGAGGATGGTTGGTAATTTTATTTATTTTTGTATGAGAAAGGGTATGTCCGAGCAGCAAGGTTTTAGGACATGGTACAAGAAAACTACTCCAGTAGAACTGAGCGGTCACACCCAGTAAATCGTAATTTGGGCAAAGGGTCCCAGTTGCTGCGCAGATGCTGCCTATTTCTTTCAATTTCAATGTCACCACAATGCCTATAAAGTATAAACCCTACGGCCTATGCCTACAACTTGTTTCCCTCCACCTTTGCTTGCAATAATCAACATCAATGTTCAACATGAACATCGTAGCATTCACTAGTACCTCTTTGTATTAGATGATGAAAATGACGGTTCTATAGATTGGCTTAGCCTGATTAGCAAAATGCTTTCTATGATTGTTTTCTTTCGAATTAATAAAATATACACTATATGAACAACAACAACAACCAAAGAGACCAAAGTAATTAGTAACAATCAAAGCGCTTTTAGTTAAGTATACTACCACAGAACTTAAACTGTGAACTAAAAAGGATTATGTCAAGAAAAATAAAGAGCCCATGTTGTAAAATATGGTCACGGATAATCAACTTTCTCTTTTGTCCGAAAATGTTATAGAATTTGTTTTTTTTTATTTAATTTCGAGTTCGAGTTTTGAAAATAAAAAAATTCATATTAGAAAAGACAACACATTTTGAAAACTCGACAAAACTCAAACGTCAATCTCCTCCCGGCCATTCTCAAGACCAAAAAGCTTTTTGTCCACTAGCATCAACTCAGACGTGCAGAAAAAAAACAGAAGTGGCCACCACTGCCCTATCTAATTGCTCCTATCATCAGATTCATCACAACCCATAACCAGCCTAAATTCGCAACTTCCCCTCCAAATCTCTCCACATTTTCCTAAACCTGTTGAAAACACCCAAATTAGCATAAACAGTAAAATTTCACATAAAAATAAAAATGCATCACGCTCAGCCGATAAGTTCATGTTTTCTATTCAGGATAGATGATGAATTTAGTCCATAGTGATAAAAAAATGTAATTTTTAAACTTCAAATATCCGGAACAAAACAAATCAAATCAAAACACATAGACATGAGTGGAGGTCTCGATGACAGGAACTTGACTGGAAAAAAGAAGAAGAGACCAACAAACCAACAGCATAAAAGAAAATGAAATAGTTCATTACACAGAAGAAACAGAAAAAAAATGCAGTGAAAAAAGGTTTATTTACCAGATTAAGGAAAAACGACAACAACAATTAAGGCAAATGACAAGGATGAAACCGCGACTAAAGTTACACTTAACACGACGAGTTTTTAGCGGCAAAGAGCTCAACGACAACCATTTCGCTCCTAGGCGACAGGCCGCTTGTTTTTCTAGCACCAGCTGGTGTCTCTCTGAGAAGGACTTCTCCAAAATCCTGTCCCAAAAAATGTATCCCACATCTCCTTCTCCAGCTTCTCCATCGCTTCCTCCTCCTTCTCCAACAGCTCCTCCACCGTCTCCGCCGCCGCCACGGTCGCTGCGGCTGCGGTCATCGTCTTAACCGACAGGTCAAACTGGGTGGTCAGAGGATGAATCTGAAGCTCTGTATCATCGCAACCGCAATTGCACTTCCGCGTTCTGCTGGGCGGCAGCAGCCCTTTCTTGATCAGTTTCCTCAGCCGCTTCTTCTTCAGAGCGCGACGGCAGAGCCCGGCTGGGAGTTTGTAGATTGTAAGGATCAGGAGATCAACCAATCCGCAAGGACAACAGCAGCAAATCGCGGCGCATTCCGCCGCCGTCCCACCGGCAACCTCAGCGAGAGTATTGGTAGTGCAGCGCGAGGAGATGGAGGATTGGGGGTGTTGTAAGAACGGCTGGCGCTTTTTTAAGGAAATGGATTCGTGATTAGACGATGATGCAAAGCGAATTAGACGAGACATTGACAAAAGAAAGAAACAGAGACTTGAAAGAAATGAAGAAATTCTGGGTTTTTTTCTTTCTTTCTTTCTCCTTTCGTCCTCTTAGATTTTCTGTGATCTTGAAGAGGGAATTCTCTTGCTCGTAATTTTACTTGAACAAAATCAAATAAAATAAAGAAACAAGAGAAACCCAGTTCTTGGATTTGGGAAGCTGACCCAATTCAATCAAGATCATGGAAGAACAGGGGAAAACAGAGGATGGCAAGGGTTCTTCTAAAAAGAAGACCCTTTAGGGGGGAGAGAGTAAAAGCCAAAATAAGAGAGGAGAGGAGAGGAGAGGAGAAGGAGGTAAAAGGGAGAAGCAATGGTGTGGATAAAACGAGAAATTTGCGCGGGGGAGTGAGAATTGTGGGATTGGATGCTCTGCTTTATTTAATATTTCGAGTTGGACGAGTTCTTATTTGAGGAGGGTCCCTTTGTAAATTCTCACTGAGATTTTCAAGATTTTCAATAAATGGCAGAAAAAACCTGAAGTTATTAGGCTTAATGACATAAAATAACCCTGAATTTTAATGTTTTATTTAAGTGCAATCCTGAACTTTTTTTTTGTTTAATTACAACCTTGAACTTCGCTAATAATGTCATATTACCCCCTACTGTAACAGAAATCCGATGTGGCACAGTTGACCACCGTTATGTGCCACGTCAGCTCGCCACGTCCGCAATAACAGAGTTAAAGGTTATGATTAATCAAAAGATTAAAGTTCAAGGTTGTTTTATGTCATTTTTCCTAATTTAATCAATAACCCAAATTCTTCTTTTTATTTCTTTTTTATATACAACAGTATAATAATAATAATAATAATAATAATAATAATAATAATAATAGAATTAATACTTTATCGCTAGAATTAGAGGTAATTATGAGAGATAATTATGATTATTAATAGAAAGACAATGAAGGTGGAGAGAATCTAAAAAAATCCATAAAGCAGGAATGAATTAAAGAAGGAAAAATAAAAAAGAAATAAAAAAAGAAAGTATAATAAAATAAATATGGCAAAAAGACATAAAACAACCCTGAACTTTAATATTTTTGTTTAATTACCCCCTAGTCAATGCAGACGTGGCGAGTTGACATGGAACATAACGGTGGTCAACTATGCCACATCGAATTTCTGTTACGGTAGGGGGTAATATGACATTATTAGCGAAGACTAGGGTTGTAATTAAACAAAAAAAAAGTTAAGGGTTGCACTTAAATAAAATATTAAAGTTCAGGGTTGTTTTATGTCATTAACCCGAAGTTATTATAAGCAAAGAGAGATGGAAATCTGAAATTAATTTGTGATGATTTAAGGACATGAGGGGTAATTGTGAACGAGTTCTTATTTGAGGAGGGTCCCTTTGTAAATTCCCACTGAGATTTTCAATTAATGGCAGAAAAAACCTGAAGTTATTATAAGCAAAGAGAGATGGAAATGTGAAATTAATTTGTGATGATTTAAGGACATGATCAAGAATTTGGGGCTGCAAAGTAAATAAATAAATACTTGATTTCAGAAGAAATGGGCAAACAATCTAGAGGGGAAAATCTAGCAGCAATTAAAGTTGGACTGTGGAGAAGAAAAAATGGGGTCTTTTTTTGAATTTTTGTTTGGAAGGAAAGAATTGGTGAAGGGAACAGTGGTTTTTTTTGTCATTACAGTTGATGATCAACTGACTTGATGACTTGATGACTTGATGACTCGATGACTCATTCTGGTTTATGACAGAGACAGACTGCAGTTTTGATTGCCACCATAAGTTTTTATTTGATGAAAAATACAAGTTTATTTCTTTCTGTCTGTTAATAATACTCCAACTTAACCGTCCATGTCCATCCTCATTCTCTTAAGGTTAGGTTTGTGTTAGAAAATATCTGAGAATGAAAATATACCGTTATCCGGGAAAATTAGTGGATCTGAGTTTTTTACACGTCATTAGAAATTTTCAAACTAATAGTATGAAATTGTCCAACAGTTATATATTGAAGCATGGGCCGGACTTTGAGTTGTCGGATCCAGCAGAAAGCCGTATGATATACGTGGGTTACAATTAATTAGTTTTTTCTAAGTTTGGGAAAAACGTGCAACCAACTTATTCTCAATTACATTTTTGATTTAATGATAAAAAATATTTTAATAAAAATCTCAATACCTGACGACCTCTCTTATGTATTAATTTTTGTTGCCTTACGCGGTGCACACCTTCAGTTTATAATTTGTTCAATTTGAACTTCCCGTTCTCAACTCCATCAAACCACAATCCAATATCTTTTGGTTTCACACATAAGCCCATTGCATGTAAATGGGCCGGCCCAGAAATTGGTTAGCAAGAAAGAATGGTGTTCATTATCCTCATCAAGTGATAACTGATAAGGCTTAACAAAAGAAGTAAACAATTTCAGAATTTTCCATTTCAAATTGACTGAAAACTGCAAGAAATGCACCAAATAAAGGAACAAAAAATCATATGCATTTTTTATGTACATTAAAATTTCAAAATTACACAGATTGGGTACTTATCCCATTCCAAACCAAAAACGGTTTTTACACATTGAACCCTTTAAGGGTTGCTCTGTATTGGATGATCCCTTTGTACAGATTTTGCCTGTTAAGAGGCATCATTGGGTCCAAATTTTGTTGTTGGCTCGTCGAATCCACCATTATCGGCGGCGTCGGGTCAACGTCGGTCAACATAACCTTCCTCAAATGTCTCATCCGATATTCTTTGTTATTTGATGATGGCTCCATCACATCTTCAGCAAATCGCACTGTCTTCTTGGCTAAACATTTCTTTGTCCCTGCAAACATTAAACACACAAATTAACTAACTAATGAGAAACTTCATGCATTAATTAGCAAAAAAATAATATTAAGATCTCTTTTTATGATCCGATAATCTTCAAACGAAATTAATTTTGTGCTTAAAATAACAGAATGGAAGAAGAAAAAAAGAGATTGGAGAGAGTTAATTGATTACCACCGAGTTCGAATTCGAGCTTCTTCATGAAATCAGAAAGGAGGCGTTTGTGGAACTCGCGAGCGATCAGAACCACACTTCCTGAAACTGCAAATGCAGCCATGAATCCAATTCCCATGGAACCATCCATTGATAATAGAATGTAGACTCAATTATTAGGGGTGATCAAACGGGGAAGGAACAAGAAACATCCTAAGTCAAACTCTGTCTTGTTATATTATTATTAGGTGAATAAAGAGGGAAACGTGTTTGGAAATGGAGGGTTCGTTTAAAACGAGGGAAAAAGATGGGAACCAACCAACCAACCAACCAACACTTTTGATCAAAAAAAACAACCAACACTATTAATAAATACTTTAAGCATAGTAAATATTTAAATGTTTTTTTTGGGTTGTTGTCCCCAACGAATTACTAGTAGTACCCTATCCATTGAATGATGTTGTCTCTTCAAACTTCAAAGTCCACTAATCCAACGGTGCCCATCAAACTCCGGGATATTATTTTATTTAGTTTTTATTTTCTTAATGCATTTTGATTTTTGATTGACCGGATGGAAGAGGATGAGAAATTCTTAAATTCATTTTTTTATTCATTAAAGATCCGAAGTTGGACTTTTGTTAACTATTATTAGTCAACCATGCCCCCCCTCAAAATGCTACTCAGAGTAGACTCTGTTTTCTGATGAGTACTTCAGTTACAGTATATGGAAACTTTTCGATTTACCGTCTACTTTCTTTCTGGGTTTGTATCTCACCATTCATCTATTCACAAGCCCGGTACATAAGACTGGTTCAATGTAGGATCCTTACCAATGCTAACACTGCCAGTTTCAATCCTGAAACTTTGCAACAAGTCATAGGATCAAAGTCAAACTCTGCAAACAAATATCATAATTAATCGTTGGTAAGATTCAAGTAAGAGAGCATCCTATGATCCTATCTGCAGGAAAATCCAGTAACTACCTCTCACACTTCTGATAATGGTAGACTTGTACAATATTAATGAGATAGCTGCACGATAAGAGAACAGGAAAATGAATTACAAAACCTTATTTGCTTGATTTACTTGCTCAGAATTTGAGATGGAGCCGCCACTTGCTTGCTTAATTCAAACGATTTGATTTTCACTGACTGGCAAGAACAGAAACTACCATGAACATGAAGAATGGCCTTGCAAAGAAGGCAGCACCTAACGGATGAACATGAGGAGAGGCCTTAACTACTGCTCCCCCTTTACTGCTCCGAATAGTTTAATACCACCTGAATACAAAACCTTTTCATCATGAGTATCTTCTTGATTTAACTCCATCCGAATACAAAACCTTACTGCAGAGAACTACAATCCGTTGATCTAAGTATAGCGTATGGCAGTGAAAGAGCAAACCAAACTTTATGGCAGAACAGGGTAAGGTCAAAACAATAACATGAACAAGTGATAAAAGATTCAAATACCAATCCAATCCAGCAAAAAGGTATAGTATAATTAATTGAGCAGTCAAACACTAATCTGTAATGTAGAGATGATGTTCCTGAAGTAATAATATCAAACAGACCAAAATGAAAACCTAAAATAATGAACGAATCCGTTGTCTCTGGAAAGAGAATGTGAGTAAAATGTAAATAACCTGTCTCATACCACTAATCTCATCACGGGGTTCAGTAGGTGCTTCCTGGATCAGACATGGAGTGACCATGATACCTGTTCGTATCCATTTCAAGTATCTGACAAAAGAATTACCTCAAAATACATAAATCTTTCTGTGCAGAGCGACAATGAACCAATAATTGAAGAGAGAGACCCATCAACAACTTACATTTTCAAGCATAGTCATTAATAAAACAATAATACATTTGTTAGAAACACAAGGCTGTCAATACGTAAAGTCAACCAGAATTAGGACAAATAATAGAATTCTCATACAACATTTGAACCAGAGAAAATTAAGTGCCTCAACCGTCTACGATGACCATTTTGCTCACAAAACAGATACATAAAAAGGCAAAAAAGAGCAGGAGAACAATATCCCAGCTTTAATTGATCCTACGTCTACCAGGGTCGACTAGAATCTGTTGTTCTTTCCCTCACCAGGAAAGGTAATCCAAGGTGAGAAGGAAACTCCTGAGAAGTGGGACCTAAAGTTCTGATAATCTGCCACTTGCCCAGATCTCATCAACATTTTTGGGTTTGAAGTCTAACATAATAGTTGGACTGAAATAAATGCTTTAGAAAAATAGAGCCTACATCTAATTCAAAACAGGTTTGCAATTTTCAGCAGTAGATTTGCTCACCTATAAGTTGAGTACAACAAAGCAAAATAGCAATGGCCTAAATTCATCTTTACATGATGTGCATCATAGCACGGACAATACTTGGGCTGAAAATGGTGCTGGATTTGCTAATACTAGTTAGAAATGGTCCATAACACCTGTATGGTCACAGAAAATTGTCCAGCCAGAAAGTCATCTGTCCATAATATTACGAACTTTTAGAAAAATTCACATCCCTTTCTCCATGTACATAGAGAGATCCAAAAATTTGTCCCTAAAAAAAATGCTAAAATTGGTTACTGGATGGCAAAGGAAGAATTCCAGTTTTTTGAAATCCAGTTTTTTTTTTATATCATCACAATCAGACCACTATGAATGGGAAATTCAATTCCTTCATTTACTCCACCAAATATTAACAAAGGATACTCGCTCTTGTGCTTAACAAAATGTCAGTAGTCAACCACTATCAATTTAGATGAGAATACTACACACAGTAATCTCTCAACTTTATTCATAGATGGCGAAATTAGCAGATATGTCGATCTAAAGCGAAGCCCTTTCCAATAAGTAAGGTAGTTTGGTACCTGAAAAGTGCGTTGAAACTAAAGCTGCTGAGAGAGTCTGATCCAACCATAGCCAGAGTTTGAAGGAATTGTCGAGTGGTCCCAACTATGAAGGAATTAAAGATTAAGGACTGATTTATTTCAAAGCGAGACCCCTTAATCCCACCAACCTCCAGGCTATATAGTTGGATTGACTTTTGACAGTTTAAGGCCAACAATGTGCTTTATGACCTCTTCTCTTGACAAATTGGATTCTTGATCATGGTTTCCCAGCACAGCAGCCCCAGGGATATTCGATGCCATGGCAACAGAAAATGCATTAGTCAGTGCTTTTGCTCCATCCCTGGCATCAAACCCAAAGATATTACCTCCTCTTGGACAAACAAAGTGAATAACTGCAAATTTTAGCATTGCAAATAAAAACGTACTTGCTAAAAGTGACTGATTATAGCACTACCATCAGGAAATGAATAACAGCATTTTCTACATACAAGTACTCAAAGATAAGTCCGGCACATACATCTACAGCAAGTAAAGTAAAGAATCAATCGCTGGAATCAATAAAATTGATCTAAAAGAGTAAACCCAAATAGAAAAGAAGGGAAGATGGGTACCAGTGAAAACGATGAGAGCGGGTTTCTCATCCCGAATCATTCGCTCAACGAAGGCGGTGGTGTTGAGGTCAGAGCAATAAGGCATCTGATCTGGGAACACATTGAACACTAATAAATTGCAAAATAATAAAGAATCATCAACCCAACTAGTATTTCAAAGAGAACGGAGAAAAGAGATGAGAATAACCCCAACTAGTATTGCAAAATAATTGGCAAACTCGTCGTATTGCTTACTATAACGGTGTTAATTAATTAGTCACGCTGGGCAGACGGTAACTGTAACGGTAACGGAGATGAAATTGGGAAATAAAAACGTGGTGTATATAATATAATCCCATAACAGAATTCGAGAGGGAAAACCATTCTTCAAGTGCTCTGTTTCTCACTTCCTCCTTTCCCATTCCTTTCTTTTTCTTCTCTTTCACAAACCAACCATAACATGAGTGACCCAAATTCATATGTTACAGAAGATTACAATCCATGCTGGCCATGGCCGAAGATTCAGTTGCCGTTGACATACTGTGAATTGGAAGTGGCACAGGCTGCCCCTGGCTATGAAGAAAGCCAAAAGGATGGTGGGCTGAGAAAAGTTGCTGTTCAGTTCATGGAAAGGGTATGTCAATCTTTAATCTTTTCTTGCTTTTCATCTTCTTTTGGCATGAAATTGATATTATTAGTTCTCGTTCTGTTGCATTCTTCGAGTCTTGAACCTCTTTCTTTTTGTACTTTGGTGAGTTCAATCATAATGAATTAAGAAGGACTTCTTTTCCTAATTAATTATGTCAAGAAGATTGAAAACCAGTTCTCCAACCTTCAATCTTGAAATGTGTTCTTGTTTTTTTGTTTGTTTTGGCATGAAAAAGTTTTTTTTTTTTTGTATTTTCTTTATTGAATAGAAATCTGATTTCTTGCTGCAACTTTTGCTGTCTTTTGGGATGCGAGTAGAAATGGAAACTAATATAAACTCCGATTTTCTTGTTTTCACATCATCCTTTGTGCAAATTTTCTGTTTATTTTCTTTTGATGCAAGCTTACTTCGTTTCTAGATAATTGCGTCTCCAATCTTGAACCTGTTCCTTTCAATTTCCTTGTTTTGGCCTGAAATACATACACCATTTGCTTTTGTTGCAGTTTTCTGCTGCCGTTCCGGGAGGAACATTTGATACATTCATCCCTTATCTTGCCATGAATTACTTCGATCACTTCTTCTCGAGGTTTCCTGTTCCAGAAGTTGTAAAGAACAAAGCGAGGGACTCCAGACTTTTCTGCATGGCATGTCTTTCCATTGCAACAAAGATGAGGAAGAACAACAACATGATGGTATATATAATCTCCATCTAATAATATACGCATCTGTTTGTATCTATAACATGCAATCTCGTCTGCAAATTAAATGTCTTTGTTTCTTTGTACAGGAAATTCTCAAGAAATATTTTGAGATCAACAAGTACAGTGATGGTGAAGTTCTGCAAATGGAAACTGTGATAAAGGATGGCCTTGCCTTGAACATTAGATACATCACACCGTTCTGTTTCCTTCGCTATCTCTTGTCTCTAATTCCTATGGTCACTTACTCTGACATTTCATACATCAACTGGCTCATAATCCAGTCCCAAGGAGGTACACAAAATTCTGTCATTTTTAACGTTTCTTCTTCCAGCTATTGCAACATTACTCACCAACTACTGTCTGTTTCAATGTCATAAGACATTTCTTTCACAGCATACAAGCCTTCTCGCATTGCTGCAGGGGCACTTCTGGCTTCCGCTGTGATTGCACTAGAGCCACAGGTTTACAGGAGAATCAAGCAAGCATTTATTGATATCGGAATGGTAGGGCATCCAAGTCTTGAAAGCAGACGCTTCTTTTTCTTTACTAATAAAGAATTATTATGATCACTTGTCAAATTGATTACCAACATAATGGCAGGAAGAAAATCAGCTTGATGAACTGCAGGTGAAGTTCAATAAATTGGCAGTTTGGAACAATACTGAACCGACCAGAGTCGTTGCGTTGAACAGAGTGTTGAACATAAAGTTGGATCAACCCTATATACAGCAGATTACTGATGATACAGAGAGGAGAAGGATAGAAGAGATGGTAAGTACTTGGAAAGATGCAGCAGCAGCAGCCTCCAAGGGGAAAGCTCGTGTGTCAGGATTCTCCAAAGCAGTGAAAGCTCGTGTGTCAGGATTCTCCAAAGCAGTGAAAGCTCGTGTGTCAGGATTCTCCAAAGCGGTGAAAGCTCGTGTGTCAGGATTCTCCAAAGCGGTGAAATCTCCCAAGGCGGTTTTGGATTTGGATGATGAAAAAAAGAAGGACAAATTGGAAGTTTCTTTTCCATTGATGTGGAAAGCAAAGCAGTTGAGGGAAGAGGATGACAAATTGGAAGTTTCATTTCCATTGATGTGACAGCAGTTGTGGGAAGAGGCCGTAACCGACAGTCAAGCAAATAAAAAATGTAAATGCTGTGTGCTCTAGACAGTAGGATACTTGCAAAGTTAATAGCGTCAATAACTTAGCACTTATTCTATAGCATTTGTACTTTTGAATAATAGTTTCAACTCAGGATAATACTTGCCAAAGTTAACAGCATAAATATCTTAGTACTTATGATCCATATACTCTAGTATGCTAATTGAGCAAATGCACAAATTTTCAAAGTATTTCTATCCTCCAGACACTTATTTTGTGTACAAGTTTAGAATTGCACAGTAGCGATGTTCAGCATATGGTTGAGCAGAAAATTATAGGACAGTTTAGACTTTAGAGTAACATGCACATGCTGCAACTGAAACAGAAAACATAAAACCTGACCTCTTTTTGGTTGAAAAGCTTCTACCTAATGTCAAGCTTCTCAAAGAAGTACAAGTGCCGCATGTCCCTTTGCAGATATGTCCCCATGTGGCTGACTGTTCTAAAAATCCTGTATTCTGCATCAAGGCCATAACAAACAGGTTAGAGGTCAAACATGACATCGCAGAAAAAGGATTCAGCACTGACAAGAAATTAGTAATCATAGGAGAAAACATCTAAAATGCAATATCCAACTTTACAATCCTGAAAAATTAGCACACAATCAGCAGGGACTGACATTATCGTGCGACTAAACTGAGCTCCGCTTCAAGTAAAATCTAGCAATATGTTATACGCGAAGCTTGGATGGTTTTAAAAATAGTTTTGAAGTCATAATTAGGAAAATTCAGCAACAAATTCCCATAAACAGATTTGTAATTTGATCTGATAAAAACAATTTGAAGTCATCACTACCCTAGCAATAGCCCTCTTACTTCTTATTTGGTTTAACTTTTTTGCCATGTCAGCCTGGTGATACCATCTTCATTGCAAGTTGAAAACATGTAAAATCTTAAATTCAAGAATAGCTTCTATGGTAACAGTAGTATCTAACACACTTGCATTGTGTGGCTTCATGGACATAAAGACAAGCTAAAACAAGTATACCCAATGTGTACAAATGAAAGGGCTAAGAAGAAGCTTTCGAGAGAAAGAAAAGAAAGACGGGACTAAAAAGAAGTTTAAGGAACTAACTCCCTCCTCCATCAGGCGGCTCACTATGCTACTATCATCCAGATTAGGTTCAATTCTAGATGTGGTAGGATTCGTATCTGATGAAATAGAAGCATCATGGTTGTTAAATATCCAATCTGTTGCCTTCTCAATGTCAGCATCCTGTGAGATTCACATAAATTTGAGAGATAACTAAAAGCTCTCCAAGGAAATGTATGCAGTCTTACTTTATATAAAAATAAAAACTGAATTAGGAGATCTGATTTGCATTACTTTATCTAGGCACACTATAGTCTGTAGCCCCATCTCTAAAGGTACAAAAAAATAAACTGAGCCTAATTACCCTGCAACATCAGCAGGTATCATTTTATCTTCACTTCTAGGGCCTCATTCTCATCCTAGTGCTATTCTTTCAAGCACGGACATTGATAGTTAACCCCTGGCCTACTGCATAATAAGAATGCACAGAAACCTTACACTAGGACGCAAGTGTAGCTACAGACCTTTATTCTTCAGGCATGTCATTTTCTCAATGGAAAATGTACTATGCCTAGAAATAAAAATAAGGCCCGAGTCTGCCAGAATGAAGTCAAATTCCTTTTCTTTCTCCAGCAAAATGCAAAGGGCCTGATAGCCTTCTGTAGCAGCAGTGACTGCAAGTGAAAGCAACGGTACAAACTGTCAGTATCATAATTTTCAGTTTAGAAAAAAAAATGACAAGAATGATGCAACATAACAGTCTCCATTTACGCACCTTTATATCCGAAATGTTCCAGCATTGTTGACGAAGCTGTGAGACTAGTAGAATCAGAATCAATGAGCAGGACCCTGGAACTTAAAGGAATTTTCTCAGGAGTTTGGCTACTTTGAGCCATGGAAGTTTTCTCATTAGCCATGTCAATGACCAAACAAGCAATGGGGGAGAGGAGTGTATAGTGTATACCTTTAAGCACAAAGCAAGAGAGGGGGATGGTTACTCTTTCATCTGGTGGAGCTATTTATACCAATTTGCATGGAAACAAAAAACGTGAGTAGGCAATGGAGAATTTTGACTAAACTAAAATGTGACACACTGAGCATTCAATACAGAAGTAGTAGCCTTGTAACTGCTATTGGAATCAATGAGTGGTCAAAAAGAAAAACAAAGCCTTCCATTTATAGAGAAGAGGAGACTTTAAGTAAACCTGAAACCACTTTTCAATCCTGTATCCATGTTTCGGAGCTTCCGACAAAATGTCATGCGAAAATATTCAATACGATCGATATATGTGCACACTCGTAACATGCCATTAGCAGCTCAAACCTGATCGACGCATCTCATGAACTTGCAAAAAAAAAATGAACAATAAAATGGAATCTGTCACAGGATCGATAACACTACCAAGGATGTATTAGTGGGATGCAGAATGTTGTTCCTAGAATAGAATAAAACAGGCAAAACCACGATCTCCGATTTTCTATAAACAGAAAGGTCGTTTCTCTACGAAAGACCAAAACATCAAAAAATTAACTACCATTGATATACAATATACCCTTTATGCTTATGCACATAAACATTCCTAACGCCAAAAATTAAAATGACTTTACATGCTAATCATAAGATAACTGAATATCCTAATTAAACAAAAGCCTAAGTCTTACAGACTTCGAAAGATTTGAGCTCGAGTCTTTCCTATTCCCATTTGATTTCCATCATGTCGGCTTTTACTGGATGGCTCCTCTCCTTGCTTTGCATTATAACGATATAATCCAGTAATGCTAAGTTGAACACCTCTTACCTTTTTTGATTCTAATCTTTCTTTCGACCCTTCATCAGATTTCGAGCTCAAAGATTTTCTTCATTTGGACTCTTTCAGCTCATATCAATTTCATTGACAAGAGACAAACATTATTTTGCAAGTGCAGATGCTCTATCGAATCCAAGACTCCTATGCAAACCACCTAGCATGACAAAGCTAGAACATTGTTGATACTGCAGTGATCTACGATTGTCAAGTTTCTCGGAGAGCAGATAAGGAAAGCTAACATGACAAAAAGCTATAACATGGTTGATATTGCAATGATCTACAGCCTCAATTTTCATGGAAAGTTGCTAAGGAACTTAGAAGATCTGAAGGAAATTCTCCCCTACTGAGTCAGGGCACCACATTGTGTTGCCTATGTTCTTATTATTTTCTACTTAGTTCAAAAGAAACGACCTGATCAAAGAACACACATAAGAAATTCTCTGATTCATTTATACATTTCACCCTAGACTGCCATTAACATGCATACTATATGTAACAAAAGTAACCAGTGTAGAAATTTAGATTTTGGCACCTAGTTATTCATATTGTTTGGTGAGATTTGAACCTAGAACCAAAAATAGATCAGATACATTGAGAAAAAAATGAAAAAAAACTCCACACCTTCAATAACCTGCCAGAATCTGTTAACTTCTTCTTGAAAAGCCCATGAATAAGCTCCAAATTTTCACCTGTCAACAAGCACCAACGCCCATCATTGACATGAACCTGGGGCAAATTGATCAACAGGTTCATCGATTTCCCCGATCTCTTCTTGTGGCTTGTTAGACTCTTGGACAGAAACAACAAGGATAACACCACCTACTACTTGTGGTTGTCCTCCACTTGATCACATAATATTAGTGCCCATATGCAATGCCTTTTCTGGTTTGCCGGCCATTTCTCTCAAATAAATGGTGGACAACATGGGAACCATCCTCTTCTACTTCAACGTCGATGCCCTCTTCTACTTGAGTACCATGAGTAATTTGAAGAATGCGGCGGTTTCTCTTCTAGTTCCTCTTCTATCACTCCTTCCACAACCACTACCGATCTCTCTCCTTTCTGGAAACGATGCGTTGGCCATCCTTTACTCTTAGTCAACGCCCTCTTCTACTTCAACGTCGATGCCCTCTTCTGGTTAGGGTTAGCAACAGAAAAGAGGAGATTTCCTGAGTGAGGAGATATTTCAAGGAAGAAGACAATTTGGAGCAACAGACAACAAATAAGAGTAACAGACCAAATGAAAGATGGACGCGAGGGTGTCGCAAGTCCCAACGGCTACAACTCACTTAATTTACCAAACGACAGCGTTCTTCAAACATTCTTGGGAAAGATAACATAAGGTATGTGTGGGTTTTTGTTGCTGTTGGTGTGTGTCTGTGGCAAGTGGCAAGTGGCAAGTGGCATTGTGATTGCCTATTTTGCAGACACACAACTCTGTGATTTTGGTGAGGACTAGGGGTGGTAAATGGGTGGGTATGGGTAATGATTAAATGGGTATGGTCGGGTATGGGTATTATACTCATTTATTATCCATATAATTTTTTAAATGGGTACCCATACCCATTTATACCTATTTAATCATACCCACCCATTTATACCCATTTAAATCATTCTCACTCAATAAAATATATTTTTTTATGAAGTAAAATTAAAAATATTATGTTTGACCAAAAAAATGTAGATTTTGACAAAGTTTGACTATGTGACTCGATTTTGATTGTGTATGATGATTTTATCGTTTAGGCTCGGGTTTGACCATTTAGGCTCGGGTTTGACCGTTTAGGCTCGGGTTTTATCATTTAGGTTCGGTTTTGACCATTTAGGCTCGGGTTTGAAAATTTTAGGCTCGGATTTTGTCGTTTAGGTTCGGGTTTGACCATTTAGGTTCAGGTTTGACCATTTAGGCTCGGATTTTATTGTTCAGACTCGGGTTTGACCATTTAGGCTCGAGTTTGACCGTTTAGACTCGGGTTTGACCATTTAGGCTCGGGTTTGACCGTTTAGGCTTGGATTTTGTCGTTTAGGCTCGGGTTTGACCATTTAGACTCGGTTTTGACATAATAATATCGTATATATAAATCTACTTGAATTGCAAGAAAAATACGGTATACATTTAGAAACGATTTTATCTCATAAAAGACATTTAAAAATAATAATATCGTATATAGAAATTGATACAACAATTACGATAAATATTATATGTTGAAATTTACGATTTTAACACAAAAATTTTAAAAGAACAATCAACAAAAAGCGTAGTTTATTATATGTTGGGAACATTTTCGTATTAAAAACTATTTAGAAAAATGATCTTGAACTAATAATATACAAAATATTTGACACTTCCAATTTGAAATTAAATAGTTACATCACCATCAACGTAGTATATATATATCAGTATCTATATTTTTACTTTTATATATTGTTGATACCCGAATTTTGACGCCATTTTTACTTAATTTTAGCATTTCTGTCATTTATTTAATTTACCGTCATTTTTACTTAAATTACAGTCGTCTGTAGTTAAGTTACTATCGCTAGCATTTTTAGGGTTTTCATCGCATTTTAGCATCATCGTTAGCTTCGTCAGCTTTCGAAATCGCGTTTTTAATTTTTCGTCAAGTATTTTTGTTATTATTATCATTATTATTTTTAGCCTTAAAAATCACATTTTTTACTATCCAGCAGTCGTTTGCTAGTTTTTTCTTCATTTTTGAGCATCTCGTGAATTTTAGGATTTTTTGTATTTTATCGCATTTTTTAGTATTTTTATTATTTTATTATTATTTTTATTCGAGCTTTTATTGGACCCGAGTAAGCCTGCTCGGACAACAGCTTGACTTCAAAATGTTTTCCATCAACTAGTTGCTAGCTTTTTTTCTGCTCGCAACGGTTTACAGCGTTTCGTGTAATTTTCGGGGTAACGCTTTATTTTTTCGTTCCCGCGTTCCGCGTCTTTGAACGAGGAAATAAATACGTTAAGCGGAAAATTTTCATTATTCGCTGTATATGGCCAAAACCGGCGTATTTTTCTCTACGCGCCAGTACCTTCGGCTCGAAAATTCGGAATGTTTGCTCGCAGGATTCGGCTCGAGGCCATTTAAATAGGACTTAAAGGCCCTTGATCTCAACCGTTGATCTGGTCAACCAAGGAAAGTCAACCAGATCAACGGTTGACAAATTAATGTGCATAATGCACATGCACAGTGCACGCACGAGGGAGGCAACGAAGTCCTCGCCCGAGCCAACTGCCCCGTAGCCCTCTACCCTCCGCCATCATCACGCCTCCGCCTAGCCCAGCCAGCTCACGCCCTAGCCACCACGCGCAGCTCCCTCGCCGGCCATCCACGCGTTTTTCGGCTATAAATAGCCACCCCTCCCCACGCGCAAACGGCCCCAAAAAAAATTCTGAAAAAAACCACACTGCTCTCTCTACATTTCACGCACACTTGCACCCCACTCAGGCACTCTCATTCCCACTCCTCGCCGTCGTCCGCCGGAGCACCACCACTGTAAGCGCTATTACTCTTGTTTTTTTATTTATTCCGTTTAATACTTCGTCAATTAATTAAGCCTTAAAACTTGCTGCAAACACTTAGTTTTCAACTCAATTTCACCATACTAACACTTGTTTAAATTATCGTGGCTTAGTTTAATTGTTTCGTCAATTACTGTATATGTGCATTGTTTCTTTTTCTTCAAAAATCCTACTGTGTTCGTGCTTTGTTTCTTGCTGTGATTGCTTGCTTGCACCGAGGGAAAGGAGAGCTTCCTTTCGAGCCAAGAACTAGGCGAATTGATCGCCTGGTTCGTCACCTCCGTCGCCGGCAGTGGCGCCGGCGATGGGAGGTTGAAGATGATGATGCGGGCCGCATGGCCCTTCGCGCGAGGAAACAAGGGAAAGGTGATGGGCCAAGCCCATCACCATTTAAATGAATTCTTCTTGGGCCAGGAACAATTCCTGGCCCATTCCTCTAAATTTTTAAGTGGAGCCCAGCCCATTTACGTTCTCCATGCCTCCGATTCGTTATATTTGTTTTCGTAAAATGCTCGCATGCTCACATAATTGTTTTTTCATGATATGTGTTGTTTTTCGTATGTGTTATATATGATTTGTTTAATTCACTTTTTTGTAAAATATTTCGTATGCTTAGTTTTGAATCAAGTTGGGTCTTAAAATTGTTTTTATACGTGAATTGCTCATCGTGATATTTATTGTCATGTTATCTAACCTCAGTCATTTATATCTAACCATTTAATTTCAGTCATTTAATATACCGCCTATATGGTCGGTCGCTTTTTAATTTTCGTAAATATTCAACTGCTTTAATTTTTCGCAAAACTGCTGGAAATCCTTCCGCAAATTATCAACTGTTTACTTTTCCGCACTTTAAATTTCAGCAATTTAAATTCAATACCGCCTACATGGTCGGTCGCACTTACCAACTGTTTACTTTTCCGCACTTTAAATTTCAGCAATTTAAATTCAATACCGCCTACATGGTCGGTCGCACTTATCAACTGTTTACTTTTCCGCACTTTATTTTTCCGCACTTTAAATTTCAGCAATTTACTTTCAGCAATTTAAATTCAATACCGCCTACATGGTCGGTCGCACTTATCAACTGTTTACTTTTCCGCACTTTATTTTTCCGCACTTTAAATTTCAGCAATTTACTTTCAGCAATTTAAATTCAATACCGCCTACATGGTCGGTCGCATTTTAATTCTCGTAAATATTCAACTGCTTTAATTTTTCGCAAACTGCTGGAAATTCTTCCGCAATTTATCAACTGTTTATTTTCCGCAATTTATCAACTGTTTATTTTCTGCAATCTATCAACTGTTATTTTTCTGAAAATATCAACAGTTTATTTTCTGCAAATATCCAACTGTTTATTCTCTACATTATCAACCTGTTTTATTTTCTGCAAATCATTAAACTTTTTTTCTTCCCTGTAAATCGCCAATAGCATTTAATTTTTCTGCACTTATCAAAACAACATTTCATTTTCGTATGCGTAAAATCCATCATTTTTCGCATGCAATCAACCTAGCACTTAAATTCTCGTATGCGTAAAATTCATCATTTTTCGCATGCAAATCAAAACAGCATTTCATTTTCGTATGCGTAAAATTCATCATTTTTCGCATGCAATCAACCTAGCACTTAAATTCTCGTATGCGTAAAATCCATCATTTTTCGCATGCAAATCAAAACAGCATTTCATTTTCGTATGCGTAAAATCCATCATTTTTCGCATGCAATCAACCTAGCATTTAAATTCTCGTATGCGTAAAATCAATCATTTTTCGCATGCAAATCAAAACAGCATTTCATTTTCGTATGCGTAAAATCCTTCATTTTTCGCATGCAATCAACCTAGCATTTAAATTCTCGTATGCGTAAAATCAATCATTTTTCGCATGCAATCAACACAGCATTTAAATTCTCGTGTGCTTAAAATCAATCATTTTTCGCATGCAATCAACTCAGCATTTAGATCTCGTATGCGTAAAATCCATCATTTTTCGCATACAATCAACTGTCATCATTTTATCAAACTCAGCATCTCACTTTCGTATGCGTAGAATCCATCATTTTACGTGTGCAATCGACTGTCATTTAAATTTTCGCACTCATAGAATTGCCTAGTTATTTCTCAAGCCATCACTAACACTCTCGTTTTGTAGGTTAATTTCAAGCTTCGCTCGAAAGTACGCCTCACAAGTCCCTTTTATTTATTCGATGCTTTTCGCAAATATCAACTGCATGCATGATATATAGAACTACTAGAATTAAAATCAACCCACATGAACAACGTGTTTAAAGAATTGCTTAAAATGCCATGTTCATATGATTTTAAATTCTCGCTTGTATTGACTGCATGTACATGGGGGCTTTCGATCCCACTTCAGTTTTTCACTTTAAAATCAATCATTTAAATTGGCACTCTGTTAGCAATCCATGTTAGGATCACGTAGTAATTAATCTAATCATGCATGGCCCGATGATGAAAAAAGAGGGCGCTCATTCAGTCTTACGGAAAATTCAGTCCCATCACGATCATAATAAAGACTAAAGTGACGATTCCTCTGAGGGCCCCCTTTTTCAAAACGTATTTCCCAAACACCTTTTTAAACACCTCTCTCATCAACCGGTAACCGTTTTCGGATGTGTCTCGGGTGCCTAACACCTTCCCGAGACCATAACACGACCCCGAACCTTTGTCTGGGGTCCAGACCCTTTTTTTGTGCCTTTAGTTTTTTTACTTATTATATTTCCTATGCCATGACGATTAGGGTTCCCTAAGCCTAGCAACCAAATTAGGGTGGCGACTTCATTGCATGCTGCGAGGCGTCCATCTACGCTGAGCATTGTAAGGTCCCGAATTTCGTTGCACACTCGTGAATTAGCATTCCTCTGTTAATTTTCGTGGGGCGCTACAGTTTGGCGACTTCACTGGGGAAAGTAGGGTCGGAGCCGGTTTTATTTTTTTAGAGAGGTGTTTTTTTTTTTTGTTTATTTATTTGCTTTGATCAATTGCTGGTCTGTTTATTTATTTGCTTTATCAATTGTCATATGCATTTCATAGCGCCCTACACCCAGGGGACAATTACCAAAATAGGAGGGTAGTAGTGACGCCCTAGGACACATGTCCTAGGTAGTGTTCACCAAACCCAACTCGGATGAACCCCTAAAGCCAGTCGAAAGGTTATACGATTTCGCAAGGAATCGGGCGACTGGACGACACTTTAGGGACCTTTTCATGGTATCATCCGGGAACCATTCAAGCCAGCTAGAAATGTCGGAATCAGAGCCCCAGCACGTGCATCATAATTATAACTGTTTTTCGTGGCTCTATTTGTCTTGATGGCATTTTGATCTGATTTTTCCTGTTATACAAACTGCGGGTTTCTCACACCATTTACTTAGCACTTGAATTTTACTTTCGTCCCCAACAAGACCCATTTTGCTCATTCGCTATGACTGCGCCTACGCTACTTTCATTTGATATTTTCGGGGGACGAAGCTTCGATGATCAAGCGGCCCGAGGAGATCTGTTAAAACAAGGGTTCGCCCCTGACATCACCACTAAGATTAAGGTAGAAGTCGTGGACTTCGACTTAACTAGGATTCGGATGTTGAGAAACGAGCTGACTGAAGACGAGGAGACCCAGTTTGAGGGTAGTTATGGCAAGCTACTGACCCTAGTGGACGTGAAAACTGATTGGGATTGCATCCGGGCAGCCCTGAAGTTCTGGGACCCCTACTATCGTCGCTTCTCTTTTGACAAAGAAGTAGATCTGACTCCCACGCTAGAGGATTACTCAGCTTTGATGTGCTTCACATCCCCCATTTCAGCCATATACCAGAACGTCCGAATCGACTCTGCAAGTGTAAAAATAAGGCTCGACAAGCTATTAGGAATCACTACTCGTGTTAGAGAGGGTGACTACTTCTGGTGCTGGTCGGATATCGAGGCACGGTTTGAGCTGTCCAATGGAGTGAAGCGCTTAAGGATCCTGGCCTTTGCCATTGTGGGATTCGTCATTTTCCCAAGGATGAGGAACGCCATCGACTTTTCAGCAGCCAACATCTTTTACGAGATGGAGGTTAATTCCATCAATCCTACCACAACCATTTTGGCCGAGACCTTTCGTTCCTTGGACTCCTGTCGGAGAAAGGGAAAAGGGAGACTTACCTGCTGCGCCCAGTTGCTGACAGTATGGCTAATCAGCCACTTCAAACAGATTCCTGATCAGTCCATTTTCTTCGAAAGCTACATAAGGTCGTGCCCTCTGCTCAGAGTTATCAACGCCATGACCACGGACAAATGGGAGATGGAAAACAAGGACGTCTGGATTGACCGATTCGTAAACCTCTCAGAAGAGGACTTCAGTTGGCATGCCAAGTGGCTGCGAACCTCCAATCCCATCGTCTGTTGTGGACCCCTACCATGGGTTCCTTTGATCGGAGCATGGGGATGTACTCACTATTGCCCAGCCCTAGTACTCAGGCAGTTTTGCATCACACAAATCATTCCGGTAACATTCGGCATGACGAAATCAGATCTACCCCACACTGGAGAAAATGAGAACATTCAGTTGTACGCCCAAGACTGGGCCCACCCCTTTTGTCTCAAAGGACGCATTGCCCCTGCGGCAACGATACCACAATACCCACAGTAGAGGATGAGGCGAGTCAACGGCAACGTCTTGCCTCACCCAGAAAATCAGAAACCGGTGGAAGAGGAAGGGGAATCGCAAGTAAGTGGAGGAATAGATGCCATGGCATACGCCCAAGTGGTAGAACAGATGCGAGCGGCGCAAGAGAAATGAGATCTGATGATAGAAGAAAGAGATATCGCTGAAGCTCGTCAATGTGGCCTGGAAGTACAGATGAATGAACTGGACAGGCATCACAAGGATTTCGTCCGCGTACAAGCATTATAAAAGAAGGTGGCCCTCAGGGCCTTTAAGGAACGTTTGAGCAGCGAAACCCGCAAGAGAGAAGCGTCAAGCGCCATAATTGAAGACCGGGATTCAACGATAAGGGTCTTGACTACTCGCGCAGATTTGGGGGATAGGAAGAACCAGGCACTGCAAAGCCGAATCACTGCTTTAGAGGCTGAGTTAGAGATGCAGAAAGGGGAGATGGCTTCAATGGAATACCTTTGGCATGAGCAAGAGAATTCCGATCCCCAGGATTGACACCTTCATAGGAAGGCTCGAATATCGGCAAACCTTTTCTTTTTCATGTAACTAGGATCCCTGATTTCATCTATCTTAGCCAATTTTGATGAATTTAGGTTGTTGGCAAGTTTACCATATTTTTGTAAACACTTTTAATAAAGTCGTACTCTTTCGGATATTTATTAGATTACCTCATTTTTCACATATCGACTATCCGTCCGATACCACACAAAAGACCATCACAAAAAGAATGAGAAAATCCCTCCTGGATAACCACAATCATTTCACCCAAAAAAAAAAGAGAAGAAAAAACCGAAAAATCAGACCAAACATCCGAAAAACAGCCAAGTAGCGTTCACTCATGGCTGTATCCTCTTAGCTTATCACAAAACACTCCGAGTTCATAGCATAGATCATCGTCTCTCCCCTCGGTTGGGTTCACCAGGCATCAGGCCTTGCATCGTCAAAAGCATAGTATAAAAGAGATCTTCTTAGCGTGGTGGCATTGGTTGCCCCTGCGGAGTTGGGTTTCGCCGTTAGCATCTCAGATTTACTTCATAACGTTGGAATGTATAGAGGCTTCCTTCGTATCTTGCCGACAACTGGGATTCCTCGCCTCTCCGACCGCGCTGGAAATATCAAATGAAAGTACTGCCGGAAAAGCGAATGAGCAAATGTGGAGACCTCGGGATTGCACATCACCTGTATATCCTCACTTATACTTACTCTTTTCTGCGTTTTTCCTTTTTTCAGGTTCACAATAGCTCCGCGGAAGCAAGCTACTCCGCACAGGCTCCCTTTAACTAGACTTCAAAAGCGAAAAATGACTGAACAGGCCAAGACCGACGAAGCACTAGCAGCTAGAATCGTTGAGTTAGAGGAGCAAGTTAGGATTACTACAGAAAGGGCCACCAGGGCTGAAAAGGAAAGAGATGAAGTTGTCGCCGAATTGCCACCGGGTTTCGATCCCCCTCAAGTAAGAGGACCTCCCTCTTCGCTCACCGTCGCAGGACCTTCTGTACCCCCGCTACTTTCTGTACCCCCGGGGCATTGGAGATGGGTTAGCCCATTCACCGTACCCACCGCCGCAAATCCACCAGTTAAGACGGGTGAAGAGATCTCCTCGTCACTTCAGCACCTTTCAACCAACCCTACCGTTGCAACAAGTACAACCAGACAATATTCCTACCCGTCTCAGGGCTGTTCTACCCGAGTCGCGATTTTTGGACCATCGAAAGCTAAGCTTCCGGGAGGCGATCTAACACATCCACAATCCTCTCTTGAATATTCACCGACCATAGGTCTTGGCACCATTAGTGCGAAAGGGGCCGGTATTGATCGATTGGGTCCCCCAGAGGAAAAACTAAGGGCTATTGAGAGATATGACCCTAGGGATCCCGCTGTTGAAAGCATAATGCTAGGAATCACGACACCTCGGGAGTTCAAGAGGCCACAATCTGAGGGGTGCCCGGGGATTGAACGTCCCAAAACTCGCCTCAAAATTCACCACCACGAAATATCCGAACGGTACAAGCTCGATGTAGAAATCACACCTGACCGTTCTGATTTGCAAAATCTAGAGAAGAGGGTTGAGGAATCAGTAAGAGCTTATGCTCAGAGATGGAAAGAACTAGCCGCAAGGATTTCTTCTCCTTTGGATGACAGACAACTCTTGTCAATTTTCGTGAATACCTTCAAAGCTCCCTACTCCGCTTATCTTACCCTCGGTCCTTCGAGTAGCTTCCCCGACATAGTCCAGATTGCTGAGAGAGTGGAGCAAGAGATTAATTCCGGAAAGATCATCATTCCTACGCCAGGGGCGATGCCTATCATAAGGAGAGACGTTGGCTTTGTCTCTCCCCAACCTAATCACAGACGACCTTGCCCGCCGCCTCCCCCTTATTTGTCACCACCACTATATCGACCCACCGTTTTTTCTTTTCCACCAACGCTCGTTGCTAACAGGGCTTCCCAAAACCCTGCACCATCTCTACGTTTCCCATCACCCCCAACACAAATACCGCAACTTACCCAACCTAGACCGTATAATCCACCAAATAAACCTAGAAACCAAGATAACCGTTGGGATCGAAGGCCACTGCCACCGCTTCCCGTTCCTTCGGAAGAGATTTACGAGCACCTTTTGGCAGCTAAACAAATTGCACCCACCCCAATCCAACCTTTGCAGCCTCCTTATCCAAATTGGTACGATCCTAATGCTAGATGCAAGTACCATGCTGAAGCTCTTGGTCACACCCTAAAAGACTGTCGCGCCTTCAAGAAAAAGGTATATCAATTGATCAGAGGTGGGTGGATCTCTTTCGAGGATTTAGCCGAAAGGCCCGCACAACCTAGGCCCTCCAATCCACCGAAGGCACCAAAACGAGGACCAGTACCGCCACTCCCACTTCCCGCGGGAGAGATCTACAAACATCTCTTGGCAGCCGGTCAGGTTGTGCCAATCCCGGCCCGACCTCAGCAACCTCCATACCCGATTTGGTACGATCCCAACGCTACATGCGAGTATCATGCTAGGACACCGGGCCATACGCTGGACAATTGTTTTACTTTCAAACGGAAGGTAAATCAACTAATCAAAAGTGGATGGGTCTCCTTCAAGGGCTTGGCCAAAGGACCTGACATAACCACCAGCCCTCTCCTGAACTGCGCCACGGGTGGTGAAGGTATGAATGCTATTTCGATGGAAAAGGCGGGGAAGAAGACTTGTGAGGTAGAGGCAGTCGACACCGTCAATAACGGTCTTCCCACCTCTTGTTCCCGCAAATATATGTCTCAAGCTGGGCCAGTAATGAGTGAATTTGCTGATACTGGGGGCATGACATGGAAGGCCGAATGTATCCCCACATCAGAGCCACATTCTCCCTCACAGTCAGAGTCGTCGACATGAATCCTACCGTGGTCAATATAGCTTCAGATTCCTGTATTGATGCTCCGGGAGAAGAAGAATCGTCGCCTGGTTCAGTCATTTTCGTAAAGAAGTCAGGGGAGTCTGTGTGCAACTGGACCATCGCCATGCTTCCGAATGTCTCTCCGAAAGTACTCCTTTTGAAAAAAATAAAAAAATAAAAAATATATATGTGTTTTTTACGTTTTCTTGCAAAGACATTTTGTAGGGACTCATGTTTCCTTTTGTTAAAAATCAATATGTATGCAATTTCCATTTTTATGCATCTCTTCTTTTCGCAGTTTAATTTCGGGATGAATGTTAGTTCGGATTGTCTTGATAAAACCTATGTCTTTACTGGCGAAGAAATCTTCATCAAGACCAAAGACAAGGCTGAAGTTTCTGGCAAATTGGCCCGTTTCCTGGAAAGTTCAGAAAAGGAAATAACCCCTCATCAGGAGAAATTGGACGAAGTAAACTTGGGGGCAAGCAACGAGAATCAGAAGTTGGTCAAGATCGGAACCACCTTGGACATGACTCAGAGAGAAAGGTTGATCTCTCTCCTCAAAGACTACTCAGACGTATTCGCGTGGTCATACGCCGATATGCCAGGTCTCGATCCTGGGATAGTCGAGCATCGCATCCCCTTGAAGCCTGAGTTCCAACCTGTCAAGCAAAAACTTCGGAGGATGCATCCAGACATCCTTCTGAAAATCAAAGAAGAGGTTACCAAGCAGCTAGATGCGGGTTTCTTGAGAGTTTGCCGAGTACCCCGAGTGGATCGCCAATATAGTGCCAGTGCCTAAAAAAAGATGGGAAGGTCCGCATGTGCGTGGACTTTCGGGATCTAAACCGAGCCAGCCCCAAAGATGACTTCCCACTTCCCCACATCGACATCTTGGTAGATAGTGCCGCCAGAAATGACATGTTTTCCTTCATGGACGGATTTTCGGGATACAATCAAATCAAGATGGCACCCGAAGACAGTGAGAAGACAACCTTCATCACGCCCTGGGGAACCTTCTGCTACAAAGTAATGCCCTTCGGATTAAAGAACGCAGGAGCCACTTATCAACGTGCTGCCGTCACCCTTTTCCACGACATGATGCATAAGGAATTGGAGATATATGTCGACGACATGATAGCCAAGTCTCGTGGAACGCAAGATCATGTGGACATATTGAAGAAGGTATTCGAAAGGCTAAGGCAGTTTCAGCTACGGCTAAACCCAGCTAAGTGCACCTTTGGGGTGACCTCCGGAAAACTGTTAGGATTCATCGTCAGCAACAGGGGCATAGAGGTGGATCCTGATAAAATAAAAGCAATACAAGAGCTACCCGCTCCCAGCACCGAAACAGAAGTGCGAAGCTTTTTAGGACGTATCAACTACATCGCTCGCTTTATCAGCCAGTTAACCCTCACCTGCGAGCCGAGGTTCAAAATGCTAAGGAAACACGAAGAAGCAGAATGGGACGAAGACTGCCAGAAAGCCTTCGAGAAAATCAAGGCATATCTGCAAAGCCCACCAGTACTGGTTCCCCCGACGCCAGGACGACCCCTGCTCATGTACATGACGGTCACAGCCAGCGCCATGGGATGTGTTTTGGGACAGCACGACAAATCAGGAAGGCGTGAACAAGCCATCTACTACCTCAGCAAAAAATTCAACGAGTGCGAGATGCGCTACTCCATGTTGGAACGAACTTGTTGCGCCCTAGCATGGTGCGCTCGAAGGCTCCGACAGTACATGTTGTATTACACGACATGGCTAATCTCTCGCATGGACCCACTGAAGTACATCTTCGAAAAGCCGTACCTATCGAGTCGCATTTGTAGATGGCAAGTCTTGTTAGCTGAGCACGAGATCATCTATGTAACCCGGAAAGCAGTTAAAGCAAGCGCCCTCGCCGATCACTTGGCTGATCATGCCTCGGACGAATATGAGTCATTGAGCTTCGACTTCCCCGACGAGGACATCATAGTAATCGAAGATGAGATCGCAGCAGACCTCCGAGATGATGATTGGGGGACCATGTTCTTCGATGGTGCGGTGAACCTCTCGGGCAAAGGAGTGGGAGCCGTGGTCATAGCCCCAGACGGCCGTCAATTCCCCATAGCATGTAAGCTGAACTTCCCGTGCACTAATAACATCGCCGAGTACGAGGCATGCATCAGCGGTCTAATGGCAGCGATCGACTTGAAAGTGAAGAAGCTCAAGATCTTCGGTGATTCAGCACTCGTCATCTACCAAGCCCAGGATCTCTGGCAGACACGGGATTCTAAGCTCATTCCTTATCAAAAGTTGCTCACTCAGCTCACGCGGGAATTCGAGGAAACCAAGTTCGACCGGGTCGACAGAGAAAAGAACCGCTTCGCAGACGCATTGGCCACATTGGCATCAATGTTCAAGTTAGAGTGCGGGATAATGCTTCAGCCATTGAGAGTGGAAGTAAAGGAAACTCCGGCTTGCTGTGTCATCTTAGAAGAAGAACCCGATGGGAAGCCATGGTTCTACGACTTGGTACAATTCATCAGAAATCGGGAGTACCCACCGGGGGCAAGCCGGGTTAGCAAGAAGACCCTTCAGCGCTTGGCACTAGACTTCTACCTCGATGGTGAGGTTCTATATAAGAGGAGAGCGGATGGAGCTTTGCTTCGTTGCGTCACCATGACCGAAGCGAAGAAAATCATAGCAGAAATCCACGAAGGAGTCTGTTTAACTCACGCAAGTGGGCACATGATGGCCAGACAGATCATGAGGCAAGGCTATTTTTGGCTCACCATCGAGCGCGATTACATCGGCTATTTCTGGAAGTGCCACAAGTGTCAAGTCTACGCGGATCATCTCCATGTCCCTCCAGCCCCACTCTTCAGCATGACATCGCCTTGGCCTTTTGCGATGTGGGGAATCGACATCATCGGCCAAATTCATCCAACAGCCTCTAATGGCCATCGCTTCATCCTCGTAGCAATCGACTACTTCACCAAGTGGGTAGAGGCTGCCTCTTACTCTAGCATCACCCAGAAAATGACCATGCGATTCATTGAGAGAAGCATCATTTGTCATCACGGGGTTCCAGAAACCATCATCACGGACAATGGCACTAACCTCAATGGAAAATTGATCGACAGTCTTTGCCAATGTTGGAAGGTAAAGCACCGAAACTCGTCACCATATCGACCAAAGATGAATGGCGCAGTCGAAGCAGCAAACAAAAACCTGAAGAGGATCATCCAGAAGATGGTGGTCACTCACAAAGACTAGCACGACATGCTCCCCTTCGCATTGCATGCTTATCGGATAGCAACTCGCACATCCACAGGGGCAACTCCCTATTCATTAGTATACGGCATGGAAGCCGTAATCCCTCTTGAGGTAGAAATCCCTTCTCTCAGAATCCTGGCGGAGTCTGAAGTAGAAGAATCAGATTGGGCAAGAGTGAGGTACGAGCAGCTAAACCTCCTTCCCGAAAAGCGCTTGGCCGCTATCTACCATGCACAACTGTATCAGCAGAGAATGGCCAACGCTTATAACAAGAAAGTACGACCTCGCCAGTTCAAGACTGGGGATTTAGTGCTGAAGAAGATTCTCCCTCATCAGGAGGCTAGTCAAGGAAAGTGGGCCCCAAGGTACGAAGGTCCGTACCTGGTCAAAAGTGCATTCTCAGGGGATGCCCTAGTGTTAACCAACATGGATGGAGACGATCTCCTAAGACCGGTGAACGCCGATGCAGTCAAGACCTACTACGCCTGAAGCGTCGCGAACCGCCATCCGGCCAGACCAAGGACATAGAGTTTTATCATGACAATCTAGCACAAACATTTGTCCTGAAATTAATAAAACAAGTTTTTCAGGAGATGCGTATTGTTTTAAAATTTTGTTATCCTTTTTCTTTTTAAACTGGTGAGATGACAAAAGGAGGCATGGCATAGATGGCTCCCCAGGAGTAGCTCAGGGCACGGCGTTTAGACTAACGCCACTAATCAATTTTAAGTTTTGCAGGGATGTAAGCTCCCATGCCTCAGTTTGTCATCATGATAGAATCAGGGAGTTCCGCTCGTGGCAGCTCTTGAATTGCCGCAGCAAGCCACCTTCAAGAGCGAATCAGGAAAGATTTTAAGGCAAACCATCGCCCTCTAAAGCAAAGTTTCTTTGTCCCGCAGTGCTACCAGCACAACCGGCACCGTAAACCACCGGTCTCGAAGGACTGAATGCTGGACCAAAGTCACAAAGCCCATCCAACGCCGACTGAGCTGTCGGAACGCTAGCAACATTGGCTCTCATCGCTGTCACCAATTCAGAGGAGCCCATCACCAAAACGCCAGTGTCGCCCAGCGCACCTTCGCAAGCGGAACTGCCAGAAAAGAAATGCGGTGAAAGCCTATCCCCCCTAGGATCACAATCAACATACATGATGCGGTCTTGTTCAAGAAGCTCCTCAACAGAATCAGCACGAGGAAGATCGATCCTCTAATTTGTGGGCCACCAGCGGCTGACTGACGATATCACCCGAGCAAAGATAAGAGCTGTGATCAAGCCTCTAGAGCAAAGCCATCATCAACAAACATCCAACACAAGTCACACCACAGTGACCTAGGGATGGCCCCTCCAAAAGGGAGAGCTTAAAAACTTATCCATCGCATTACTTTCACCAAAAATGGTCTTGCATTTACTCCTCATTTGTCATCACCTTGTCTGTTTCAGGAACCGGGTTACCCCCATTCATTGTCGGCATAAGAACGGTAAGCATACGCCCATGCAGCCCCGCTGCACATTTTGGAGACAGAGGGTCTTCCCCTTTATCCCCAAGCAATCAAGAAGCCAATCAACATAGGTCCGGCAATGACCGGTAAGTAAAGTGAACCAGCTGCAGATCTCGTCCTCACTCCGACTTGGATCGTTGGTTCCCGCAAAGCAGCTGAAAAAGAAACCAATCAAAGCAAAGTGTCCCGGAGCTGGGACCACATCATAGGCACCCTCGAAAAGCCGAGTTAAAGGAAGGGAGAATCCCTGAACTTATCTCAGTTTTGAGTTAATTTTATACTCTGTTGTCCCCTCTGTATCTCGCAGGGACACGAATCATCTCATTGTCATCCTCATAAAGCTTGTGGAAGACGCTCTTGCAGCCCCGCTGCACATCTCAGGGGAGTCTATCTTTCTTTTCCCCTATTTAGTTTTATTTTCACTTCGGCTCGCTTTATTAGCTTTAATTCGAGTACGGTCGTCTGGCCCACTGGGGGGGCAACCTTAGATTCCCATTAGAATGTTGCAAATAAGTCATCCCCCCCATCTCTAGCAATCAACCGTCTAGCAATCAAACATCCAGCAATCAAACATCCAGCAATCCAACGACTAGCAATCGAACCCAGCAGTCAAACCATCAATCAGTCAAAATCAAAAATCAATCCAAATCCCTTTTTAGCCCAGCTAAAATAAAAAAGCATATTACTCTCATAAGTATTTTCATGCATTGCATAGATCGAGAATTTTCAATCCCATTTCCAAAAAAAAAAACATCCATCTAAGTTGCATGTCATGCATGATATGACCTGTTTGCCCTTATATCCGCGGTTTGCACCAACGTAAGCAGTCATAGACAAACCCCGGTAAGCATTTTTGAGCCAACGCGCCTTATCCTTCACGAGTGTAAGGGCCTGACTAGATACTAGTTGAGTTCGCATAATATCCAGGGTACATGCGCAATTAGACATGGGATAGCTATAAAATGACATGGGACTTTTACGATTTTCTCCACTTTTTTCGTTTCTTACCTCTTTTCACCATAAATGTCATCACTCCCCCAAACCTTCGCTATCACTCATACCCCGGGAGCCAAAGAGCAGTTTCAGCTAAAATTGCCAGCCGGAAGTAAAAGCACGCCAAGTTCGAGTTCACGACAAAGGAGACGGAAAAGGTCACCAGGAGATCGCTAAGGACTATCACCGAAGAAGCAGCAACGACGAAGGACGAGGCCTCAAGACAAAAGGGGAAGAGATCAAGATAAAGGCTGTGTTTGCTCTGCTCTGTTGCATTTCAAATCAAATCAAAAAGGGGAGGGATATATATAAAAAAAAAAAAAAAAAAAGGGAGAGGAAAAAGAAAAAGGAGAGAGGGGAAAAAGGGAAAAGAAAAGAAAAGAAAGAAAATGCTCAGAGATCTTTGAACAATCGAAGAGCCAAAGCAAGCACAGCCCGGGGACAACTCAATTCGAGAAATCTCGAAGAAAACCTCCCCAATGGACTCGAGAGAAAGAGGCCCGAGGCCAACTCGAGAAAGCTCAAAGCATCCTTCCCCAGGAAGTCAAGCAAAAGAGGCCCAAGGCCAACCCGAGAAATCTCAAAGCAAGCCTCCCTAGTAAGGACATGAGAAGAAAAGGGCTCCAGGCCAACTCAGGTAGTGAGTCGCCAAAAAGAGCAGCGACGACACTCCCCAATGAAGACTCAAGAACAGGGCCCCTGGCCGAAAGAAAAGCACCCCCAGCAAGGATCCCAGAGCTCATGCACTCTATGAAGAAGGCATCCTCAGCAAAACACGAAGAAGTTCGCATACCTCGCCCACATCAGGGCCACTTAGCAAGACATTGCCCACATCCGGGACAATCAGCGAAACATCACCTTCATCAAAAGCCTCCCCAGCAAAGCAAGCTCTCCCAAAACAAACTTCTTTCCGGACTTGTCATGTCCTTTCATTCTTTTCCGTAAAAGTCCCATCGATTATTAGAATGCCCATGCATGTGCATCTTCAGTCGAAGTCTATTCACTCGGATTGACATTGCGAACTGTAAATTATGTATCATGTTAGTTGCATCTTTATGAGCGTTAAACACTTAGCCTTGTTTCAGAGCGTGAGTGCAAACACTAATATCAGGTGAGGACTGCTTACGGCTGCAAATTGTGGGAAAGTCTTGTTCTTGGGGTCGTTACCTCCTGAGCAGGATGCAGGCGCATTCTAGGATCGTATCAACACCACTGATGACAAGCATAGCCTAGTTTCTAGCATAGCATCTCCTCCTCCCAGAGTGACCTTAGTTTAGTTTCCGCATTCCGCGTCTTCTCCTACGGGAATTGGCGTTATTTGCATTCCAGCCTTAGCATCTTCTCCTCCCAGAGTGACAGCATAGCCTAGTTTCCAGCATAGCATCTCCTCCTCCCAGAGTGACCTTAGTTTAGTTTCCGCATTCCGCGTCTTCTCCTACGGGAATTGGCGTTATTTGCATTCCAGCCTTAGCATCTTCTCCTCCCAGAGTGACAAGCATAACCTAGTTTCCAGCATAGCATCTTCTCCTCCCAGAGTGACAGCATAGCCTAGTTTCCAGCATAGCATCTTCTCCTCCCAGAGTGACCTTAATTTAGTTTCCGCATCTCGCGTCTTCTCATACGGGAATTGACGTTATTTGCATTCCAGCCTTAGCATCTTCTCCTCCCAGAGTGACAGCATAGCCTAGTTTCCAGCATAGCATCTCCTCCTCCCAGAGTGACCTTAGTTTAGTTTCCGCATTCCGCGTCTTCTCCTACGGGAATTGATTTTATTTAGTCTTCAGCCTTAGCATTCTCCTCCTCCCAGAGTGACAGCATAGTTTAGTCTCCAGCGTAGCGTTTCTTCTCCTTCCAGAGTGACATCGTAGGTTTAGTTTTCAGCATCAAGCATTTCTTTTTCTACCAGAATGATAGCATAGCGAAGTTTTACCTTTTCAGCCTTGGTATTTCTTTCCCTCCCAGAGTGTCATCCTTCACATAATTCTACATTTCTGCATAATTATTCTCCTCCTCTTAGAGAGACATCATTAGGACAAATTATTCACACTTCATGCGAATCGCGCAATATCCTCTTGAAACAACGTCAGTCACATGTCAAGCAATTACCCCCCCAGTGGAGCCGTCATTTATGTTTTCGTAAAAATACCTTCGATTTCCGATAGAGTAGTTGTCATTTACATTTTCTGCAAATTATGTTTCTCTCGATATCCGAATAGATCTAAATTTATATATATCTTTGCAGGATCAATAACCTATCTCTTCCCAGAGTGACGTCAACAACCTATCTCTTCCCAGAGTGACGTCAACAACCTACCTCCTCCCAGAGTGACGATGTCAAAGCATGCCTCCTCCCAGAGTGACATCAAGCGAGCACCTTGTATCCCCAGTGACAACATCCATCAACTACCTCCTCCCAGAGCGACATCATCACTGTAAGTTTAAGGTAAGACCTGCTGTGTCGCCAAAATTCGAATATCTAGGGGCAACTGTCTTTACTGCTTACCAAATACTTCGATAAGATAGTAAAGAGGGGGCAACTGTTGATACCCGAATTTTGACGCCATTTTTACTTAATTTTAGCATTTCTGTCATTTATTTAATTTACCGTCATTTTTACTTAAATTACAGTCGTCTGTAGTTAAGTTACTATCGCTAGCATTTTTAGGGTTTTCATCGCATTTTAGCATCATCGTTAGCTTCGTCAGCTTTCGAAATCGCGTTTTTAATTTTTCGTCAAGTATTTTTGTTATTATTATCATTATTATTTTTAGCCTTAAAAATCACATTTTTTACTATCCAGCAGTCGTTTGCTAGTTTTTTCTTCATTTTTTAGCATCTCGTGAATTTTAGGATTTTTTGTATTTTATCGCATTTTTTAGTATTTTTATTATTTTATTATTATTTTTATTCGAGCTTTTATTGGACCCGAGTAAGCCTGCTCGGACAACAGCTTGACTTCAAAATGTTTTCCATCAACTAGTTGCTAGCTTTTTTTCTGCTCGCAACGGTTTACAGCGTTTCGTGTAATTTTCGGGGTAACGCTTTATTTTTTTGTTCCCGCGTTCCGCGTCTTTGAACGAGGAAATAAATACGTTAAGCGGAAAATTTTCATTATTCGCTGTATATGGCCAAAACCGGCGTATTTTTCTCTACGCGCCAGTACCTTCGGCTCGAAAATTCGGAATGTTTGCTCGCAGGATTCGGCTCGAGGCCATTTAAATAGGACTTAAAGGCCCTTGATCTCAACCGTTGATCTGGTCAACCAAGGAAAGTCAACCAGATCAACGGTTGACAAATTAATGTGCATAATGCACATGCACAGTGAACGCACGAGGGAGGCAACGAAGTCCTCGCCCGAGCCAACTGCCCCGTAGCCCTCTACCCTCCGCCATCATCACGCCTCCGCCTAGCCCAGCTAGCTCACGCCCTAGCCACCACGCGCAGCTCCCTCGCCGGCCATCCACGCGTTTTTCGGCTATAAATAGCCACCCCTCCCCACGCGCAAACAGCCCCAAAAAAATTTCTGAAAAAAACCACACTGCTCTCTCTACATTTCACGCACACTTGCACCCCACTCAGGCACTCTCATTCCCACTCCTCGCCGTCGTCCGCCGGAGCACCACCACTGTAAGCGCTGTTACTCTTGTTTTTTTATTTATTTCGTTTAATACTTCGTCAATTAATTAAGCCTTAAAACTTGCTGCAAACACTTAGTTTTCAACTCAATTTCACCATACTAACACTTGTTTAAATTATCGTGGCTTAGTTTAATTGTTTCGTCAATTACTGTATATGTGCATTGTTTCTTTTTCTTCAAAAATCCTACTGTGTTCGTGCTTTGTTTCTTGCTGTGATTGCTTGCTTGCACCGAGGGAAAGGAGAGCTTCCTTTCGAGCCAAGAACTAGGCGAATTGATCGCCTGGTTCGTCACCTCCGTCGCCGGCAGTGGCGCCGGCGATGGGAGGTTGAAGATGATGATGCGGGCCGCATGGCCCTTCGCGCGAGGAAACAAGGGAAAGGTGATGGGCCAAGCCCATCACCATTTAAATGAATTCTTCTTGGGCCAGGAACAATTCCTGGCCCATTCCTCTAAATTTTTAAGTGGAGCCCAGCCCATTTACGTTCTCCATGCCTTCGATTCGTTATATTTTTTTTCGTAAAATGCTCGCATGCTTCACATAATTGTTTTTTCATGATATGTGCTGTTTTTCGTATGTGTTATATATGATTTGTTTAATTCACTTTTTTGTAAAATATTTCGTATGCTTAGTTTTGAATCAAGTTGGGTCTTAAAATTGTTTTTATACGTGAATTGCTCATCGTGATATTTATTGTCATGTTATCTAACCTCAGTCATTTATATCTAACCGTTTAATTTCAGTCATTTAATATACCGCCTATATGGTCGGTCGCTTTTTAATTTTCGTAAATATTCAACTGCTTTAAGTTTTCGCAAAACTGCTGGAAATCCTTCCGCAAATTATCAACTGTTTACTTTTCCGCACTTTAAATTTCAGCAATTTAAATTCAATACCGCCTACATGGTCGGTCGCACTTACCAACTGTTTACTTTTCCGCACTTTAAATTTCAGCAATTTAAATTCAATACCGCCTACATGGTCGGTCGCACTTATCAACTGTTTACTTTTCCGCACTTTATTTTTCCGCACTTTAAATTTCAGCAATTTACTTTCAGCAATTTAAATTCAATACCGCCTACATGGTCGGTCGCACTTATCAACTGTTTACTTTTCCGCACTTTATTTTTCCGCACTTTAAATTTCAGCAATTTACTTTCAGCAATTTAAATTCAATACCGCCTACATGGTCGGTCGCATTTTAATTCTCGTAAATATTCAACTGCTTTAATTTTTCGCAAACTGCTGGAAATTCTTCCGCAATTTATCAACTGTTTATTTTCCGCAATTTATCAACTGTTTATTTTCTGCAATCTATCAACTGTTATTTTTCTGAAAATATCAACAGTTTATTTTCTGCAAATATCCAACTGTTTATTCTCTGCATTATCAACCTGTTTTATTTTCTGCAAATCATTAAACTTTTTTTCTTCCCTGTAAATCGCCAATAGCATTTAATTTTTCTGCACTTATCAAAACAACATTTCATTTTCGTATGCGTAAAATCCATCATTTTTCGCATGCTATCAACCTAGCACTTAAATTCTCGTATGCGTAAAATTCATCATTTTTCGCATGCAAATCAAAACAGCATTTCATTTTCGTATGCGTAAAATTCATCATTTTTCGCATGCAATCAACCTAGCACTTAAATTCTCGTATGCGTAAAATCCATCATTTTTCGCATGCAAATCAAAACAGCATTTCATTTTCGTATGCGTAAAATTCATCATTTTTCGCATGCAATCAACCTAGCACTTAAATTCTCGTATGCGTAAAATCCATCATTTTTCGCATGCAAATCAAAACAGCATTTCATTTTCGTATGCGTAAAATCCATCATTTTTCGCATGCAATCAACCTAGCATTTAAATTCTCGTATGCGTAAAATCAATCATTTTTCGCATGCAAATCAAAACATCATTTCATTTTCGTATGCGTAAAATCCTTCATTTTTCGCATGCAATCAACCTAGCATTTAAATTCTCGTATGCGTAAAATCAATCATTTTTCGCATGCAATCAACACAGCATTTAAATTCTCGTGTGCTTAAAATCAATCATTTTTCGCATGCAATCAACTCAGCATTTAGATCTCGTATGCGTAAAATCCATCATTTTTCGCATACAATCAACTGTCATCATTTTATCAAACTCAGCATCTCACTTTCGTATGCGTAGAATCCATCATTTTACGTGTGCAATCGACTGTCATTTAAATTTTCGCACTCATAGAATTGCCTAGTTATTTCTCAAGCCATCACTAACACTCTCGTTTTGTAGGTTAATTTCAAGCTTCGCTCGAAAGTACGCCTCACAAGTCCCTTTTATTTATTCGATGCTTTTCGCAAATATCAACTGCATGCATGATATATAGAACTACTAGAATTAAAATCAACCCACATGAACAACGTGTTTAAAGAATTGCTTAAAATGCCATGTTCATATGATTTTAAATTCTCGCTTGTATTGACTGCATGTACATGGGGGCTTTCGATCCCACTTCAGTTTTTCACTTTAAAATCAATCATTTAAATTGGCACTCTGTTAGCAATCCATGTTAGGATCACGTAGTAATTAATCTAATCATGCATGGCCCGATGATGAAAAAAGAGGGCGCTCATTCAGTCTTACGGAAAATTCAGTCCCATCACGATCATAATAAAGACTAAAGTGACGATTCCTCTGAGGGCCCCCTTTTTCAAAACGTATTTCCCAAACACCTTTTTAAACACCTCTCTCATCAACCGGTAACCGTTTTCGGATGTGTCTCGGGTGCCTAACACCTTCCCGAGACCATAACACGACCCCGAACCTTTGTCTGGGGTCCAGACCCTTTTTTTGTGCCTTTAGTTTTTTTACTTATTATATTTCCTATGCCATGACGATTAGGGTTCCCTAAGCCTAGCAACCAAATTAGGGTGGCGACTTCATTGCATGCTGCGAGGCGTCCATCTACGCTGAGCATTGTAAGGTCCCGAATTTCGTTGCACACTCGTGAATTAGCATTCCTCTGTTAATTTTCGTGGGGCGCGACATATATATAATATTTTTTTCCCCAAAATACCCTTGTTAGTTTAAGATTTTTTTAAACCAGTCTTTTTTTGGTTAGTAACCGTGTTATTTGTTAGTAACCAGTTCCAACTTTTCTATATAAAAAAAAAACACCACGTCCAACTAAAATTCTAAAACGCACGCAACTAAGAATTTTCATAAAAATAATAATAACGCAACTGTATACACGTGTATGTTTCAATCATATATATATATATATATATATATATATATTTTATAAGCAAACAAAAAGTCATATTATTAAAAAAAAGAAAATATATATCAATACAAATATTATATTGATTTTACAAATTAAAAACAAAGGTTAGTCTACTAATTATAATAACAATAAGTTTAATTAATTAAAAAGATAAATTAACTAACATGGACGCGTTGTATATATGTATATAAATGATTTATGATCATGATTTTATCTCATGAAAAGTAAAAAAAACCCATTTTTAAAAAATAAAATAAAATAAGAAAAGTGGATATAGAATTACTCATCTTGAGATAGAGATTACGTTGTTGTAATTTTTAATTTATTTTGTTCATTATATAGAGTAAGAAAATTGAATTTGTTTAAAAATAAAAAATAAAAAAGATGAGAGAGAGAGGAGAATGAGAGATATAGGATTGACTTTAGTGTAATTGGTACCCATTGGCTACCCATTACCCAGCCCAATAAAACCCACTTATTTTAGTTTAAATGAGTATATTATCCATTTATACCCATTTAAAAATTACACTAACCCATTTAACACCCATACCCACTTAAATTAATTGGGTATGGGTAGATTTTTGTCACCCCTAGTGAGGAGGAAAAGCCCGCATCTTCGAATTCTGGGTTTGCGGCAGTACTATTGGTGGTGTTATGTGGGTAGGGGTGGCAAAAATCTACCCATACCTAATGGGTACCCATACCCAACTAATTTAAGTGGGTATGGGTGTTAAATGGATTAGTGTAATTTTTAAATGGGTAGAAATGGATAATATACCCATTTAAACTAAAATAGGTGGGTTTTATTGGGTTGGGTAATGGGTACCAATTAAACAAAAGCCAACCCTATCCCTCCCTTTCTCCTCTCTCTCTCATCTTTTTTTATTTTTCCTTTTTAAACAAATTCAATTTTCTTAATTTATATAATGAACAAAATAAATTAAAAACTACAATAACGTAATCTCTATCTCAAGATGAGTAATTCTATATCCACTTTTCTTATTTTTTTAAATTTTTTAAAAATGGGTTTTTTTATACTTTTCATGAGATAAAATCATGACCATAAATTTTTTTTTTAAATAGATTTTTCACCTACATAATTAATGAGCTACTAATAATATAAAATAAGTGCAATTTCAAATGTTTTATTTCTAGAGAATTATTAAAATATTTTAACTATTCTCATTAGATAAAATTAATTATATATTTTAAATTTTACTTATCATTATAATAAAGAGGCAAGCTAAAGATATTCTTTGGGTTCTTTAGTGCCAAGGGAGGAGCTGATCCTTGCTTTGTAAGGAGAGTAAGATCATGGATACAATCATCTCAAAAGAGCCTTAAAAAGCAGCAACATTTGTTTAATTTATTGTTGTTGTTAGTAGACAACTGGGCATTCTGTCCATCAATCATTGAACCATCTTAGCAAGCCCTGTACACAAAAACGTGTCTCTGCTTTGTGAATTTTGTTCCTTCTAGTCCTACTGTATATGATTCCCAATTCAACTAAATGAAAATTTTTGATTTTAATTCCCATGAATCTAAACCGTACGTGTAGTATATAATTTGTGATTTAGAACTATCAAGACTTGATTATGGACGGTTAAACCCGAATCTAAATGACCAAACCCAACCCTAAATAGTCAAACTCATGCCTAAACAATAAAACCCGAGCCTAAATGGTCAAACACGAGTCTAAACGATAAAACCCGAGCCTAAATAGTCAAACCCGAGCCTAAATGGTCAGACCCGAACCTAAATGGTCAAACCCGAGCCTAAACGAAAAAATCCGAGCCTAAACGGTCAAACCCGAGCCTAAACGATAAAATCATCATACACAGTCAAAATCGAATCACATAGTTAAACTTTCTCAAAATCTACATTTTTTTGGTCAAACATAGTATTTTTAATCTTACTTAATAAAAAATTATATTTATTGAGTGAGTATGATTTAAATGGGTGTAAATGGGTATAAATGGGTGGGTATGATTAAATGGGTATAAATAGGTATGGGTACCCATTTAAAAAATTATATGGGTAATAAATGGGTATAATACCCATACCACTCATACTCATTTAATCATTACCCATACCCACACATACTCACCCATTTGCCGCCCCTATATGTGAGTGTGGGCTGGTTCCAGGATTAATGTGTATGCAAAGTAGCGGATATGCACCATCCAGATGGCAAGCCATCGCCTTTCCATCCACTTCATTCTCAAATTTAATCGGCGTCAAAAGTTCATTCTCTCAACTTGAATAATTCATGTAAATCAAAAGCATTCTTCCTTTTAATGCATTTTGACCACAATTCACCAAACAAAAACACTATTTTGAAATTTTATAAAATGTAGAAGAATAAAAGTGCAAAAAGCTTTTCTTGAAAGAAAAAAATACTTAACAACCTACAATTCCTCTTGGACAGTATAAATGATACCAGAAGGCAAAAAAATCTCTCGCTTTCATGCTGCTGCTGCTGTTCTTTCCAATAGGAACCAAGCTTTCCATGTATGGAAAATAACGATACATACTCGAGTAGTAACTAGGCCAACCGATAAGAGGCGAACCTCGCAGTACATCTTCAAAGGTTATATTTCTAATGTTAGACTTCACTCCCACCACCACAAGAGAGAAGGGTTGTCTGACTTTCGAAGCAGTTTAAGAAAATGCGGATCTGAAACTATAAAGTTCCATGATTTGGAGACGCACCTAAACCGTAGCAGAAATTTGATCATAGGAAGATGGAGATGGGAATAAGTTGTTAGAGATTTAGTTTTTCTGTAATGAAAATATTTATCATAATTAATAGAGATTTTAATTCCTTTCATAATTAATTGACCTCAATACTATCTTAACCACTTAATTTTTTTAATGGACAAGATTGGTTAAAATGTAAAAAAATTCTGAGCACAAACATAAAAGGGCCTCACTGGGTTCGAACTAATCTGCAGCCACTTGCTCTACCGCTGAGCTATGGACCATCACTGAGATAACTTCTCATCTACTTATACATATTAATGTTTTTTTATTGGGCCAGAGTGGGCGTCAACCCACCCTGGCCTGGGCTGGATCCGTCCCTATGACGGAATATGGTCCAACGCTACACATTGAAAGTTCGGTAGCAAATTACAGGGAAATTATAATGACAGTCACCTTGCGCATACGTCAGCGTATCATAAACACATGGTAATAATAGAAGTACTAAGATTGTCATTTGTACCGTTTTATTTAATAAATCTATCAAAACGACAGGCTAATACAAAGTACCAATATTATTGTTATACTATTTAGGAGTTGAATATCCATTATATTGATTGCGGTCGAATGATAAAAACTTATCTATCTTTAATTCATGTTTTATGTTTATGGAGAAAACTATTATGAGATTATCACTCGTTTTATAGCTCATACAAACTAAATTAATTTCCTACCAAAATGACAAAAAAAATATCCGAAAAAACTAATAACAAAGAAAGAATAATGAATTCAATGCGACAATAATAGTTGTTTTTTGTATAGTCTTTAAGTTTTGTGGACTTACATAGTTGTTGGCAGGTGGGATTAGGGAAGGCAATGGAGCGGGTATGGAGCGGGTAAGGCACTATCCATACCCGCACCCGCAAATTTGCGGGTAATCCATACCCGCACCCGCACCCGCGCGGTGCGGGTAAAAGGGGAGAAATTATACCCGCGAATTACCCGCGAATACCCGCAAATTTCCTAAAATTTCAAATTTATTGACAATCTTTCACCTACTATTACACAAATTCTTCTAAAATGTTTTCAATGCAGTATCACACAAATTCTTCTACAATGTGTTCAATGCAGTAAGCAATAAGCATGCCCCTAATAACAAAAGCATGGATTGCCAATTGGGTAATATGAATGAGCAAATATTATGATAAGAGATAGTATCAAAAAGTATCACATTCCAGAATCTAAACCAAAAACCATGTCTGATGCACCAAATGACAACAAGCATAAGAAAGCCATCAAAACTTTGTGCCATCAAGGAAGTGCAAACTGTCATAAAGCAAATAAAATCAAACTACAACTGTAAAGTAACCCCGACGCAATCCAAACACTTAAACCAATCAAGGGGGAAAGATGAAGAGCTCTAACAGACAATGCATATTGCTTTTTGATCTCAATAGCAGCCTTCTCTGCAAAAGGATCAATCTTATCTTCATACTTCTCTCCAAAAATCCATTAATCCAAATCAAAACAGAACTTAACCAAAAAGAATGCGTTCGTCGGTATGAATTTTTCTTTGGAAAACACACCAATCTATAGCATTACCATGAAAGAAACACATCAACAATCATCCAAAATGTAGATAGATAAAACCTAACGCAGCATTCATACTAATAATCTTCAGCAGGTAAAATCTAGAACTTGTCTCAAAAGATAATAGAGAGCTACAAAATTCACTGATCAAATACAGCTAACAGGACATAAAGGACAGCAAGAGCTAAGAAACTGACTCGAAGGACGAAAATGGAAATGAGAACAGATCGGACGGGATGAGGTGCGCCAGCTACTTGGATCTCTGTCTCATCTTTCGGCGCTGCTGTGGATGGATTCTTTGGGATTTTTGACTGGACACGCGGAGGAGAGCACGGCGGAGTCTGGTGGGTTCGTCTTTCTCAGGTGCAATTCCCGTAGATTTCGACGCAATACTCCTCTTCGTCGTCGGTCAGTTGAATCGGAGGAGAGGGAGGCCGATTCGGGTTGCGTGTCTTGGGTTTTGTGGCTGGCTTGATGCTCCGGCTGCTGCTGCCGGCGCCGCCGCGAGTTAGCACCATGGTCGCTCGGGTTTGGATGATGAAGGGAGCGGCGGCTAGGGTTTGATGAGAGGAAGAAGAGGGTCTGGTTTGGGTGTGTGATATGTCGGGCAAGGGAGAGTGAAGAGATGAGGTGTTTAGGTGATTTTGGTAAATGGGCTTAAGTGAGCTTTCAAGCCAGTGAAGAGATGAGGTGTTTAGCTAAGATTTTTTTAACAAAACGATGTGTTTAAAACAGAAACGACGTCGTTTTGGTATTAAACACAATATTTTGGTAATTTTTTTAAAATAATATTTTTATTTACCAATTTATAAATACTAGTCTAATATTATAACGATATTTTAGTAAAATAATTTTTTACATTTTATGATACAAAATATATAAAATAAAATAAAAATGACTAGACATTAATAAATAATAAGTATTAGTATATTGAAATGTAGTGAGTACGTTTAACAAATATATAGGATACGACAAAAAGTGTCGAGTAAATATAAATATTAAAATATAGAATATGATTTACGAGCCTAACATATACACATGACGATTTTTTAATTATAATCGTGCTTCATTGCAATACAATTAGATCACTTACATCTAGATCTTCAAAATTATCATTTTTACAATACAATAGTTAATAAGTTATAATTAACTCAAGTAAATATTGATATTGAACTATACAATTAACTCAAGTAAATATAAGGAGTACGTTTAACAAATATCTAGCACACGTCAAAACTCAAAAAGTGTCGAATAAATATAAATATTCAAGTATCGAATATGACTAATGAGCATAACATATACATATAAATATTCAAGTATCGAATATGACTTATGAGCATAACATATACATAAAAATATTAAAGTATGGAATATGACTTATGTTATGTGTATTGATCACTTACATTTAGAGTTTCAAAGTAAATTAGTTATCCTTATTCTCCTTATAATATGTTATGTATATAATTTAAATTGTAATTGGTAGTATATTTTTTTCTTTATTCTCCTTATTTAAAATGTTATGCATATAATTTTAATTGTAATCGGTAGTATGTTATTATTCTTCTTATTTATAATGTTATGCGTATTCTAGCGTTATTTCATATAAGGAGTACGTTAAACAAATATGACTTACGAGCCTAACATATTCTAGCGATATTTCATATTTTACTATGATAAATCTTTACATTTTATGATACAAAACATATAAAATTCATATAATTTAAAATGGACAAATATTTTACTATGATAAATCTTTACTGATACAACATATATAACCAAAATGACGTGTTTAACATCAAAACGACGCCGTTTTGGTGTTAAACAGTAAACACACCATTTTGATAATATTAATCTATTATTCTTCTTATTAAAATTTTATGCATATAATTTTAATTTTAATTGGTAGTATGTTTTTTTCCTATTCTCTTTATTTAAAATGTTATGCATATAATTTTAATTTTAATTGGTAGTATGTTTTTTTAATTAATTAGGATAAATTAAGTATTGTAATTCTTTAAAATAGCTGAATTTAGTATTAATATTATTTTGCAACTAACTACAAAATGGAATAACAATAATACTACCGTATATCTAAGTTTTAGTGCAAAGAGAGACAAGTAATTGCTTATAGTCCAACGGTTAGAATATTGCCTTCTAAGCAATAGACCCAAGTTCGAATCCTAGTGGATGCATATTAAGGACATGTATATTTATTTTGCTGCGGGTAAGGCACTATCCATACCCGCAAACTACGGGTAATACCCACCCGCAATTGCGGGTATCCGGCGGGTATCCATACCCGCGGGTATCCATACCCGCGGGTGCAAATTGCCTTCCCTAGGTGGGATCACCAAAGACACACAGGCGGTACCTGGCGCACCTATGGACCAATGCCACGTAGGACTCCTAAAGGCTTACTGGGAATGCCATTCAATACAACGGTATGTGTCTTTTTGTCCCAGAGAATAATAAAAGGAATGTCTAACCATACCTCTGAAGCTTTTCGTTAGTAGTTGTAGCTTTCAAAGCATCCTCCAATAATTGTTGATATTTGTTTCATTCATTTTTCGATATGTGATGAAACTTTGTTTATACAATTTGAAAATTTATCTGTTTTCCAGTTCATCATTTATCTGATAGGAGAAAACTCAACCTAATGTATTGGCATCTTGAAAAAAAGAAAGAGAGTGGCAGTTCTTCATAATAGCAAAGAAGGAAATAAACTGTAGTCACTCTACATAGAGTTGTAAAAGAATTAGAAAAAGTAAACTCTTTGAGCGGTAATTTAGGTAGATCAATGTAGCTATAGTGTATTTTTAAAGTGAAGAAGGCTTAAGGATATTAAAGTGAAAACGCTATTCGCATTAGTTGTGTTTTCGCTTTTTAGTTTTTACTAATATCCTTCAATCTACAGAACGGGCTTTGTTATGACATGATAAAACTTGCAGGCTATAGATGGTCTTTACTGTGTTGGGGATAGCTGCTTTCCAGGACAGGGAGTTATAGCTGTAGCCTTCTCAGGAGTATTGTGCGCTCATCGAGTAGCTGCTGACATTGGTAAGCTAGAACTTGTTCCAATTTCATTGCTGGAATACTTTTTTCTGACCATCAGAAATGTTTCTTGACTAAAGATGCAATTTGTCATGGCATCTCAACTTCTGGTTGCCTTTTCCGTCCTTCCTGATGACATGGTTTCTTTTTCTTTTATGCACAGGAATTGAGAAAAAGTCCCCTGTACTTGATGCTGGCCTCCTGCGCCTTCTTGGCTGGTTAAGGACATTGGCTTGAGGAAGGGAAAGAAAATACAACCTGCAGCATGAATTTTTTCGTTGAAGAGCACAAGTCACTGCTGAGAGACAATGACCATCAAGAGGCTGGATTTGCAATGTTGAGTGCAGTTATACCGAATAGTCTTCTGTAATTATTGTTACTTGACCACACTACACCATTGATAGAGAATTCTGGAGTGGTCTTCAAGGTACTTGTCCTTTTTTATTTGCACTCAATTTTCTTGGTTGTTCTGTATGTAGTTGTTTACATGGGAAATTCTTTTAAAGAGTTCAATAATATAAAGATTGATCTATTTATACAATTGAATCTCTCATCCTTGAGCATTGTTGCAATTCATTACTAAATTCATTGCATTTACAGGAGTCATACTCATGTTTAGCGAATTAGTGCATTAAGTACGAAAGAGCAGTTTGTGAATGTGTTTCTGGTAACGCAAATATTTCTAAGGATTCTCCTGTAAAAATGTCTCGACATTACTGAGGTGACATGCTATGTTCTCATTTATCCGAATTCCATGCAAAGAACTTTCTGGAGGTAGAAAAGTCTGATAGCTCTAGGACTGATCCTTGCCCGTATTGCTTTGTCTCCTGGGACAAGCTTCACTAGGAAAACCTCTGAGCTGTTAGAAGTGGAAGCTAATTAACAAGCTTTATGTTCCACTGCAGTTTCTGCTTCTTAGGATCCACATTGGAGTCTCGTGCTCCGCAATGAAATATACGCCAAAAGACGGTAACCGAAAACCATTGCTACTAGGGCACCCACTTCCATTAACCCACTGTCTATTCTTGTCCCATTTACTCCTTTTATCATATCTCCATATTGCACCTTGAGAAGAAGCTTATAAGTGTGGTAGTTAAATGACAGATAGCGTATCCAAGCTACAAACACTGGAACTTTCTGCAAATCAAATATAATCGTGTGATTATTTTGCCTTCTATGTAATTACTAGATAGCAGCTTTTATAAGCAGGAAAATTATTTTTGGTTATTTCCACAACTGAGTTGTCTTCCTATTCTTTAGATTATGTGAGCAAAATTTATCAAACGTGCAAATATTAAATTCTACCCTTCAGTTAGAATTTAAGAGTGACCTTTAATTTGGGTTCTTACCTTCACCAAGAACCCTCCAGCTAGCATGAATGTCATCACAGTTACTGAGGCCAGAGTTGTGGCCCTTTTTAGGTCCATCAGCGTGGCACCAATAGCTAGTCCAAGTCCCTGGCATTGCATCCATTATTAAAGTTAAAACACTGTTAGATTTTGATCTAATCAGGACCATCTTTACTATTTTACGTTGGAAGTCTTTACCTGAGCTGCGACAATGCAGAGAAAAACTATGAGCAAGGTTAGGAAAAAGTGTACTGCACCCATTTTCAAGCCTGCCATGAAATAGACAACAAGGAGAAAAAGTACTGGTAGTATCAGATCAAGTGGAAGGTCACTGGTAGTCCTGGCCAAGAAGTATGCACTGAGTCTGTACATGTCAGCTGCGCGTTCCTTATTCAGCATGGCTCTTTCTTGAGGAAACGTGAAGATTGCGGTGAAGACTGGAAAGAATCCCCAGAAAACTGCAATGAAAAAGAGTAGCCCTGCCTGCAATGCAAAAGAAGGTTCAGTGTCTTAAACATGAATGTCAAATATCAATGCATGTTCTTGGGGATGATACATCAAGTAGCATAATTAGAAGTGAAGGAACTTCAGGGACAGGTAGGTGCTTTCATGCTTAGGAAACAAACTATTTTCATCGTGGAAATTTGGTTTATATTCAGTGGTGAAGGATGGGTCTTCAGAGAAGTTCTTCAGCTTGGATATGCATTCAGGTAAGTTTCTTTTTAACTTATTTAAGCAAATTGTTTGAACATTAGGTGGAAAGTTAGGAAGATTTGACCTAGAATAGTTAGAAAGTATTATCCTTTGTAGGAAATGACTTACCTGATCTTCCATTTCTTTGGGGCTGTTACAATTTGATCGAAACCATAGTAATCCCAATATAACTGCAGTGGCGATAACTTGAGTGATTCTCAACCAGCTAAAGTAATCATGTCGCCGCTCCTTGATTCCTCTACAAAACAATATGGTGTACTGTTGCCACCAGCATGCTCCCCATTGTCGCTTGCGGCCAGACACTTTCAACTTAACTTCTTCATCAAGGGGTATAGGCGCCATAAGTTTCTTTTTCTCCTGGTCTGCAACTCGTGTCTCATAGGCTTCCACAAGATACTACATTAGATAGAAAAATGTGCTCAGATTATGCAATACCTTTTAATGCTCCAAGTACCAATGGTAGGACGTAGGAGTGTGTTACGGACTTGTTTACCTCATGTACAACTGCAGGAGTTGGCTTCCCATTTCTTGTTTCAGTATCTGAATTCTCAATTTGTACTTTGTCCTCTAATTCTGATGGTACAGAAACATCATTTATATTGCCATTTGCAAGGTCTAGCAAGAACTCTGCAGGGTTCATGGTGATTAGAGGGTTACATCCGATAGAGGAGAAGTATACCATTGCTTCTGATGCTTTTCCAAAATAGAGTAAGCTCCCTTTCCCAAGTAAGATCAACTTGTCAAATTTATGAAAGAGTCTGCTTGATGGCTGGTGGATTGTTGTTATCACTGTTTTTCCAGCCTGTCATGGGATCATAGGAGTAAGTAAGTTAGTGGCAGAAACAAATTTTACTACCTTTATTCTTTAGAACGTAGGATTTCGAACCAGGATCGATGAAGTTTCTTGAAGAATTGAATACCTCTGCTATGTCTTGTAAGACCTGAACTGTCCTTAAAGCTGTTGTAGAGTCCAAGCCAGAGGTTGGTTCGTCAAGAAACAAAAGAGAAGGGTTGATTATGATCTCATTGCCAATGCTGACCCTTTTCCTTTCCCCACCAGACACACCGCGAACAAATGACCCACCAATCATAGTGTCTTCACACCTACATAAATGATTGTCCCATTTATTTTTTAATTTTTTTTACATTTCCATGCTTTGATTTAACTATATTCCATATGAAGACGTATATATATGAATTGATGATCCTAGGGAAGCAGGAGCATGTTACCTCTCTAAGCCTAGCTCATAGATAACATCCATAGCCCGCTTTTCCTTCTGCTCTCTGGTCAATGTCTTTGGCAATCGGAGACGGGCTGAATAGCTTAACGTTTCTTTCACAGTAAGGTGAGGGAACAGAACGTCGTCTTGAGTCACAAATCCTATCCTGCCATTTGTTTTTATGTCAACATTTGCACATTGAGTTATAATTGTGGTCTAGTTAATAGCTGTTAGAGAGATCATGTCTGATTCTGGAAAAGTAGGTTACTGATATAGATCCAGTTGCATCATCCCAGATGTTATTATAGCCATACGTGAACTGTCCTTTTGTACAAGTCTTTTACAGAGATGCAATGCTCCTTGTGCATAATTAGCCATACTCAGAATTATAAACGCTTACCTACTCTTTAGGAGCTTGGAATATGGTTGGCCATTGTAAGTGATCGAACCGTGAGCTATAGGCTGATTTATCCTGCCACCAAGAAGATTCAAGAGTGATGTCTTTCCACTTCCTGAGGGACCCATAAGAGCCAGAAGTTCACCAGGATCAGCTGAACCAGTAATTCCGTTCAAGATGTCTTTCTCCTCCGATGAAGTCAGTCCTTTGATGGTGACCTTGTACGTGACGTCAGTGAACTGCAGGTAACCATTTCGCATTTCAGTAAATTGTTGTGAGATGCATAGTAGTTACTGCATGATAGATGTGATGTAAATGAAGAATCAAAGACTACTTTTTTCCGGAGCAGTCCATACCCTTCTTTCCTTACAGGACAAGCATTGGTAATGTACTCAATGCTTGAGGCCAGGTGAAAAAGTCTAGTCTCAAGGAGACAAAATTGAAGATTAGGCATTCTATCTTCTCAAATTTCTCTTAGGATTAGGACATGATTTTGAAGTTAGGGAACATATATAGTGGAAAGAAGGGGGTGAGTCTTGTACAATAATGTCATACTAGAATGAAACTCTGTACAAGACTGAACCTGACCATGCTAGCCATGTTCTATGGAACCGTTGATTTGCTACATAATTCTCCATCAGTACTGCCTGTCCAAATAAATGTTATCGAAGAATCAATCCATAAATCCAATACGAAAGCTAAGTTCCGGTAGTCTAAGCTGCTGGAGCATTAAAATGAAAGAAACAGAGAAATGTATTGGAATGTGCTGCAAAAAAACCTATTTTGGCATAGTTCTGTTACCTTGAGATAAATTGGTAAGGTGGGTTCTGCTTGAAGTTTCGGCTTTTGGGTTCCGGCTTCAAGATCCTCCGCTGCAACAAATCATGTATGATGTCTTGTAACTATGCATGGTATACGCCATTGAAATGTAACGATACGAGTTATAATGAATGGATATTCTTCACCTTCATCGTGCTTGTTATAAGTTGTTCGACTTATGGAGCACTTAGTTACAAATACTACATTTTGCGCCTTGTTCGTTGAAAAAAATTGTAAATTATGAGGTTCGAATTTGAGATTGAAATAAGTTACATCTTCGTATGTTAGTGAGTTACTACTATTTATGATTATGATATGATTAGAGAGACCCAAAGTCAAGATCTACAGTGAAGTAATTGGACTTGCACATCTTTATGTCTCATAATGCAGACAACAAATGATAAAGACGATGAAATCGTTTCCAAAGTGGTTTAGATGAGTATGTATGTAGGTGAGTGATTTCGGCCAAGACAAGCGCATTTCATCAATTATAGAGTGTTGTGGGCCCTATTGTGGGCTCAGGGCCCAATGTTTTCTATTAAATCCAACTAATCCATCAAAATTGGGACCCATACATGACTTATTTCATTTTGGCACAATTATTTTCAAACACACTTCTCCAATTTATTTGGGAGTGTTGCAAAAATGCATATTTTTTTAGAGAGAAATTAAATTAAATTGTACTAGGATTTTCTCTGTAATTTTTTTTTCTTCATTTTGGATGAGTTATTTATGTTATTAATTTATAACTGGGGCCGGGCCCCTCCTAATTAACGATATTTTTTTTCCTTCTATTATATTAGTACTTTATCATCAGCAAATTAAGTTTGTTGTTAACATGTCATTATTGTAGTATAGCTCTCTATCGTCCCAAACCGGCCAGATTAAATTCCAATTTTTTTTTTAGATAATTAACAAACCTTTTAAAGATTGTTTTGGGGATCTAATAAAAAATTAATGGCATGGAATATATAATTTAATTTTCTATACCACTAAAAATTTAGGTGCCTCTACCACCATAGCTTTCCTCTCAAGTGTATGTGGCAACTTTACATGATGAAAACACCAAAAAGTTTCCCAACCCATGACTCTATTAGAGTATATATTACTAATTTAATTTCATGGAGGAGACACCTACCACCACACCCACATTATAGTGGACCACAAACAGTACCCGGCCCATAATGGAATAACCATAGCAGTAATTGCATGAAAAAAATAAAATGTTATAGGACACGACGCTATAGTACATGTGAGAGACGAAAATAAAATAAAATGACTTACGTATATCATCATCGCTAAACGGCTTGGAGTCGGCGATATCTTCCGGCGGCATGTTGAATCCCGTGAAGGAGAAAGATAACCCCAAGCTGGCGCTGGAGGCTCGGCTCAAAGCCGCACCGCTGCTTACATCATCAACATCGAATTTCATTTGGGCACTCCTTGATTTCCTAATGTGAGTGTTTTTGCTACTACCACTGCCACCACCGCGTCCGGGCGAGGCTGCCATCATCAATCTCTTGCTAGACTTCCTTGAAAGGGTTGTCCCGCTGCTCTCCGGCCCACCGACTGCGGCTTCGCTAGATGGTGGGGATTTGAACGCCGAGGCCACGGCTTCGAGTAATTGGTCCGATTTTGTTCGGACCAATCCGGATATGCTTTGTTTGTCCATGTTGCAATCTTCTAATCGTGACCACAAAAAAAAAACGTTGTTAGATCAAAATGTAACATGAATTATGAAACTATACCTTTTTCTTATTTTATATTTTGGTCTTAATTAATTTGTTTTAATTTTGAATAGTGACCTTGTTGTTATAAGAACATTATATATAACTCTAGCTAGGCTTGCTTGTGCTATTCCTATTAATTAGGATAACAAAGAGAGACGAGGTATATAATTTGCTTGGCAGACACAGGATACATAAGAAAAATATGAATTTATGTACAAAAAGAAAAATGGAATGTATTGTGGTGTTGAAAGACTTGCATTTCTTGCACAAATCCCTTCAAGAAGGGGGAAAACATGAGAAATTAAGACAGGAGGAACGCTTGTAATTAGCCAATCAACTCTATTTATTGATGGGAAGATAAGAGTGAAGCGGCGGAAATTTGAGTTCGAATTTTACATCCATTTATAAAAGAGAAAAAGAAATGATTTTTATAATTGGAAGATGGACTAACTTTTTTTTTCAAATAAAAAGAATGTAAAGAGTGTACTCTAGCTAGCTAGGTAGTGATAAGAGAGATTTTCCAATTCTAAGAATGGAAAAAAGGAATAGAAGTAGAAGAAAAGAAAGGGGAAGAAATAGTAATAACAAAACTGATGAGGAGGTTAGGGAAAAAGATTTACCTTTGGGGACCAAAATGGGTATGGATGGAAGTTGAGAGGAGAAAGGAGAATAGGAGATGAGAGGATTTTGATTTTGAGGAATGGGTTTAACTACAGCATACGAAATGGTGCACCTCGAATACTTATAAAGAGGGGAACTGTGGTGTAAGTTACGAAGATGCCCCTTGGAGTTCTGTTCAATTACATAATCTGGACGTAGTTGCTCCACTTTCTTGTACTGATGCCCAACTTTTTGTGTTCACTTTTGATGTCTACTCTCTTTCGGGAAGAAAAAAAGAAAAGAAATAAGCAACTTCATTATGTTTTCCTTTTGATGGATAAAGGGATTTATTAGTAGTTTTTACCAATATGGGTTGTAATCGAGTTAAAAAAATACTCACTCATTCTTTATTAATGAACGTTTAGAGTCATTTTCAGTGTTCTCAATTAGTTGACGCAGTCTTGATTCTCGTGTCAAAAAGTTATGCCTACTGTGATGTGAGCTACACATGGTGCTACCTGCTACTCCCTTGTTTAATTATTATTATTTATTTTTTAAACTCTGTGTACTCACGAAAAACGTCCATTAATAAAGAATGGAGAAAGTAATACTCGAGTGAGATTAATTTTTGAACAAAATAATAAAGGTTTCTAATGGTATAATGGCTTTATATTTGATTTGAATTGGAAAAAAGTTTACAGAACTACATCACAAATAAATCTTAATATGGAAAGATATGTAAGCGATCCCATTCAATTCATGTCTGAGTAAAAGTATAGAAGAAAAATGACTACACATAACTATGAAATATTGTTATTCATACTGATAATAACAAGACATTTTATGAGATATATATGGTACGAGTAAATTATAATGGTCGACCTAGGCATATCGATCATAGTCATTACCGTAACACTTGTTGTCGATAGTACAGCCGTACACGTGTTCGGACAGTACCTTACTATTTTAATGCGAACGACGGCGTTTGATTGCAGAATTCAAAATGTGCATACCAAGACAAATAGACTTATGTCTATATTTTTGTTCTAGCTGATCCAATTGCAACTACAGTTTATCATTGAGGAGAAATAAAAGTTGAACAGTCTTTCCTGCTCATTTTGGGCTCAAATTCTCATCGTAATTAGTTTTTATTTGTCTTAGTTTTGTTTCACACAGTTTAAAAGGACAAATAATAGTAATACGATATGATTAGAGAATTCAGACACGATAACGAGTTCTCAGCTGTTAGTCAATTAGCAAGCAAAAAACTTTCAACATTTAATGTTGATGAACCTTATTTGGTTTTGTAATGGTGTGCCCGCTAATCAAAGTAGCAAATATAGCTAAAATGGACAGCGAGCAAAAGACTGCAATTTGTAATCAGGTTAATTCGCTTTCTGTTTCTTTCTATCCTGAATTGCCTGTTCAAGAGGGAAATCAGGTTTTTGGATTTTTTCCTGAATTCAATTAATAATAATTAAGTAGGACGAGGAACTTGTGATTCTCAATACATTGAATGCAACATTATCTCATCAAGAATATTAATTATGCCATTTTGAAGTAGTGTAGACTAAAAATAATTCATAGAATTATGTATTATGTCATCCAAGAAAAAACTTAGTTGTTTAGGATGTGAAAGTCATTGCTCGCTAGTGTTACTATTACTTGTATCTTATACGTGGAAGTTAAATTTAATACTCCAATCCGTTCTTTAATAAAATACCTGTGGGAATAATAGCCAAATTTAATTGTATTTTGTTTTATTTCCACCCCTATTTTCTCCGCAAATTACCAACATTTTCTATCGTATTGAAAATGGACAACACTTGTAAATTGAGTCGATGGATAAGAGTTGTTTTGTCATATGAATAAAATATATACATTGACAATACTAAAATGATAAGGATTCAAGACCAAAGATTCAATACCAAAACTGTCAATTATTCTAGATCGGAGGGAGTATCATTTTATACGCAAGAACTATCCCAGTATTCTTTTAATTTGTCGTATGATATCTTTATGGTTGCTATTAAACCCGTTTATTGGCAGCCCGGGCGGGGTCTAAAATCTAAAAAACCCTCGTAGAGATCATACAAACCGGGCTTTTGCACAAACTTATTTTTTAAAAGTTTAAGCTCAATCCTCTAAACTTAATGAACTTCCTGCGTGGTGTTAATTTAACAAAAATAGCTTCAATTTTAATGAAATGATATTGTTTTAATTTTTATAAAATTAAGTGTAATATATATTTATTCATAAATATATGTTGCAGGCCGTGTTTGTACATGCCTTTTACCTAAAATTTTAAAGCTCAGATCTTGACCCTTAACCTTAACGGATATGACCTAAATAAGTTGTGTCTAGAATTTATAAACCTAACTCTTTAGTACAAGCTCGTCTGTTACTATCCATATAATTAACCATATAATAATTGATTAAGCAATGGTTTTGTTGGAAGTAGATGAAATTGTAGTTAGTGGAAAGGAGGGGTAGAATAGTAAAAGTAAAGGTAAGCTAGGAGTTTTTCCGAGATAAGTGCGGACAAGTGGAGTGAGCTTACAAAGGCCACTTTTAATGGAAAAAACTTGGGTACCTACGTCATGATGTAAGATGATGATACGTGCCCCAAATAGTACAAATAATGCTAAAATATCACTATTTTTGACACTTTTGGATACATGTCATCATCTTACATCATGATCTACTCAAGTTTTACGTGGAAAATGGAAATTGGTTGGTTGCGCCCATGGTCCTTGGGCCAAACAATACTTACCACGTAGCAGTTTCACTACTCTCTCTTTCCTCTCTTTTTCGTAGATTAAAATTTGGAAACTTGTTCTTCGTTTGTTCAAAGTGAAAGAAATGTTAGTTCTGAACTCGAGTTTTTTAATTTAAAATTCGTATAAATTCGTAATAGAAGAAAGAAATGTTGCTGTGCATGTGTTATTTGTGCAATGGATTAAGCATTATTCTTTTGGGTTATAAGAAATTAACTCCAAAATTTAATTACTGCCAATCATAAAAGAAAAGAACACTAACCTTGTACTAAAAATAAATAAATAAATAAAAGCTATAAAACTGACCGCACGTTTACATCAAATGTCCGGATCATACTCATAATTTATAATTTGTTCAATTTGACCTCACATTCATCAAGTTTATCAAACCGCACTCCAATTTAGAAATTATATGTAAATCTGTTTGATTCTTTATAAAAAGATTAGTTTTTACTGATGTATAAATAAATAAATATATAAAAAATAGACACTTTATTTTTTAATTTCCACGTATAAAATTTAAGGCTTCTTAAAGAGAAGTCAAACATGTCCTAATGCATTTTAAAATGGGTAATAAGTACGTTATTCTTTTGTACTATTGGGGAACCGAAAAATACCCCATGAATTTTTAATTCCTTAATTTCACCAACTGAACTTTTTTTGGTGCCAATCTATCCTTCTGTTTTTGTTGTCAAATTCACTCACGGTTTACTAAACCCTCTCATCCATATATAAATAATAAATAATGTAAAAATCGATACAATAATGTAAAACATAAAAAAAATCATTCATATTATTAATTTTATTACAATATTCATCTATGAAATAATGAAAGATATAAAATTAAAAGTGAAAGAAAAAAATATAATAAGGGGAAATAAGAGTTAAAAAATAGCATTTTGAGTGATAGGAAGCAAAAAAGAAAGAAAGGGAGAGATTGGTTATAGGATGTCATTTATGTGTCCATAAGTGACTTGACCGAAAAACTAACACAACGGGTAGATTGCACCCAGAAAATAATTCAAGGGTGAAATCAAGAAATTGAAAATCCATGGGGTGTTTTATCGTTGATCAATAGTATAAGGAGGTAAATTACCTATTATCTTTTTAAATTATGGTACGATTTGTTAAAATTGACAAATATGAGATTAAAATTGAATAAATTGTAAATTAGGAGTGTAATCCAAAGGTTTTATAACTTTTTCCAAAAAAAAAAACTAGTTGATTGACTTATGATTAGCCGCAAGCCCATCAATTTGGAAGAGTATAAAAGGTAAGTAGATTGAAAATTTTAAACCACTTTGGTTTTCAACAATTTCTAAGGAATCCTAACATTTTTGTCTTTCTCCGAAAATGAGTAAACCAAAAAAGGAAGTCCGAAAAAACAAAGAGTAAGGACTTAATGATCATTTTATTAATCTATATATTTTTTATAAGAAAACTCAAATTAAGTTGAACCACACATTTGAAATTTTGGTTCAATTGGGTCCTTAATTATTACTCCTTCCGTCCATATTTACTTGACGCGGGCCCACGAATCACGGTTATTAAGAGTAGCTTGGCAAGCGACTGTAGCGGCCTAGCTTTCTGTCAGTATTTGTCTGTGGGCCAGCTCTCTCCAACGGTAACATTTTGGAACTCCGGTCCAAATCTTCTCATTGACGCTTCGCGAGCTCGTCCCAGCCCACATAAACGCGCTGAGAAACACGTCTCCTATGCTTCATCAAATCCCCTTCCCAATTTCAAAATCCATCGCAAACCCTAGCCCGCCATCCTTACACTAAAATTTTGGGCAAAATTCAAGCGCAACTTTTTTCCCTCCATCCCAAACACATCAAATAATTTCGAATTCGAAATGGATTACAAATTTCTGACTCCCTCATACTCCAACCATTTCAAATCGATCACCCCCTTTCTCCATCACCCGAAATTATTTGGGGCTCTGAAATGCCTTCACCAGACCTTGATCTGAACGGATTTCCACACAGCCCACAATCCCCAACGTTTAACGCGGTCGGGCTTGAGGATTTGGATGCCACTGTCAATTCTTTCTTCGAATCCAATAATTTCAATCTCAATGTTCCAGAACTGGTTGTTGATGAAGTCAGGAACAATCCAGAGTTTCGTCCAGAAGCAGAAAGCTTGCCTCTGCAAACTCAAGGTGGCCTCCTTCCATTTCAATTTCTTAAATTTAAGTTCCAATTCCATTTAATTTTCCTTTGTGACCTTGTTCGTTGTTGAACTGGTTAGTTCGCAAGAAAGAGCTGAGTGGTTTAGAAAGATAGCAAGCATATGCGTTATTGCTGGAAAGAATGCATGAGAGGATTTTGAAGAAAGGGTCAACTAGGGTGGTTGCTGCTATGTTTGGAATTGGTATTTGATCAATGCAAAGACTGTGGAAACATGCAAGGGATTCAGGAAACCACGACCATCAGAGTCTAAGAGTCGGGAATTGCGGGCGTAAAAGAATTGAGTTTGATGTGGAGAGGCTGAGAGATATTCCTATGGGCCAGATGACAACCATTAGAGGCGTGACTTTTGTCTTGGGTGTGTCTAAGCAAGTTGTGGCTAACAAATTAAAAGAGGGAGTAATCAGGCGCCACACAAACGCAATCAAACCCTCGTTGACACGGGACAATAAGATCAGCAGAATCAAACAGTGCCTCTCATCTATTGATCCAAACACAGTTCCACATCGTCCAACTTTCAAGCATATGAAGTATTTAGTTGCCGTGAAATAAAAACAAAAAAAGAGAGGAAATAATAGCCCGTTTATCATGAAATTGTACTATAATTCATCTCTTTTGCTTTCCCAAAGCGAGATTGTATCATTCGTTAAGTTTCTTTTGTATTTTTAATTCATTTCAATTAAATAATAAGTTAAATAATTTCACAAAATTGTAGCAATTTAAGTTTGCAAAATTAAATTTGACATAATAACGTAGTAATGTACTTTTGCAGTGCAATTTATTTCCCTTAAAATATGTACCTCATACCAACAAGTAGTTACACTCTAATCCCATAAGTAAATGGTTTGCAAATTTGATCCTTTTGTATCGACAAAATGATCTGTTGGGAGCATTTTATTTTCCAATGAGTCAATTTGGTGTAAATATGATTAATTTGTTTTAATTCGATAAATTTAGAAAATAATTATAGTTCAAACTTTTAAAAAAAAACTAAAATAATTTATCTGATCAACATTTTCCGTAATTATAATTGCAATCCCACTTTTGCACATGGTAAGTTGGTAACACAAACTTCTTTACATAACATATATTTCATGTATTAAAAAAAAGAGAAACTACTATTTCGCCGCCACAAAATTTAATTTATTTTTATTATAGTAATTTTTGTTTTTAGAAAATATGGAATAGAAGAACAAAAATCATTCAAATTTATGAATAAAAAGAGTTAAAAAATAATAAATTAAATTTATAATGTGTAAATAAATGTCCCTACAAAAATTGTAATTGTAATTTTTGGTGGAATAAACCCATTGTCTTCTTTATTTGGTGGGAAACATCTATAATAAAGATCGGTGCCGCCCTACAGAGGGCAAGCCACGTGACAGGGACGTGACTCAGACCAAGACGAGCTTTCTTAGTTAGGTACAGTACAGGCTGCCCCAAACAGATAAGACACTATTCTTATTTTTTTCTCTTTTAAACTTAAATTAATTATAAAAAGCAACCCAAAATAAATTAATTGACACTAATTAAACGCCAGCCATTGTTTTGCCACGTGTGGGGTTCAGAATTATGAAACTGACACTTCCATGAGTTAGTGGCTGTTACACACCTAGACACGTGGATAGGGTTCGGTGCACTGCTTTTTGGTGTAACTTCCACATGGTTTGGACGTTGTTGAAAATCTTTTGTGAGGGGAGCTTTAAGCTGGCACTTGCCAAACTATGAGTAGCAAATTAATTAGAAAAAAAAAAGAGAAATCATTTGACAGAATAAAAATAAGATGCATTTATGAAAGAAAAAAGAAAAGGTAACATATGCATTATCTGTCCTCTATCGAGATGGCTGTAGATGTGCCGTAGGAGAAGGTAAACAATCAAGAAACTATATCGCATCGTTCTGCATCTATACACCCCCTTACGTACCCTCTCTTTCATTTACCTATTTCTACTTACTAACTTTAAAACACAAGGATATACTATAAAAAAGGAATGACCCATGTCATGGAAAGGAGAAATTCACATTTACATTTGGTGTGCGTTTGGTTGGCGAAATCAAGAAGAAAAATGAGTCCGGAATCTGAAATTCTGAGTTTTAATGCGTTTGATTGTGACAAGGAATAATTCTCCCTCGGAATTCAACTTTCCTTAACCGCCTTAAATTCCAACCAAATATAAAAAACTAACATTCCTCTCAATCACTCTCTCGGGACAGTGATTCCAAAAGGAAAAGTAACATTCCGTGAACCAAACTTTACCTTAAAAATTAAAATAATCGATAAATACAATCCATATCTTAAAGGGATAATTTTAATATATTTATTATCATGTTTCAATTATTTACTAACGTGGTTGTTAAAAAATCATCATATAATAACATAGGTACTAAATTTGTTACTTTTAACTAGTACATGCCCATACTTCTTTTCTTATGGCTATAGCTCTCGTCAAAGTATATTGGTAGGGTTCTTGGAAAGTTGTAAGATGGCTTTTTGTAGATTGTGATGAAAAAGATGTGCGGTTTGGGCGATTTGTCAATAAAAATGAAGAAGAAACTACCAAGTTATCATCAATTCATGATGTGATACATTAATTGTTTTGATTTTGTATTATTCCAATTTTTTTAAAAGTAAATTAATATATAGCTTATAAGTTGATCGGTCTAAATCTCCACTAAGTACATCTTATCTTCTTTAATGAGTTTGCTAACTACAAATAAAATTTATTAAAAAGAATCCAACTTGGTACTGAATTATTTATAATAATAAAGTTTATATCTATATGGCTTATTGGATGTACGAGTGAGTACAAGGTACATACTTGTGTGGTCTCAGGCTCTCAGCGATGGCATCCAATTTCTGCACTAGTTGCTTTCCTTCTGTCCTATGAGCTTGACTCAAATTGCAAACCAGTTCATCACAACTACGTACAGCTGCATTTCATCTTATCAAGGTTTGTGGTGGAACACCTTACTAGGCTTATTTGACCACAAACAAGTTTGTCAATTAAACGAGCGTTTTAACCATCGGATAAACTTTAAGAAATACTTAAAATTCCACTTTCAACACTCTTTCGAATGATGGAAACCAGACCAACCCGATATAATAATTTAATTAATAAAAGAATGTGATAACAGAATCAAATACAAGGTTAACCAAGAACAGTGGTTTACAACTTGAAATGTTTGAAACCTAATCCCCCTTAACATACTTAGACAAAGAAAACTAAGAAAGAAGAATGAAAAAAAGATACAACAAAGACTAAAAACATGAACGGGAAGCTTTAACTTACTCTCTTCCTCAACCTCCCTGAAAATCTGCCTGATCTTTACAACGTAGGCGAAGCTTTAACTTGTGATGAGTTGGATAAAATAACATATTAACTACTTCACTTTATTGCTGCTGTGTAAGCTTTGGCTAAAACCCGAATCTTGCATCATAGCCACGAATTCGTTGTAATCAATGCGCCCATCCTGTAGAAGATAAACATTGTCAAACATGATAAACGAACTTCATAATACCTGGGTAAATAGAAGAGAAATAGCATTGTTAGGAGGTTGTTTTTACGTTATCCTGATCAACTTCGCGTATTACATCTTCTATGCGAACATCTCCTAAACCAAACTGCTCACAGGCCTGTTGGAGCTCATCTTGAGTAATGTACCCACTCCCATCCTTGTCAAAGTACGAGAAGGCGGCATATAGATGATCCTCCCTCACGATCTTGTTTATGTGGAGCATTGCTGCTATGAACTCCCCGTAGTCTATAGTCCCGCTGTTGTCGACATCAGCCTGAGATTTTAACAGGTGAGAAAACTACATCAGAACCAAACCAAAACCACGAAGACAGTGACGGCCACCAAAGTTGTAAAAATTCAAGACACAGAAAATAGTTCTGACCCAAGTAATACTTTTGTGATGTAAAACTTCAACTTAAAATAAATGAGAATCACAGATTCTTGATCATATACTAAATACCAAGAACCTCTGAACCATTAGCACTTACTGCTTGCATTAATGCGGGAATTTCAGAATCCTTTACATTAGCACCCACTCGTTCCAAACCATGCTTGAGTTCCTCAAGAGTGATGTGTCCACTATTGTCTGCGTCTATCATCTTGAACATTTCTTTCAGACCAGCAATTTCCTCTTCAGACAGGCTTTCAGCAATAACCTGAAACAAAACTTCACTTCAGTAAATGAACATTGATGATCTCTTAGCCAGAGTAACTGAATAACAGTGTGCGACAAGTCTTCAAAGGAGATCCTCAAATTAAACGGCCGAAGCAAATAAAAAGAAGGAAAAAAAAATTAGAAACGGTCCATTCGGCTAAAAGCCTAACCAGATATCTCACTTTTTATTCACATACCAAATATGGCCTAATATGTGTTTGGCCAAGAAGAAAATGATTGGCAGTTTCATGAGTTTTCCACGGTTTCAGGAAAAATCACTCACCCTGATGGCAATTTTCTTTATCTTGTTCATGGCTGAAAATTTCTTCAAGCGACTTAGAACAGCTGAATCAAGAGGCTTATCAGGAGCAACACTGTCCACCTGAACCCAAGGGTGGCCTGTCAAATGAGAAAAACAAAGTAACATTATTATTTCTTGAAAAAAAGAAAAGGTCAGTAAAACCACAAAGAGAAGTCAGCAAGCATCTGGCTTCAAACTTTTCTGTTTGCATGCTTTTTCCAAGAATCTAACTAGCCAAAAACATCGATTGAATAGAACGCTAGCCACTATACGACACATACTTTCTAACTTTTAAGCCCAAAGAAGCATCCACACTCTTCGTTACCAAATACGTGTAGCTGCTTTTAGTTTGAAAAGGGTAATATATCCAAGAAAAACCTACATATTTATGGTTACAGAATAATGACTTGAAGGCACATAAACCTAAAGCAGAATAAAAACATATCCAATCCCAAACATAAATGTTGCAACAAGAATGCTAAACAGTTAAGTATACGGACACAAAACTCACAGAGAACTTCATGGGCTGTGAGCCGCTTTTTAGGGTCCCTGACAAGCATTCTTCGAACTAGATCTTTTGCACTTTCAGAGACAGAGGGCCACGGGTCTGATTCAAAGTCTAGATCACCTTTTAAAACTTGCTCAAATATACCTTGCTCCGTTTCTAGTACCAAGAATGACGTAGCATAAGTTGTATGCTTGAAAGATGCCTAGAAGCAGCAGATAAAACTACACAAAAAAGAAGAAAACTAGAGCAGTAAAGCAAGAGTCTCACCATCCCAGAATGGAGGGACTCCACTTAATAATATATAGATGATCACCCCAGCACTCCAAACATCACATTTTGCACCATATTGCTTCCGCAGCACTTCTGGGGCTACGTAGTAAGGGCTTCCCACAACATCAGAGAATATTTCACCTAGGAACAATGAATCATTAATTCTTGCAAAATATGTAAAGGATTCAATCAGAAAATGCAAGGAGGAAAACGACTTGTGTCTGCTAAGCGTATACTAAGTACAGTCATCGGAGACAATATGCACTAGGTGCTGGCTACAGCCTCTAGATCAAATATGTAGCTGACAAGTAACAGACTATTCTAGCATCACAGAATTTACTAGCATTACAAGTAGGCAATCACACTTTAGTATCTGCCCATAAAAAAATTGGTAGGAAATTCTTTGCAAGCTACTAAGAAGATTGTGACCCAAGTATAGTCTTGAGAATTATTTGATATATCTTACCCATTTGAATTTTTTTTGATTTGAAGTTCAAAAATCTTTCATTTAGCGGTTTCACAACTAGCATCTACAGTTACAGAGTAGAAATTCCGTTGATTGTGATACAACATGCTATCAATACGAAAGAGATCACTACAGTTTTTTACAATGCAGAACAAGATCAGAGGAAGTCTCTCGGACCTCTGCCACCTATATTTAGTAGTCCACTTACATGCTTGCTTCAAAACTCTTGGTTCCATAAATTGTTGCATCTATACTTCTAAGCAGGAGGTGGTCATAAAAGGTTTCAGAACTTATGTTGTATTAACCATTATGCTAGAGTGATGCATTTCCACTTTACAAAGCCGAAAACACATAAATTTATGAAATGAGCATAGACAAAAAGCCGAAAACACATAAAGTTAGTTCCATGAAACAGAGTTTCTACTCCTAAACACGATTTACGGAATAAACAAAAATACTAATTCAAACAACGAGAATGAGGCTGGATTTTGCTTGAATAGCTCTAGATAATAGAAGAAAAAGGAGGCTGGATTTTAAGATGCTTCATGCTAGGATCCTAATCATAAACCATTGTGCATGCGATACTTCAAAATACGAGAACAGGAAAAAGTCCCAGCTTGGAGTTGTACCAGGCCTGAAGAATATTGAGAGCCCAAAGTCTATGGTTTTTAACAATGCATCCTCTTCCTGACCAACAAACAGAAAGTTCTCAGGCTTCAAGTCCCGATGCATAACGCCCAAAGAATGGCATGCCTCCACAACACCTACTATTACTCTAGCAAGCTGAGCTGCTTTCCTCTCTGTGTAATGCCCCCGTTGAATAATTCTATCGAAAAGTTCTCCCCCAGAACAAAGTTCCATTACGACATGAACTGCAACAGCATCCTCATAAGCGTCTATAATTCTGATCACATTGGGATGACCCTCCAAATGGTGCATTATCTGAATCTCCCTCCTAACATCTTCCACATCCTCCTGTGTCGTCAACTTTCTCTTGGCAATTGATTTGCAAGCATAATCTTTTCCGGTTGCCTTCTCAGTACAAAGAAACGTTGTACCAAACTGCCCCTGGCCGAGCTTCCTTCCTAAACTGAAAATCTCCTTCAAGTTCCCAGTTTTCCTGCCTAAAACAGAGTCCAATTGAAGCCCTACACTTGAAACCCTCTTCACATGAGCCTTTTTCCCTTTGGGATCCCCCTTCGAACTACCAATTGCAACATCCCTCATCTCCGGCTTAATAGATTTCTCATTTTCCATCACTTTAGGTGTTGCCTCATTGGGTATCGTAACGGGTTCAGGCGCGGTGCTTTGCACAGGCATTGAGGGATTATTCCGAGCATTCTTGGATCCCTCAGACTTTTTCGAACCATCAGACAATTTTGATTCATCATGACATCTGCTTTTAGAGTCACCTTTGCTGCTGCTATCTGCTTTACCAGGAGGAGGCAACCGATCCTCTGGCGGCCGGGTACGCCAGACAGCAGCAGTAACGGATTGTAAGAATCCATTATTGCCAAGACGATTTGGCCCTACACAAGTATTCCCCATAAAAAGAAAAACACCTCAATGAATCTCAAGTCCTTAATAGCTCTCCTCTTCGAAATGTAGCATTCAAATTATCCACATTGATCTCTCTTGATCCCATCAACATTGAACAAACAACAATTTGCTAGAGACCCTAAAAACCAAGCCCTAATTTTGCAGTTTTACGTTCAACAAAAAGGAAAAAAGCTGAAATATTTCCAAAGGTTTCCTTCCAAATTTTCAAGAATTGATGAATCCAGATAATAAGGGCAAAAGGGTAGTAAACAATTCAAACAATCAAGAACGCAATGATGAGAAATATAAGATATGCACGACAACACAATCAAAAACCAGACAAGACGAATCAAATGAGAGAAGAAAAATTGGTACATTCAAACTGGTGAAAAGAGAAGGGGATGAACTTATCGCAAATGGGTAGAGCTGAGTCGAGAAGGGACAAGGTGAGAAGAGATCAAAAGAATTGAATTTTGATCGATCAAGAACTTTTAGATAAAGCTAATATGGTTTCTTTTGTTTATTTAGCTATAAGGTGAAGAAAAGAGAGACCATAATTACTTGGAAAAGTGTTTACATTAATGCAAGCATGAATGAACCAAACCCAATAACCTTAATTATCTTAATCAAAATAATAATAATAACGATATTAATCTTAATCTTAGTTTTTAATCATGTGCTCTATTTCCCTTCATGAAAGCCAAAATAAAAAATAACAATGGCACTTCAATAAGAACAATTTTTTGATTCGGTACGATGATATATACATACGCATACGCCCCAAGCGTGGGAGTGCTTGGATACTGTTAAGTGCCAGCACAGCATGGTGACGGTCATTGCTTGTCTCCTACGGCCAGGGAATTTTATTATTTTTATTATTAACTGTTTCTCTTAGTTAAATTAACAATTAATAATGTTAAACATAACTATTTGCACCAAAACATTAGTGTAAAAGCATATTTTTCTTGTCCAGAATTAAACAATATATGTATATTTCGAATTAATTAATGGCTCGGAAAATCAACCAAAGTAGAATCATACCACTTTTATGATTAAATTACTAATTTTATGGTGTTGAGGAAAAAATTTAATGATGAAATAAATAATTAACCTTCTTTTTAAGTATATATTTGCTTAAAAAATCGAAACAAATTATAAGTTATGTAAATGTATATTGATTTTGAAAGAGTTAAACGCAATTAAATAATTTAATTTATCTTTATGAATAAGTAATAGGTGAGAGAAAAAAAGTGAATAAGTTAAAATTAAAAATGATAAAATAAATTAAAAATGAACATGGGAGAAGTAAATAGAAGGAACGAGCTTGCACCATGCTATTAGAAAAGATTAATTTAATAAGTTAAAATTTATATATATTAATACTAAGTTTTTGTTGCAAGAATAAATAATTAGATAACTAATTTATTTAAGATGAAATGATTGATTTTTTTGTTAACGTAACTTAGCTATATGTATAGTAAAAGAGAAAATATAAAGTAAAAAATCAACTAGAGTAATATGGTAAGATCAAATTGAGTATGAATGTCGTTATAGTACGAAATACTATAATTTAAAAAGTTATAATATTAAAATATGGAGTATGATGAGTTAGAATGTAAAAAATTCAATTAAAAATAAAAATATAGAGAAAAAGAAAAAAAAAGAAAAAAAATTAAAATATGGGAGAAAAATATACATTACTACTAAATTCATGATGCACGAATGATTTTTATCTTTAAAAAGAAAAGTCGTATAAATGGTTAAATATAGTTAAAGGGTATAGATGATTACTTTTTTATAATTGAGGTAGTGAATTTTTTTTTAATATAGTATAACTATGTGTATAAATAATAAATAAAGGATAAAATGAAAAATAGAAAAATAATAAGAGATGAGAAAAATGATAGAAAAATTGATAATAAACGAATGCAAAAATTAGAGAATAAATGACGGGAATTGGTTTACGCTATATTGTGAGAAATGATTTATTTTAACCGTAAAAATATATATTACCACTAAAGTCATGTTGAAAAAAAAAAGTAAAAATAAAAATATTTATATAAATAGAAATTATTGTTTAAGGAGTTAGAATAATTTGTACGAGTGAAAAATAAATAGTAATGGAAAATTCTTACTGCAAGAATAATTTGTATATTTATTTTAAGAAATAAAGAGTAGATAAATGGTTTTTAATATTTAAAGGGTTAATATTTAATTTTTCTAGTTGAGGTTATGGAAAGAGATTAGATAACTCACACAATTTACTTAATTGATGTAAGAAATAATTGATTTTACCTAATTATAAAAAGTATAAATTATTCAGTAATCATAGTTATAAAAAATTAAATTAATTTAATTTATAAACTTCAACTCATTTATAAATCAGAGTACAAGAAAATAAAAAATAAAAGTTATTATAATTCGCACGAAATGCAAACCAATACTTTGTTTATGATAATGGGGAAGAAGGTGAGGAAATACCTTCCTTTTCTTTTCTTTTTCTTTTTAGAGAAGATGCGCTTTTTTTCCTTTTTCTTTTTAAACGAAAAACCACTCAAAGTTTAACGGTTTGACTAAAATGAAAAAGTAGAAAACATCTTAGATTAAATTGAATGGTTTCGTATTAAGAAAATCTAAGGAAGAAAATATAAATACACGCGGGATGAAATTAAAGTTTCTTTCAACTTAGAAAATGCACAAAAATGGTAAGAAATTAGAAGATTAAAGTAAAAATAATTGGCATTAAAGGGAACAAGGACAATTTTGGAAAAGATGAATAATTTTTTAGCTTGCAGAATTCATTTTTTTATTAGAGATAGATAGTGATAGTAGGGTGCCAAAATGGGTCAACCCGACTCATTTAACGGTAATCTTCTAAATAAACGGATCGATTCGATCCGATTCGTCAATTGGAAAGGTTGATCCGAACCGACCTGTTTTACCAAAACGACATCGTTGATTAATCAAAACGATGCGTTTTGATCTTGTATATTTTTTTTTATAAAATAAAATAAAATAATAAAAATGCGGAAAAAAATTGATAAAATTATAAAAACGCATTAGGTTTAGTGTTTAGTGTTGTTGCGTTTTTATATATATACAGCACTATACAGCACCATGAGGCGAAAACACGTTTTGTTTTCATTTCCGCAAGTCCCAAAGTCCAAATGGCCCAAAGTAATTTGGAATTGGAAAGATAGTGCCTAACAGCAGACAAAGAAGCAAAGCAAAGCTCATTCCACTCATCAGCTTTTTGTTGAATGAAGTCAGCCTGTCCAGTAGAATTCGTGGAGACCTAATAATGGGGCAAGGAGACGACTCATCCGACAGTGACACTGAAACAGAATCAGAAACAGTACGAGAAACAGATAGATGGAGGAAGCACTACTCGTCCGGGCAAAGGATATTGCTGGTCGGAGAAGGAGACTTCTCTTTCTCCCTCTGTTTAGCCACTACTTTCGGCTCTGCCCGCAACATGGTCGCAACCACTGTCGACTCGCTAGGTTTAATCAATCAATTCAAATTATGGGTCTTTTTATTCTTGTTTTACCTCATCTTTCCTTCTCAACTTTTTTCAATCCTCTTGAGCAGAAACCATAGATGCCAAGTACAGTAACGGAGTGGAGAACGCGAGGCAGCTTGAACAGAAAGGATGCTTGGTTCTTTACGGCGTGGATGCTAAAGAGATGGCCCAACACTTCTTCTTGAGAACTCAGAGGTTTGATCGGATTGTCTACAACTTCCCTCATGTTGGTTTCCTCTTCCCAGAGGCTAGCAACTGCCAAATCCAGTTAAATTCCATTCTCCTCCTCCCATTCCTTTCAATTCCAGTCTCTTATACTTTACTTACTTAATTAACTGTATTAGAAGCTGTGTTCTCTGCTCTTCAACTTCTGAAACGCAACTTCTTTCACTTAAACTTATACTCTAGCTTGAATTTTTTTATTATAACAGCTCCCATTGAGTTAAGGGTAAAGGTTGATTACTAGTGGCCATTGATTTGTTTTATTGTTCTCTGGGAGCCTAATCTCATTCGGGCACCGTCAGCCCCCAAAAGGGATGGCAATTTGGTTTGTTTTATTAGATGGATAGTGTTTTTGAGAAATCTCTCGAAGTGAACGAACTAATGTGTCCAAGTGCTGAAAAGAAATGAAAATTGGGTCAATCTACTTGTGATCTTGTCTGCCTTGCAGTATGCACTTTTTATTTATTTCATGATAACTTGTATCATCGCTTATCACTGAGAATCCTTGTATCCATGGAAGCATTAGAAATGAATAATGGAAATGTTGGTACTTGGTACATTGTTATGTTATATGATGGGCTCTTTTCCTATTTCTCCTGTGTTAGTACAAGTTTTGGTTGAGTGAAACTGGAATCAATCACTAATGAGGATTCGAATTTGTTTGGCTTTCAAATATGCAGATTGAACAAGAGATTGATTAAGGGTTTTCTGCGAAACGCGAAAGTTTTGTTGAAGCAGGAGAATGGGGAGATTCATGTAACACACAAGGAAGGTGATCCCTACAACAAATGGGATTTGGTTAAGAAAGCAGAAAAGTTAGGATTGCATTTGCATGATACTGTGCCATTTTCCAAGCATGATTATCCAGGCTATGACAACAAGAGAGCCCATGGGAGAAGCTCTGATGCCCAGTTTCGCCTCGGAGATTGCAGTACTTACAAGTTCATCAAGCTTAATACTTCTCCCAACTTCATATAGAATGAATTAATACTATGGTTCAATCTTGAGATTCTTGACCTCTTCAAGCTCACTTTTGTGCACATCCCTTCTTATTTTATTTGTGGCGTTGATGTTATCCCTTTTTTGGCTTGGGGCTCTACTTGTTTGTGTTAGACAGGGAACACCAACATGGAATGACCAAAATTTAGCCTTGTACATATCGTTTCATATGAGACAAACAACCAAACAAACGTACAGATTCAAAATAAAATAGAGAATATGAATACAAAAGAATGAAGAGAGGAGGGATGAAGATATATATATATATATATATATATATATATATATAAACTGAAAATGAGAGTTTTATTTTGGTGATGCTATGTCAGTAAATTGAGCTATATATAATGATGTCACATCAGCTAGCTGCTCGGCTAACAGAATTCTGGTTAGTTCAATAAGGTTTAGTATGTTCACTTCGTAAAAAAATAGTTTCAGATCCGCATTTTCTTAAACTGCTTCGAAAGTCAGACAACCCTTCTCTCTTGTATTACTCGAAATTAGATATAGGGACCGTCAAAAGCTTGAGCTTCAATAATGAGCATTCCTTGTTTTCTGAAAATTGTAGCGGTAGTAGTAGTGGATTTATGCCTGTGCGACCATATATTCCATGGGAAGAAAGGGGTGTGAGATATGATTATTATGTGATTCTGGGTAGCTGCAATGGATTGATTTGTGTTCATGGCATAGAACGAAGGGATAGGGGACCAGGTGTTGGGGATTTGATCTTGTGGAACCCATCAACAAGGCAATTCATAATTCTGCCGCAATGCCCAAATAGTTTAAGAGAACATGGGGTTAGTTATGGTTTTGGGCATGATGGGTTGACAGATGATTATAAGCTGGTAAGAGCAGCTCAATGTTTTAGGGACATCTCAAAAACTGAGATTTCTGTGTTTTCTGTAAAATCAAACACCTGGGGCCGTAGGAGAATTCATGATACCGGAATGCGGATGCCAGCCAATGAGAAAGGGATCCTTTTGGATGGGATTCTCCATTGGTTAGCTCCACCAGTTGATGCTGATTTCAGAGTGGCTACTTTTGACTTGGGGACAGAAGAAATTGGAAAGATGCAGTTGCCCAAATGCTACCCAGTCTTTTGCGACTGTATTTATTTGGGGACTTTAAGCGGATGGCTCTGTTTTTGGTCTTACCATAAACATAGTGATTTGGATGGCAGTTTGATGGATCCTTATGTAAGGATTGGTGTCTGGGTAATGAAGGAGTATGGTGTGATGTCCTCCTGGACCAAATTATTTGTGGTTACGCCTGAAATTTCGCATCGGTGCGGGCCTCAATATGAAGTATTTGTGCCTTTCTTATTCTCTAAAGAAGATGAACTTCTGGGCATCATTAGAAATTGCCGGGAACTGCTGGCAGTGAAGTTTAACATTAGAAATTTAACCTTTGAAGATGTACTGCGTTGGCCTCTGACCGATTGGAGCATGTATTATTCTTTTCCATACATGGAAAGCTTGGTTTCTATTGGAAAGAACAGCAGCAGCATGAAGACGAGAGATTTTTTTGCCTTCTGGTATCATTGATACTGTCCAAGAGAAATTGTAGGTTGTTAAGTAGAAAGCTTCTTTCTTGTATTCTTTTTCAAGAAAAGCTTCTTGCACTTTTATTCTTCTTCTTCATAAACTGAGACTGAGTGAGTGGCAAAGGTTCCTTGCTAAAAAACCAATAATTTTAGAAGTCTCCTTTTTTTCTATCGGGTCTTATTCATAGTGCATAAGGAAGAATCAACTAGTACTATTTCAAAGAGAACGGAGAAAAGAGATGAGAATAACACAACACCTTAAGAATGTTTTGTGAGTTACAATCCTAGAGCATAAAGTCATTATAAGAAAGTTTATCTGAAACAACAAAACAGTTTCGCAGCAAAATGCTCAAAATCTCATCGCTTAAGGTAACTTTTATTTTATTTTATAGACTTTTGCCAATATTTAATTTTTTTACAAGTTATTAACAATTTAATTTTCTTTGATATGCTGAGATTATTAACAATGTTTAAAAAATATTTTTTTCCAAATAAATAATGAAATAACTAGCATTACGGAAAAATCGAAAAAGTAGAAAAACGAACCATAATGATTGAAGTTTGTATAAGAAATTGAAGTTTCCCCAAATAAAAAATTCTCCTTGATTTGTTCGTGCAAAATAATTCGCAAACTCGTGATTCAATAACGGAAAATTGCTTACTATAACGGTGTTAATTAGTCAGGCAGATTTTGGGCATCCAATGCAGGGACCAATGGCATGAAGGGATGGATGTGGGGGTAACGGTAACTTAGATGAAATTGGGAAATAAAAACGTGGTGTATATAATCTCATAAGTTCATAACAGAATTCGAGAAGGAAAACCATTCTTGAAGACTTGAAGTGCTCTGTTTCTCTACTCCTCAACTCGAGTTTGCTAGGAATTGGGCCTTTATTGGGCCATAATCATCAAAATCCATCCACATCTTTCTTTCCTTGCCAAGCTCAAGATCAAAGCCCACAATTTTTTCAAGAAAATAGCCCTCCCAACCAAATCCTAAACGGCACCCATCTGATAAACATTGCTAATTTAGATCAATTACTTCCTAGTAATAATAATGATCTCTCTAATTTTGGGTTCCAAAGTTCTTGGGATGGTAATAATTAATAATGGAAATATGGGAGAAAATATTCTCGTCCCTAACTTTGCATACCATGGAAACGACAAATCGTCTACAGTTAGTCCATCATTTGAAAATCTACCAAGTTTGATGAGTTTTAACACCATTTTCTCTACTCCTTCATCTTATAGCTCCACTCCTTTGCATTCTTCGCCGACAACTTATGTCAATGGAGGCACAGAAGATGAGACGGATGGTTATTACCAAATAGTTTGAATAGCAATATTCTGTAACTAATAAAATATTGATCATATATTTATGTTTGGCTATTAGAATAATTGTACGCAGTTATATTAGAATTTCTCTCTTTTATCAATGAAGGAGGTACTAGATTTTTTTTTTAGTATATAGTATTAGTTTCCGGGGTTAAATAATAGTTTCAAGAATTAATTTGCTTGAACTATAAAAAAAAAATGAATTAATTTGGTTGAGATACATCACACCGTTCTGTTTCCTTCGCTATCTCGTCTCTAATTCCTATGGTCACTTACTCTGACATTTCATACAGCAACTGGCTCATAATCCAGTCCCAAGGAGGTACACAAAATTCTGTCATTTTTAACGTTTCTTCTTCCAGCTATTGCAACTAGAGATGTCAATACGGGTCCGCGGGTCCGGACCCGACCCGGACCCGGACGGACCCGAAATTTCCGGGTCTGGACCCGACCGGTCCCGTGAAAAAACGGGACCAATTTTCGGTCCCGGTCCCGGCCCGGCTAAATCGTCCGGGTCCGGGACCAGACCCGGACCCGAAATTTGTTTTTTTTAAAAAAAAAAAAAATTAAAATGTATTTATTTTTCTGTGTTCTTTTCTTTTTTTGCTTTTTTCTTTGCAAATTAATTAATAGTACAGTACTGATTCTGCTGAAACATACATAAACATAACTAACTTTCTCATCCAAAGTTCAAGTAATAGAATAGTGCCGAAACAGAAGTACCAAATATGAAATACCAATATTCAAGTTTACATTCCCCAAAATTCCCAAATAATAGTGCTGAAACAGAAGTACATAATTCAATTCTCTCCGACTTCAACCTCTCCAGCTTCATCTTCGATATCTAAATTCATCACATTTATACTAAGATCATCTAACTCATCTTTTATTTCTGCACAAATATGTAATTAAAAATGAGTAATACGCAAACAAATGATTAACTTAAACAAATTAAAACAATATTAATGAGATGAGAATGTAGAAAAAAAATTACCTTCAGAACCATGTAACCAATCCCTGGTGCAAAGTAGAGCCTCAACAATATCCGGTAAAAGTAAACTTCTAAACTTATCAAGCACTCTACCACCAATGCTAAATGCACTCTCAGAAGCTACGGTTGAAATCGGAATGGCAAGAATATCACGAGCCATTGCAGCAACTGCAGGATATCGAAATTGACTAGACTTCCAAAAGTTTAGAATATCTAGCGAAGCCCTCATATCAATCCTAGGATCATCCAAATATTGCTCAAGCTCCGACTTTTGAGGCATAGCATCCGATTGAATCACAACAAATTCCTATAAAAAACAAAATTTATCAAACACATATTCAAACAAAACTAAACTAAATTAAAGCATACATTTGCAATAAATTTATGCATAACATACCATTATCCTAGAAGTAGTTTGTCTAGAAAGGAATTCAATTGATGAAGAAGGAGGATCAATTGATGAGGTGATCGGACCACGTTGAGATGAACTTGTAGATGTAGCAGCATTAGCATACTCCATGAAAAGTAGTACCAGCTTTTCCATTAGAGACTTAGCCTTAGAAGGTCCAGCATGCTCACCATAAACCTTTGTAAAGCACCACTCAACAAAAGCAAATTTGTATCGGGGATCTAAAATCACAGCAAAAGCTAAAATCTCGCTAAAATCCCCCCAATACTTATCAAATTTTGCATACATAGGTGCTGCCATGGTTCTCATATACTCATCATCGCTACTCATTGCTTCTGTCAAAGTCATATAGGCTGAAAATACACCCGTGAAGTACAAATTTGCAGTTGGATATTTACTTCCCGAGAAAAGAACAGTCATATCATAAAAGACGCCCAAAAACTTAGACACCTTCTCTACAATATCCCATTCAATGCTGGATGGACAACAACATGTGAAGTTTGTATCGACCAAAGCTAAAGTTGCCAAAGCCCGACGGTAGTAAATAGCACTCTCAAGCATAAGATACGTTGAATTCCACCTAGTTGGAACATCTTGTTTCAGAGTTCTTCTACCATCAATTGAACAATCAACAACACATTCTAAGAATTTTTTCTTCCTAGTTTGAGATCCTTTCACATACTTGACACTTTCTCTTACTTTTTTTACAGCAGGATCCACTACTTTTTCTTTCAAACCATCTTGAACATAGAGATTAATTATATGTGCACAACATCGAATGTGAACATAATCTTCATTAAGAAACAACATTCCTCTATTCCTCAAATTAGCAATCAACAAATCAATAGATGAGTCATTAGCAGTTAAACTAGTAGTACCATCAATTTTAAAGCCTGCCCTGCATTAATTTAGTTCACCTTTCTTAGACTCCATCTCCCTATCTACTACCAGTTCTGTTTTTCCTTTTCTACTTATTACAAAATTAATTATATATATCAAATAAAAGTAATGTAACAATTAAAAAAAATCTTTTAAATTTGTCTCTTAATTTATTTTCCAGGTACGGGAAAGTGTTCAAGAGAATCAAGACCAATATTTTGGGAATTACAGGTACGGGAACGTTTTTGTCCCTGCTTACCCTAAATCAATTCAAGAATTATTTGGAGAATTATCAATCCTCAAACATTCTATTATCAGATTCGCACTAAAAAGTAAAAACTATTATAGCACTAAAAACTACTCTGATAATTACATTTTAAGAACACAGCCACCATGAGTTTCCGATTGAGGAAAAGAAGAGAAGAAAAATTGCAGAAATTGACAACGGACAGATTGAGGAAAAGAAGAGAAGAAAAATTGCAGAAATTGACAACGGAACAATCATCAAATCAAAACGAAGTATGCGATAACTTACCAATTACTAGAACGACGCTGCTGCTACCCGTGACTCACGATGACGATGATAGAGAGGAGGAGGTGGTGTGGGTGTGGGTGTGGCTGCTGCGCAGTGAAGAAAGAAGAGAAGAAAACGATGTGGAAAAAAATTTAGGTTAGAATCAATTAGATTGCCAATTCACGGGTCTCGGGACAGACCCGAGACCCGCCGGGTCTGGCCCGGATGGACCCGAAAAATTTCGGGTCGGGACCCGACCCGACCCGACTAAATATGGGACTGAAAATTGGACCCGGCCCCGGCCCGAATTGCCGGGACCGGGCCGGGTCTACGGGTCCGGACCCGTATTGACATCTCTAATTGCAACATTACTCACCAACTACTGTCCGTTTCAATGTCATTAAGACATTTCTTTCACAGCATACAAGCCTTCTCGCATTGCTGCAGGGGCACTTCTCGCTTCCGCTGTGATTGTACTAGAGCCACAGGTTTACAGTAGAATCAAGCAAGCATTTATTGATATCAAAATGGTAGGGCATCCAAGTCTTGAAAGCAGACGCTTCTTTTTCTTTACTAATAAAGAATTATTATGATCACTTGTCAAATTGATTACCAACATGATGGCAGGAAGAAAATCAGCTTGATGAACTGCAGGTGAAGTTCAATAAATTGGCAGTTTGGAACAATACTGACCCGACCAGCGTCGTTGCGTTGAACAGAGTGTTGAACATAAAGTTGGATCAACCCTATATACAGCAGATTACTGATGATACAGAGAGGAGAAGGATAGAAGAGCTGGTAAGTACTTGGAAAGATGCAGCAGCAGCAGCCTCCAAGGGGAAAGCTCGTGTGTCAGGATTCTCCAAAGCAGTGAAAGCTCGTGTGTCAGGATTCTCCAAAGCAGTGAAAGCTCGTGTGTCAGGATTCTCCAAAGCAGTGAAAGCTCGTGTGTCAGGATTCTCCAAAGCGGTGAAAGCTCCCAAGGCGGCTTTGGATTTGGCTGATGAAAAAAAGAAGGACAAATTGGAAGTTTCATTTCCATTGATGTGACAGCAGTTGTGGGAAGAGGCTGTAACCGACAGACAAGCAAATAAAAAATGTAAATGCTGTGTGCTCTAGACAGTAGGATACTTGCAAAGTTAATAGCATCAATAACTTAGCACTTATTCTATAGCATTTGTACTTTTGAATAATAGTTTCAACTCAGGATAATACTTGCCAAAGTTAACAGCATAAATATCTTAGTACTTATGATCCATATACTCTAGTATGCTAATTGAGCAAATGTACAAATTTTCAAAGTATTTCTATCCTCCAGACACTTATTTTGTGTACAAGTTTAGAATTGCACAGTTGCGATGTTCAGCATATGGTTGAGCAGAAAATTATAGGACAGTTTAGACTTTAGAGTAACATGCACATGCTGCAACTGAAACAGAAAACATAAAACCTGACCTCTTTTTGGTTGAAAAGCTTCTACCTAATGTCAAGCTTCTAAAAGAAGTACAAGTGGCGCATGTCCCTTTGCAGATATGTCCCCATGTGGCTGACTGTTCTAAAAATCCTGTATTCTGCATCAAGGCCATAACCAACAGGTTAGAGGTCAAACATGACATCGCAGAAAAAGGATTCAGCACTGACAAGAAATTAGTAATCATAGGAGAAAACATCTAAAATGCAATATCCAACTTTACAATCCTGAAAAATTAGCACACAATCAGCAGGGACTGACATTATCGTGCGACTAAACTGAGCTCCGCTTCAAGTAAAATCTAGCAATATGTTATACGCGAAGCTTGGATGGTTTTAAAAATAGTTTTGAAGTCATAATTAGGAAAATTCAGCAACAAATTCCCATAAACAGATTTGTAATTTGATCTGATAAAAACAATTTGAAGTCATCACTACCCTAGCAATAGCCCTCTTACTTCTTATTTGGTTTAACTTTTTTGCCATGTCAGCCTGGTGATACCATCTTCATTGCAAGTTGAAAACATGTAAAATCTTAAATTCAAGAATAGCTTCTATGGTAACAGTAGTATCTAACACACTTGCATTGTGTGGCTTCATGGACATAAAGACAAGCTAAAACAAGTATACCCAATGTGTACAAATGAAAGGGCTAAGAAGAAGCTTTCGAGAGAAAGAAAAGAAAGACGGGACTAAAAAGAAGTTTAAGGAACTAACTCCCTCCTCCATCAGGCGGCTCACTATGCTACTATCATCCAGATTAGGTTCAATTCTAGATGTGGTAGGATTCGTATCTGATGAAATAGAAGCATCATGGTTGTTAAATATCCAATCTGTTGCCTTCTCAATGTCAGCATCCTGTGAGATTCACATAAATTTGAGAGATAACTAAAAGCTCTCCAAGGAAATGTATGCAGTCTTACTTTATATAAAAATAAAAACTGAATTAGGAGATCTGATTTGCATTACTTTATCTAGGCACACTATAGTCTGTAGCCCTATCTCTAAAGGTACAAAAAAATAAACTGAGCCTAATTACCCTGCAACATCAGCAGGTATCATTTTATCTTCACTTCTAGGGCCTCATTCTCATCCTAGTGCTATTCTTTCAAGCACGGACATTGATAGTTAACCCCTGGCCTACTGCATAATAAGAATGCACAGAAACCTTACACTAGGACGCAAGTGTAGCTACAGACCTTTATTCTTCAGGCATGTCATTTTCTCAATGGAAAATGTACTATGCCTAGAAATAAAAATAAGGCCAAGTATTAACTATGCATATATGCAAATGCTGCAACCAAAACAGAAAACATAGATGTTGGCCTCTAATTAGAAGTTTCTACCTCTTTTGTGGTTGAAAAGCTCCTACCTAACATCAAGTTTCCCATTTTCCGAAAGAAGTGCAAGTATCCCATGTCCTTCGTGGGATTTATCGAAACCCCAAACTTTGTTATCGTTGAAATTAACCCACCCATGTAACGTCTTTAAAGGTATGAGCAACATAACACCACATTGAGTAAATCCCCCCCATGTGGCTGACCATCTCAAAACGCTTGTCCTGCATCAAGGCACGCAATCGACAGGTTAGAGTATGAACATGCCATCTGGATTGCAAAGTGTAAGCAAGATGCTCCTTCTCCCCCCAAGTATCCCACCCTTCGCACTCTTCCTCGTCTTCCTCGTCCAGCTTAGCGCGCTTCGGATCTGGCTCGCCGCCATCTCCCTCCGACTTGGAAACCAAGATGGAACCTCGGACTGGGAAGAAGGGATGTCGGACTCGGACATTCAATTGATAAAAGTCTCCCTTATATACAGCCACTGTTCTTTTATTTATAAAAAGAAAAAAAATTGATAATATTATTATCGTTATTACTCCCACTCTATTAATTAACTTTCTCAAATAGCAACACTTAAAAATGACAAATATTATACTCCGGGAGGGAGTACAATTTAGGGAAAAAGTACATTCAGTAGGCATTATTAGACCCCAGCCAGGCACTTTGAAAATGAAAGGACAATTTGCGCTGTTCATCGATACCGTCTGATATTTTACGATATTCGGTATACTAAATCATTGAAAATTTCTACTGTACCGTACCGAAATTGAATAAAATAAAAATGTTAGGTTAGAATCGGGTTAACTGGAAATTTCCAGTTCTGGTTGGGTTAGAACCGAATCGAACCAGAAATTTTCGGTCTGGTTCAGTTCATTTTTCTCAAAACGATGCCGTTTTGGTATTTTCTCAAAACGAAAACGACACCGTTTTGGTGTTAAACACGCAGTTTTGATTTTTTTTAAATAATATTTTGATTTATCAATTTATAAATAATAACCTAATATTATAAAGATATTTTAGTATGATAAATCTTTAAATTTTATGATACAAAACATATAAAAAATTAAAGTGACTAAATATTACTCCCTCTGTCTTCCAAAACATGTCGTTTTGGAACAGAGGGAGCAGGTAATGCCCTTCCTTTCTCTTTTTTTATTTTTATTTATTTCAAATTGAACCTTGATTTTTTTGTTTAAAAACTAGTCAACCCATCCTTCAATAGTACAAAAAATATGGGACTAAAAAGGCAAAAAAATGTAGAATAAGACAAGCAAAATGAAAATTATTATAAATAGTAAGAATCCGTAGGAAAGTGGCATCCTTTAGAAGACGGAGGGAGTAATAAATAATGAGTATTAATATATTTAAATGCAATGAATATATTTAACAAATATGAAGTCAAGAAGTATCGTGTTTCATATCGAGCCTAACATATACACATGAAGAATTTTCAAGTATAATCATGCTTCATATGAAGACAAGATTAGATCACTTACATTTAAAGCTTTAAAAATATCCTTTAACAATACAATAGTTAATTAGTTATACTCATGTATTGCGTACACACATTAATGCAATTTAAATTTAAATCCCAAATCTCTACACAATTAACTCGGGTAAATAATGACATTGAAATATAAATACCATAAATCTAAATCATAAAAAAATGATGAATTTTAATTAAGTTTAGAAGAAAAGAAAGAAGATGTGGAGTTAAATTTAGAAAACATCCGTAATAAAATTTTATATTAAAAATAATAAATAAAAGAAAAAATAAGGAATTTTAATTAAGTTTAGAAGGAAAAAACAAAGATAAGAAGTTAAGTTTAGAAAGAAAAAAAAAAGAAAAAAAGAAAATGTAAGCTTGGTGATTTGAACCTCTCCCTTTTAAGGTAATAGGTAAAATTTTAACCATTAAATCAAATTTGTACTTTGATATGTGCATATATATTTATTTATATATCTATATAAATATATATAAGAACCGGTTCTCCCGATTCTACGGTCCGATTTAAATTTTTTAGAGTTGGAAAATCGGACCGAACCGGAACAGTACGATTCGATTCACTTTTTCGAAAAAGAAAAGAAAATCGAACCGAACCGACGGTTCCACTTCGGACCCATTTTTGTACACCCCTACACACAACTATAACAATCCAACAAAAGCCTACCATCTAATCTAACATCATGATATCTTCTCATTGTGCTCACCACCCTCACTCCTGACCCGATTAAAGACACGTAGCTTATTCGATTTTAGTAGTTTTCTTCTCATCTCTAAAATAAAATAATGCATCTAATGATAATTTTGATGTTTATTCATAAAAAAAGAAAAGAAAATATAGTACCCACCAAAGCATATGCTCATTTTATGTAGTATTATCGTTATTTTTTTTTTAGGTTATTATTTTTTTCTTCGACCACACGAACAAGAACAATTGAACTATACCGGATCGTGGGCCCCGCCGCATCCTCGAAAGACCATCACCATCAAGCTACATCGACGGCCCCCACATCTCCACGTTGCGGTACACCTCTTGTACAAGTGTCCAAAAGCCAATAATTTTCCGTTTTTATGACCTTTTTTTTTCTCACTCACTCACTCACTCACTCACTCTCTTACGCGAACAAAGCCAACGAATTTGGATCCAATTCCCTTATCCCATCTCCATCTCCTTCAAGCAATTACATCCTTCTTCCAGGTACCTCTCAATTTCCTTCAACCTTGCCTCATGTTCAATTTTCATTGTTTTTTTCTTTTATTTTCCTTTAAAGTTTAGATTCTTTGGTATATAAAGCTCTCATCTTTAGTGTTACTTACATCTTCTAATATCGAATCGATTTGACCCATCATAAGCATTCCTTGCGGGAGCAAACTTCAAGGGGTCATTTTGCTTCGTGTTCTTGTAATTGTGTTTGGGGAAAGTTTTAAAAGTGCTTTTGGAGTGAGGAAGTAATCAAATTTTAGCATTTGGATTGTTTGTAATTGGTCCAAGTATCTCAATTTTGATTCTTTTTCCACCTTGGAAGTGCTTCCAAGTGCTGTGTTGCTACGTATATCAAACGGTTAAGATGAATATTGATGTTTTTTTTCTTTTCCCAATCACAGGGTTGTTAAGAATTTACGACAAAATAGTGTGATGGATAGGCTCAAGGACCCTGCTCGGCTCATGATCGTTTCAGATCTTGATCATACGATGGTGGACTATTGTGTATATGGTTTGTGATTTGTTCGGTCATACTATATGAGGTTGTTTTAAGTATGTTGTCTTTGTCGTGCAGGTTGATCATCATGATACTGAGAATATGTCTCTTCTTAGGTTCAATGCATTGTGGGAAGCTTATTATCGGCATGATTCTCTGCTGGTTTTCTCCACTGGAAGATCGCCCACACTTTACAAAGAGTTGAGGAAAGAAAAGCCCATGTTAACGCCAGATATAACCATTATGTCTGTCGGAACTGAGATCACTTATGGTACCGCTATGGTTCCAGATGAGGGATGGGTTGAAGTTCTGAATCAGAAATGGGATAAGAACATAGTCACTGAAGAAGCTAAAAAGTTTCCTGAGCTTAAACTTCAGGTCTTTCAAATAAATAAAGGATAATTGCATCTCATTCTATGGTTATACTGTGCTTTAGAATTAACATTTTGTTTGATGCAATACTATTCTGAAAGAAACTGATGGTGCTCATTGAACAAAATGATTTTTGTGCTTGCAATCGCTGAATAATGAATTATTATCTAATGCAGTCAGAGACAGAAATACGACCTCACAAGGTTAGCTTTTATGTTGATAAGAGCAAGGCGCAGACTGTCATGAAGGCACTCGCAGAGATATTTAAGAAGCGTGGGGTAAGGTTCTTGTTTTGACTAGGAATTATTTACATTTTGAACCTTGTATGATGCTGCATAACTAGAGAGCTGATCTTTCTGAACGTAATGAGTGAGTGTGATCTTTAGCCTCCTCTCTGCAACTCCATCTCCCCTTTTCTTTTTGTGCTCTTTCCTTCTTGGTATAAGTCTGCAACTGCTATCATTTCTACTAACTTATCCTTTGTTTTTCTGCCTCCACTAGTTGGATGTTAAAATAATCTATAGTGGAGGAATGGATTTAGATATACTACCCCAAGGAGCTGGCAAAGGACAGGCTCTAGCATATTTGCACAAAAAGTTCAAGGCTGAGGGAAAACTACCTACGAACACCCTTGTTTGTGGTGATTCTGGCAATGATGCTGAGCTATTCAGCATTCCAGATGTACATGGAGTGATGGTGGGTGCTACCCCCTTATGTAGTTCTTTGCCAAAACATTTTTCAGCCATATCACTGTGTTAGTTTATGTTGCCTCAAGTGATTTGTTCTTTCCCTAAGGAATAAATGTCTTCCTCTCTTCCTGTAGGTTAGCAACGCACAAGAAGAGCTATTGCAGTGGCATGCTGAAAATACTAAAAACAACGCTAAAATAACCCATGCAAAGGAAAGATGTGCATCTGGGATCATTCAAGCTATAGGCCATTTTAACCTTGGCCCGAATACTTCTCCAAGAGACATAAAAGAGTTTGCAGATTGCAAGCTGGGAAATGCTAGTGCCAGTACTGAATTAGTTAGATTTTTCTTGTTCTATGAGCGATGGAGACGTGCAGAGGTTGAGAAACATGAGACGTATTTGGAAAGTGCAAAAGCTGATTGTGTAAGTTCTCACGCGCGCCCCCCCCCCCCCTTTTCAATTTGTAGTGCATAATGTATGTTTGGAGCTTGGTACTCCTGATACTGCTTGTAAGAACTTTTCCTGGATATTTCTTCAATTTTTTCTTCTTTTTTTACATTACTGAAATTATTGCAAAAACAAAAAATATCAGCAAGCCATAATGTTATCTACCTGAACACATATCAATAATTGATTGAAAATTACTGAATTATTTTCAAATTAAAATCATAAACATGAATTGATATGAAGTTCCACTACTAATGCATGGCATCATTGTTCCAGTCATTTGTTTTGTATGTTTAGAACAAATGGTTGTTTGATGGTGTGCTATTTACTTGCGTGTCCATTTCTACGTTTAGGTATCATCATGGGTTGAAATTTGAGCTTTATGCATATGTGTCCCCCAACCTTTGTAGGAAAGGTAAAGCTTTGCGCTTTGTCCTAACCTGGTCAGGTAATTGTCTTCATTTTTGGCAGGATTCCTGTGGTGTTCTTGTCCATCCATCTGGTGTTGAGAAACCTCTTCATGAGGCTATAACTGGATTGAAAAAGCACTATGGCGACAAAAAGGGAAAACAATTTCGGGTTTGGGTGGATCGGCTGTTGTCTAGAAAGATTGGTTCAGACATGTGGCTAGTGAAGTTCAATATGTGGGAATTACACGGTAAGACTCATTGACCATTACATAAGCATCATCAAGAATAACATAACTGCCTTGTTTTCTCTCTGTTTTAGTTCTTTTTATTACATCATGGTTTCTCGAACTTGCTTGGGATCTCATCTTGCAGCATTTTTCCTTATTTAGTTGTAATGTAGAGTGATTCTTAATATTTTATTTGCTTTATATGGGGATGAAAGAGCCTTAAAATTTAGAAATGACCTAGTTTTTGGGCCAATGACAAGCAAGTTCAAAGCATCATAATGCTTTGTTGTAGAGATCGTACACCGTCTTAGGCCAACAAGGTTGGTGGGAACCCTTTTTTTCTTAATTCATTCAGAAAGCAGCCACTGTAGCAAAATGAAGCCATTCTGGATCAGTGAACTCTAGTTTTAGGAGTTGGTTCTGGAAATTTATTACAGACAGTTTATCCTATTCATCTTTTGCAACTTCTACAACTTCATTGAAAACTGCTTAAGGGTAGAACTGTTTGCAAATTCTCTAATCGGATGAATCTCTGCTAATATGAATGTGTCTGGCATTTCATGGTTTGGTTTTACATGCTCAATATTCGTTGTGTTCCTTGCAGATAAAGAGCAATTCGGTTGTGTGAACACCTGCATAATAAACTTCAAGGTACGTTTTGATACTAACGAATTAGATTTTATACTAGATTACTACTTATTCTTAAAGATGATCCAATTTTTCATTTTGGGTTTTGAAGGAGGGTAGTTCTTCAGGCGCGACCTATATGCACGTGCATCAGACATGGCTGGAAGGACATGCAGCCAAAGATGAATCTACCTGGGTGTTCTAGCTGCCGCTTGTTGCCAGCAACCCCAACTTCAAATCTTCATATGCCTCGTCCCAGTAAAATCCTTACATTGAATAAAATGAAATCAATTGAGAGGTTATTGTTTTTTTTCTCCTCTTTGTAGTTTGTCCATTCTTCTATGAACACACAATATATGAAGATGGCTCATTACTTGATTATTTAATGCCTTTTACAAATCCTTGGTTTTGTTCCTTGTCAGTGCAGATTTCGGTTTTTTTTTCTGTGTTATAATTACAATCCAGTGGAAAATGGCCTTGAAAGTTAAAACTTAAAACAACGTAAAAAAGGAAAATAAATCAAAGTTACTAATAGTACAAAGCTGGTTGATTTCCAAAAAAGATAAAACTTAGATGACTAAAGCCTAAACAGGGAATAAAAATGAGGCAGTAGCGAAAAAGTTTTATAAAGGGCCCAACCGGGTTCGAACCGGTGACCTATTGATCTGCAGTCAATTGCTCTACCACTGAGCTATGGACCCTTGTTGTGAACGATTTCAAGTAATTATGTTTAATACTTTAATTGAAATGGAATCTTGCACATTGTTCACCAAGTAAAAGGGATTAGGTGTTACCTAAACTTTAATTACTCTTAATGTTATACAAACCTAACTACGATAATATATATCAGTGGTTTCAATTGTAATTTTAAAAACTTAATATAATCCTTTGCTTTTTCAACCATTCTCTAATTTTGTTCTTTTGTAATCGTTATAGTGGAGCTATGAACATATTTAATAAAATATGAATCATAAACATGCTAGTATCCCATATATTTTTTTTATACATTATCTTGAGTATTGAGAAATGTAATTATATATTTTACGATAAATTTATATTATAAAAAATAATATATAAAAATGATGTATCCTTAAGTATATTATATCTTGAAATTTAAAATTTACCATATTGATGACTCATATCGTGTCGTGTTAGTATCTATGCTTTATAGACTCTCATATAAACTTTTAATTATGAGGAAATTTCAATTTTATTCTCCGAACTTTTATACTTTCTTCATTAGGTTTTTTAGGTACGAATCGAAACCGTCTAATTTAGTAGCAGACATTTTCGGCCTTTTTCAATTTAGTCCTAGTGTAAAAAATATATCTGGGATTAAATTGAATGGTTTCGTAAAGTCTGGGATTAAATTGGATGGTTTCGTACCTAGAAGATCTGATAAAAAAACATGGATACATACAAGAAGAAATTGAAATTCTCCTTTATTTATTTATTTTTATTTTTATTTTTGGATAATTTTATTTAACCCTTCAAACTTCCAATTAAACTCAAATACTCCCTTAAATAAAAACAAAGTCGGTACACAAACATTACGAGAATTGCAATCTCCCCTCTCTATCGTCCAGTTTATCATCCAAATTGTAGGAAAAAATTAAAAAAACAAGAAAAGGAATTAATTTCTTTAAATAACAAAAATCATTATAAAAAAAGACATTAATGAAGTCAATATCTCAAAACTCATGCATTCAATATTCGGACGAATTCAATATCTGAACATCAGAACATTAATGAAGTCTACCACAAGAAATTACAGTAATAATTTGTTTGATTTGTTCAAACGATACAAAAGTTTACAATAATACCCCTCTAAATTTTAATAAATAACATTTTAAAATTAATTTATAAGAATATTTTTAATATTAAATAATTATCATTTTTTTATATTAAATAAATTGACTAATAAATATTTATTTTTTATCATAAAATAATTAGAAAATATTATTTGAGAGTAAAGTTTTTACCTAAAATATCAGAGATTTTTAAAATATTACTCCCTCTGGACCATATTAATTGATTTTTTAAAACAGTAACATTCAGTAAAGTAAACACTAAAAAGTCAAGTAAAATGTACAGTAATATTCCGTAAAAAAATGACAATTATTGCGGTTTTGAGAGAGTATAAGCGTATTTATTATGATAAATAAAAGTAAACTAAATCGGGTAGTGCTACTCGTACATACAGGTGCAGCAAAAGACGCATCCCCAAGTGACAACCCCTATCTGACTCCCCACCTATCACGCCACGTGTCTAGTCCAAAGCAAATAAATCTAACATCCCAACAAAATGGGAAAAATAAAATTTGGTCATGAGACTATTAATGAAGTATCAATTTGGGTACTAAACTTTACTTTGTAACAACTGTGCCACTGCCGCCATCTTTATATGAGATTATCTATCTTAAAAACGTTTACATAGATGAACGACGATTTTAACCGATGTTTTATCATTTTAAAAATCTATTTTTTTCAAATTAATTATAATATTCTCAAAATTGTACATATGATTAAAACATTTATTTTTCAAGATTTAACAATATAATCATTATCTATTATAATATATATTGGATTAAGAATAATCGATTATTGATATGGGTGTGAAAGTTACCTCTGACGATATTTGATTGGGGTGACAACAATTTAATCAACTTTGATAACTCCACCAACAATCATCCCAAAAGAAAGTTTAGCCACTAAATTAGAAATTCAACCGGTAGTCTAGTGGCACAATTGTCATAAATAGAAGTCTAATGGCAAAATTGAGAGTTTTGTGATAATCTGATGATCAAACTGTCTTTTATCCTAAAAGAAAAAAGAAAAGACTTATCCACTTTTTTGAAATCCTTTAATATATATATTTTTTTATTTCGTTCACATCCAAAATCCAAAATCCAGAGAGCCCTCCAATTCCAAGCCTTTCCATCACTATAAAATATAAATACGTCCACATCTCTCTCTCTCTCTCCTCTGTTTTGTTGGAGTTTTCAGATCTAAAAAATCTCAGTAAGGAAAAGACATGGATTTGAGGATTGTGTATGGTGTGGTGTTCCTTTCCTTCTCGTGCGCCTGCTTCAAGCTCCTCCACCTCTTCCTCCATCCAGTCTTCTACTTCACCTCCTGATCATCGCTACGGTGGACCCCGCACCTCGATCTAATCCTGATCAAGCGGCCTCAATCCGATGTGATAGATTAATTACTTGGTCAGATCTTTGCATATCTTTTCATCTTTCCTTTTTTATTACTCTAATATTTATAAATATACAGAAGAAACCTTAAATGATGTAATGGGTTGGGGAAATTAATTAGGAATTACATGAAACTTTTTGCATCCGACATGTAGTTCGTTACTACTCTTCTTCACTCGTCTGTTTTAGTTAGTTACTTTCAGTAATTTGACCGTTGAATTTTGAGTGTATGATTATATTCAATTTGTTGTTAAACAAACAAAAACCTTGTCTTTGATGCTCTGAATTTAACAATTAAATTCTAATAAAAATACCGAACTTTTGTGTACGTTGTGTGTTGATTATTTTATTTATTATCAATTTGTTTAATTAAGACGAGTAAAGCAATTTATTACTCTCTTTTTTTATTCTTATTTGTCTAAATAATGACAAAAGTACGAGAAATTATTAGATACATACGATTGGATCTAGATAAAAATTGGTTCGAAACTCTTGGTTTACTGTTTCTCCTTAATAAAATAAAAATGAACCAAAAAGAATAGGACTTGCTACTTTAACTATTCACACTTTTCTTGTGTTTGAGAGCTGGTGTGAAATCTTTTTGAAAAATTAAAAAAAACTAAACGGGCCACAACCCCAAAAGCCCAACTACACACCATGTAGGCCCATCTTATCAACTACACTGCATTCGTAGTTGTAACTTGTATGTAAAAAAATATCAAATTGGCATTATTTTTATATATATGACATAGTTTCGATGATCCATAAAACAAATTCATAAGTCACTCGTTTTTTGCAAAATGGTTTAGGACAATTTTTTATTTAGCATGGTTTTTCTTTAAAAGTGAGCACAATTGTCCATATCCGATCGTTTCAATTGGAATTTGAAACTAAATCTAAATTGAGTCGCTTAAGTTAGATTCAAAACCGAACAATTACCGTAGTCAATCAATAATTGAATTGAATTTGGCATAGTATCATTGCAATTTGGATCCGACACTCATAACTGTAGGAAAAGAAAGGGAAAAAAACTTACCACTCCATCCACCATGAAAGATGAACGAGGAGACAAGTAGCCAATATGTCTGTAGCTTAGCTGGTCATAATGTCCCGGTTGAATCTGTCATCAGTTGCTATCTTGTTGATGATACTGACTCATAGCAGCAGACGCTGCATTTACAGCGACCATTCCTAGAATCTGTGTCTATGTCATCGTCTTGCATGCAACAAACACAAGAATGAGTAGTCATGAAGGCAGATGGAGTGGGATAGATCCTACATAATTGAGCACCAAAATGCAGGCCTACTAAAGCACCAATTTAGTCTTCTATAGTTTTAGAAGTTTCTACTTAGGAAGATAAAAATGGGTCAAAAAAACTAGAAAAACGAAGAGCAAACAAGAATTTATTTAGATTGCACCTGGCCAGAAGAATGAGTGCTTTGAGTTTATCTTGTTTCTGAATTATGCAATCTGGGTTGGATGATGCAGATGAGGAAGAGACAGGAGAGAGTCAAGAACTAGACTAGAACTAGAACTGGACATGTATGGCGAGCATGGTGCATGCTAATTTGTGCTCATGCTCATCCATGCACCTTCACCATGGCACTTCGTGCTCATGCTCGCCATATAGGTCGCCAAACAAGATTATCATAGCAATTAATCTTGTAATAGTGTTGTGAATCTGTACCAACAAATTAAAACTAGTTTTTAAAAAATTAAATTAAATTAAAACTAATTAGGAGATGAACAATGAGTATTATCAATGTAAACACAACACACAAAATGCTGAAGGGTTCAGTACTGCTAAACTGAGTTTTGTAGGCGAATGCAATGCAATTATGCTATATGGGTTGGAGGATGAAGATGAGGAAGAGACAGGAGAGTCAAGAACTAGACTAGAACTAGAACTGGATCTGCATTTAATGCCAGTGATCCTACAAGAAATGCTAAGGTACGCAGAACTAATTAATAGTTAGGATCTCTGAAACTAAAAACAAAACGGGAAACAAAATTTCCAAATTTGTAAAATTGTGTGCGCCAATCTCTGATATATATAGGAGAACTATAGAAGTGGTAGAGAGCAATAATAATGGTAAAGATGTTTGAAATTGAAAGAGGTCAGGTTTGACAGAAGCTCCTTGCATTTATGACACAAGTGTAGACTGGAGCAGCTCTAATACTACACAAAACCAGGTAATTTTTAGGTTCATTAGTTCTGTCAAGGGTCAAGGGTTAAGGATGAAGGGGTCAAGTTGTCATTAGTTCTGAAGTTAGTAATGCATGTAATTATACTAAAATGGAATAGGATTAACTAAATTCATCTTGAAAAATAATGACAAATCACTAGATTTTATACCTAAAGCTATTCCCCATATATGTTCCTTAGATTGTCCTGCAAAGAAATTACAGAAATGTTGTAATTGTTTTAAAGAAGTTGTTTGGCATGACATGTTTTAAGATAAAATTCAACCCCATTCATCTTTAAGGCATACAATGTAGTAATTAATGAACACTGATCAACTAAATTCTTTTATAATTACATAATTACAAACTTAGTTAATTAGAGCTAATAACCTGTTATATAGTTAAGTAACTAGCATTTTTCTTTAACAAATTTGTAAAATGGAATAGGATGGACACGCTCGGGTCTTTAATTCATGAATCAACTACAAAGACATTAATTCATCCTAATCAACAATATTTTATCCTTTTTAATTGATGGAGGGAAAATAGAAAATGTACGAGTATACTTTATAATTGAAGTAAAAAAAATAAATTATTTAACTTTATAATGTCTAAACTTTATAATATAAGTAAAGAAAAGTCATGTAACTCATTCAGTAAAAAAATTAGTTCCTCCGTTTGTGATTACGTGTCTCTTTTCGATCTGCATATAAACCAATATCATATTGGACGCAATTATTGCAACTTGGGAAGCTTGTGGATGAAGTTGCAGAACAAGATTTCTTTGAGCCGAAGAGAAGAAAAGAGACCTAAGAAATTCGCGGGGATTTTCTTTTTCAATTTAATTTCTTGATTTAGACGAACAAGTGAAGAATTGAGAGTGTGTTTTGTGTTGTGCTTATGATTTTGTGGACATGTATATAAGCTACGGAGTAGAAAGTGAGAAAATGACTCATAATTGTGAAGCTGCAGAATAGAAAATGAGAAAATGACTCATAACTATGAAGCTGCAGAATAGAAAGTGACCAAGATAGAATAATAACATAAGACAAAATTAGTAATTAAAGATAAAGTTAGGTTTTTTTTTCTTCCATACGTATTAGATAATTTCAATTCAAAGACTTCTCTTCCTCCTTTAAGCACTAAAAAAAACTGTTTTTTTCTGACGGCACAATTCCATTGGAAAAGCCAAAAATTCCACCCGAAATGGAAGATTTCAACGGAACGCCGTCGCAAAAGCTCCGTTTAAATTCGTTTCGTAAGAAACTTGAATTTTTTATCAAAAAACTGGTTGGAAATACCTCGCGACGACATTCGGTCAGAAAAACGTCGAAAAGAACATTCATTGGAAAAAAATTGAATTTCTTGAACACATTTCGACGGAGACATTCGGTCGAAAATTGGAGACATTTTTGACCGAAATTTCCGTCGCAAAATTTTCTGACCTATTTTGAAGTTAGTAATGCATGTAATTATACTAAAATTTCATGTGTTATAATTTAATTCATCTTAATAAATCACTATTAAGAATTTAAGACAGCAACACATTAAATGAGTTGAAAGAAAAATTCAAAATCGATCTTAAAAAGAAAAAAATCAAGAATGACAAACTGATATCCTGCTAATCCTTCCAAAATTACATTACAAATAATCATAATTATCTAGAAAAAAGTAAGAATTAAAGAGATAGGTTAGCAAAAATATATAACTAATAACTTAAAAGAATGTAAATAAAAAAGAATAAGGAGTACTGTTTTTAAGGAAATGGAGAAAATAACGATAATAGTGAAATAATAAAAGCAGAAAAAACGTGAATCAGGCCCATACTTAGCCCATTGTATTATTCAAGCCCATTAATAAATTAAAATACCATGTCCCATTTTTTTAATTTTTTTTTCGTTGTCTTAATCGCTGGATTAAACAATGTTCCATCGAATTAATCTGTGGACTTTCTTGCGGAAAGCCTGCCATAATATTGTTGAATTAGTGCTTTCATTTTTCAACTCATGATACGTGTAATTCTCTACATAAGTACTATATAATTAAGAAACATGCTTGCATGTTAATTGCCATCGAAATTAAAACTCTGATTTGATTGGATGCACCTGCGGTCTTGGAATTATAGGACAATTCTGCCTGATATTATTTTATTTATTATTCATGTACATTTCTGTAGAAGAAGTCTGCTGGGAGTCGTAGATTCTAGAGTTCTTGAACGATCATGTTGTGATTGTTACACACACATGCTTGCGTTGCGTTTGAGTACCAAGTTTATCTAATTTGATAATTCGACTAAGTCAACTTTCTTTAATAAGAAGACGCCATCTGCTTCCCTATTTGGGTCCAAACTAATCACAGCCGGCAGACGTCAAGCACAGCAACCAAATATTCAAATACCAAAGAGACTTTTTCAAACTAGCCGACCGAATGAATTAAATTATTCAACTCATCATTTCCTTATATCTTTGCAGTCTAAATAGCACCAAATCCAAAATCCAATATACACTTAGAAATCTCTCAAAGAGTAAAGAAAGATAGAATCCGCAGCACAAACCAAATCAAAAGAAATGACGAGAGAGTATTTGCAGGGACCAAGGCCTTCACCTCTAGTGGTTAGCAGCAGCAGCAGGGATTCTTCGAAGATGAAGAGGACAGATCCAAACCAGCCTGTGGTTGTTTATCTGAAATCGCCGGACGTAATTCATGTACGGCCCGAGGAATTCATGGGTCTGGTTCAACGACTTACAGGCAAACAAAATTGAATCACGTTGAGTTTTTTTGATTCGTTCGCATGCTTCTCTTTTTAAACATAGATAGATGTGTAAATAATAAGAATGTTCAAACTCCAAATCTTACCTTCAAAGTTCATTGATTGGTTCCCATGTTAATTAATTAGACCATTTGCAAGTGGAATCTTAATTAGTTTAATTTGCGTGCTCCTTTCTTCATTTTCCTAATAGTAAAACTCATCTGGGATCTTTTGTTTTATTAGCGAATTTTTTGGGGGCCAAATAGAGTTATATTTTTTTTAGAGGCTAAAATACGTTAATTGAAAAAGATAAAAGCTCCAAAAATAGTTGTATAAAATCAAAAAATTTGGGGGCTAAAATAACAAAACACTATAAATATAAAAACAAATTATCGACATTTTATAGTGCTTTATTTAATAACTTCTTTATATTAATTGTTTATTTAATTACCTCCTTATATATACTCTTATTTTTTTTATTTAATTACTTCTCTGTTACGATGGAAAGCTTACATAGCATGCCATGTGATCGATTGTTGTCATGTGGTGACAACACATATGGTGATGTGGCACATGACACATAATCATTTTAACTTCAAATGATGACATAACACGTTCCCATCATCACCCCATGCCACATGACACATGATGTGGTAATATGTCACTTGCCTAATGATATTTTAGTGCTGATGTGACAATATTTTTGGATAAAAAATTGAACGATGTAATCTTTTAATTACGATAGGGGGTCATTAAACTAACAATTAATATAGGGATGGGATCAAATAAAACATTAAAATACAGAGTGTAAAATGTCATTAAACTAATATAAAACCTTGAAGGACCATTTTGAACAAATCTAGAAATTTGGGAAGCCACAAGCCACAACCCCTAAAGCTAAAAGGAGGCGAAATCGTTCAATAATTCCTTGTAAATGCAGTATATTGGGTGTGCATTTTTCTGTCAATTATTTCAATGTGAGCGGTCGGACACATTAAATGTTAGTCTCCTGGTGCGATTGTAGGAAGGCAAAACCGTTGAGCAAGTAAAAATTCATTGCACATGTTAGCAACTGATGACTTTTGGAGATCTAGGGCACATAAATGATAATCGATTGTGGGCCATACGATACTTCATTAAACTAAATAAAACAAACTCAAGGGACTATTATGAAAAAAAATTAAAATTTTGCTGGAAGCTCCATCACTAGTCCTAAATTGAGTATGGAAAATAAAGACGACTACGAGAAAGTTACCTTTTAAAATGCGACTATGCTCGAACATTTAAATTTCTATAAAAAAAGTAAAGAGGACACTTAAAAAAAGTAAAGAGGACACTTAAAAAAATTGGGAAAAAAAATACTCTTAATATGAGAAAAACTTAGGTGAACCTTGGGTAGGAGTGAACTTTTTTTTTTTTTTTTAACCACGCAGGCAAATAAAAGTAAAAGTTAAAACCGACGCCGTTTGGAACATTTATCCACTAATAACACAAAATGGGCCTCGTATATGGACTCCAATATTGGACCCACAAAAAATTGTCCAAGGCCTGAACTTTTTCGGCCCAATTATCCACATTCCCACTCCCCTCTCCAAGACTCCATCTACCAACCCACTGACTGTCTAACATCCCTAAACCAAAAATCCAATCCTCGTCATCAACAGCGGGAGGGAAATCTAATTATACGAAATCATTTGAAAAGTAAAAGAAAACCTCTAAAATCCCTCCATGTCCCTCCTCCTCCGCTTTCCTCAGTCCTCACCATTTCGTAATCCGAAACCCTAGATTCGCTTCAATCTCAGATCCAAAAATCCCCGTTCGTTCGCAGCAGTATAACCTCTAACTGCTGCTTTATGCTTGTAATCGGAGCACGGCGAGCTCTCATATTGGCGGGGGAGTTTGTGACGGCGGCGCTTGCTCATGGCGAAAGTTGCTACTCTTCAAATTAATGGTGCGGCTTTGACTATTGGCCCTATGGTCAAGCGGAAGACTCCGTCGGAGCTCCGGGTATGTTCTTTTTATTAACGCTATTCAGTGGTATTTTTGGTATTTCACTTATGTTCGAATGTCATTGAAGCGGTTGTTGGTGGGTGTGTATGGTTGTAGGGGGAGCAGTTGAAAAGGTCGAATACTGTTGTAGAGATTGTTGATGAATCTCCTGCTGCTGCCCCATTTCTTAGTTCCAGCAAGTAAGTATGGTTGGCTATCGATTTTTTATTAGTTTCTTTATTGTTTCTTTGTGGTTTCTTGCCTGATTCTAGTTGTGCTATCTTTCAGTAATAATACTAGTGAGGTGGATAATAATGCGGTTAAGAAGCCTGAGGTGTCGAGGTTTCCAAGATACATTGACACCCGCATGGACGAAGTGTTTCCTGCCAAGAAATGCCGGCTTAGATTTCTCTCCATGAAAGAAAATGCCAAGGTTGTTCTTTTCTTCCGGTTTTGATCCTTGTTGCTTGAATGTGGTTTCTTATTTTAATAATATACTAATATGTCCCTAATTTTGAGCAGGAAAATATATCAACTGAGCAATCTAGTTGCCTAAAGAATCTCTCTGTGCTTTCAAATTTGGCTTCTAAGAGGCATCAAATTTCCGGGTTTGCTTTCTAGCCCAAGTTTTGCTAACATAAGATATGAGTGAACACTTTCATGTTTTTGTAATGGATCTGTAATTTGTGTTATTTTGCCCTTGTAGTCCAAAGGATGCGGTTTCGTCTGCTCAAGTTTCTAACAATGGGACAATGCAAACTAGTCAAACAATTCAAAGATGTAGTCAAAGTATATTTCGTAGTGTTACTGAGCTTTCCTCAAGTGGGGACCGATCATCTGGTGCAATTGTTGATATGGTACAGTTTTGGTAGAAGTTTTATGTTGTTGGTTAGTTATGGATTGCCTATTCTGAAAATTAGTTACTTACTGTCATAGGATAAGGCGTTAAAAGGTCTATTCGCTAAGGAGCCGCTAACCAAATCTGGGCTAACTTCTGACAAATTTGGCAATAATGCGTCAACTTATTCAGGGAATTTCTGCTCTGAGTGCCACGTACCTGGCCAAAAGGTTCCTCTTGATTTTACTTTAAAGACAAAAATGAGGGTGGCATCCTCTTGCTCAGTGAATTGGTGAGTTAGAAGATCTCTTATTTTCGCCTATAGTTTGTGTTGCTGTGTGTAATCTTTGAATTCAAACTACTTGAGTTTCAGGGTTTGTTGATGTTTGGTGAGGTGAGTGAATTGAAATTTCCCAGTTCATGATTTTGCTTATGTACAAGTTACTTGCTATTCCTCGCTATCTTTATGCTCTATTATCTAATGTAATTTGGAGATTGAATTGTCATTCTCATGCTACTATACACTGAAAACATAAACTAAGTGCATTATGATAATGTGTGGAGTAGCTTAAACCAATAATTCAGATCTGAGACTTGAAGTGTCTTGTTTTAACCTAACTTAAGATTGGTTAAATGCCAATTTAAAAAAAAGAAAAGAAAAAACTTCTTAATGTTGAGGAAGACATTGCTGGGGTGAATGATCTATTAAAAGAAGAATGCCTTCATTTATGCTTACCATACAGCACCCTTAGTTCTTAGCTTAACTATACATTTGACAAGTTGAGTATCTTTGTGATGCTACACATTACATTTTGTCCTGTGAATTATGTACTAATTGGATTTTAATTTATATGGATGTGCGTCATTAGATTTGCATTTATATCTATAAACTATTGCAATGCTGAAGAGTTTGAGGGATTGTGAAATGCTGTTAACAAATGTGATGATAATGTTAATTGGTTATTGTGTATCGCTTATCATCTTGTTTTGCAAAAATATTAGGATCCATAGGGCAATTATGTGCAGTACCTACAATGGCATGCCACAGTTTACATCCCAGTGTGAAGATAGTTGTACCCCGGGACAAGCATTGACTTCCCAAGTCCTTAGTTCTAAATCTTTGCATTCGTGGGTATACCCTCAATCAACGCTACCACCTTCTGTCATATCAGTGTTGGCCTCATCAACAGCAGATGGAGGTTTGTAAGATTTAAAGACTCTAACTTGAATGCTTTCATTCCCTACACCATGCTCATTAAGGCTTTGCATTTATTTGTTGAGAATAGATTTTTTAAGACAACGACAACTTGCTTGGGAGGATTCATTTCGGAGTCTCTATTACATGCTTCGGAAGAACATTTGTGATGTCTTTTATGGTAGTTTCTTTTGCTCATTTAGCTGTTAAATTTATTTCTTTCTTTCTTTTTGTCTTTTCCAACCTATTTTCCAACCCAAAAAATAACATGTTGTTCTGTGGGAACCTCTGAAGTGTGTACTTCACATTTTGTGGTTATGTTCATCAATGGTGATGGCTCTGAGAAAACGAAAGAATCATGCAATGCTTACATCTCCCAGTCAACAAGAAGTCTGAGGTCATTATTGAGAGAGCACGTAAGAATTACCTGTTCATTTACTTAATATTATTATTACTTTCCTCATTTCTTGTATGTGTTTCATTGTTGTCTTTTTGCACTCATGAATCCACATTTTCCTGAATCTAATGTGCTTTGTGTGGCCATCAATGGATATCTTTTTGAAGGAGACTTTGCCTGTAATGGGGATATTTAGGTCATTGTATTTCCATGTTTATGTTCAAGTAATCACCTAATAGTTGTGAAAAAATGATGAAAAATTGATTGCTGTTATGAAATAGGAAACACTTTAATTGACCCAAACAGGAGAGTATTGGTTTCTCCTTTTACTGGAGTAGGGGTCTCACTGCAAATGATGAAATAGCTGAGGATTCAATTAGGTACTTCTCTATGAATATGCTAGGCTTTTGGTTACCAATTGTCTAGGGAGACTATTGTTTGCTTTTGGGATCTGATTCTCCTCTGTGATTTATAGCATCATCCTAGATTTAGAGTGTGGATTGGTAATTTTTGGGGACTGTTTTCCCTGTGTGATTAAAAGTAACATCATAGCTTTTGACTGGAATAGTTTCTGAAGGGAAATTTTCTCACTCTTCGTTGAGCAATTGTCTTTATCTATGGCGACTTGTAGAAGAATGGATGCACTAATAGAATTGTACTATTTCCTTTTAGTTTCTGGAAATTCTTAGTGGTTTTTGACACTTCAATGGTTTTGAACCAGGATGTTTGCTTCTCCATGCCGTTATCACATTCAAAAGTAGAACAAGTTGCCACTGAGGATCTTGTTGAGCTCTCAGAAATTGAAATGCAGAATTTGGGCCAGGTTTGTGATTGCTTTCATTCTTCAATCACGGATTTGCATCTGTCTTTTGCATTTAATTCTGTTTCTCATTCTTTTCAATTGATTGCTCTTTCCACTGTCAAAAATGCAGATTAGACGTAGGAATTCCTTGTCTGATGATGATAATAGCCCACAGTCTCTATTGGCTTTTTGTGGAAATAAGAATGTACATGGACTATATGATTTTTTGTTAAATTACAGGTAAGCATAATGCTGAAATTCGAACTGACTGCTTACTTAGTTTTGTTTAGCTGCATGGTTGTGAAAGATAACTTGGTGTATATTATGATCGTATCTTGCTCCGTTGTCATTACTTTCAGATCTTCCTTGACATTTTTGTCTGGAGTGGATGTTCCTGCACTGTATTCACCTGTTCCATTTCAAAATGCTGCCATCTTGGCTCCAGAGGTTTGTACTATAAACCTGTAAATCACCAATTATGGTCCAGTGTGGCTGTATTTAGATGATGGATGAGCAATGCCCATATCTCAACTAGTTTTTAGTTATGGCTTAGCTTTGACTTAAGTTGAAATGCTCCCTACTTTTACTGCTTGCATAGCCTGCCATTTGAGCGAACAAAGCAACTTGGAAGTCACTTCATTAGTCTTGTTTTGACAGATAAGATGCGTGGAGATAAAAAGAACCGATCACATTTCTACTTCTACTATAGGATCCACCCTCAAAGATGGTGAATCCATACGAGGTTCATCTACCACTCTCCGCTCTAGCATTGAGATCAAAGCTCCGTATATTCCATCATGGATTATTTGCCGTGTATGTGCACTCATCGGTTCCGATGGGAAAACCTTTGAGACAAGGTATGTTCTCTCCTCAATTCATTTCATCTGTATGCTTCTAACCAGTGTGTGACAGCTGCTATTGTTGGGCAATTTTTTTTTTTCAGTTTTATGACGGAACGTACCTCCATTGGCCTGAATGTTGCACTTGGAACACTTTGTGAGAAACCTGAGTCTGATGCTGCTGTAGGAGATGAAGGCTTGCAAGAAAGGAAAGATGTCTGTGGAATTCTGGGGGCTGTGGTAATCCCATCCCTGCGTTTTGGATTCTTAAAAGGATTAAAGTACAGTGACGGTTCTTATACAGCTTATCTATCACCTGTATGACCTTTCTTTTGAGGTTTTTGGCAGATTCTCTTTGCTGCTGCTCTGTATTCTGCTCATTACACTAACAATTAACTAGTGAATACATTACATCAACAATTAAGTATATGTGATAATTACCGGATGTTGATTTAGTAGAAAAGTATGAGATGGAGTTGGGTTAGTGGTGAAGGACTTATGAGGTTTCTTAAGAAGAGATTCAAATCTTGTGAACTAAACAATAATAATAATAATTTATGAACAAATGGTACTTTAAAATGTCATGGAATATTGCCGTCGAGAAGTTGTGATTGTTGAATGAACTTATAGCTTAGTGCTAAATTTCTACAAACTAGGAATGATAGTACTGAAACAGCTACAAGTACTTCTACCAGTAGTCCATGCAAGAACAAGATCCTTCTTTAAAATGATGAAACCGGTTTCTATCTCTCACAATCAACTCTCTTTCATATACCTTAGAGATGATCTTCGTGGCCATGTGACAGTCTTCGCATACTCGCAAGTTCTTCACTATCCGAATTGTGGTATGAGCTTTTGTTCTCATGATACCAAATGCAATTGCAAGTTTCTCACTGTGCCTGTATATTGCACTTTCCTTTTCCTCCTCTTCTACATCAAACAATGCGTCTGCAGTATTCCCGGTGTATCCTGCCAGTCTTATCTTATGAAGAATCTCTTCCCACATTCTTCCGATCTTGTCCATTTCCGGATGGGTGTTATCTCCGATCGTAAATTTGTGCAGCTTTTTATCTATCTCAATCACGGTATAACCAGGTGATTTCCTAACTCCTCTTTCCTTCATCACCAGTCTCATGTTTTCAGCATTCTTCCATCTGTTTGTGCGTGAATATATGTTTGAAAGAAGCACGTAGTAGCCACTGTGTTCTGGCTGCAACTCAATCAAAACTTTCCCCACTCTCTCTGCAATCTCCGCATTTTTATGAATTCGGCAAGCTCCAAGTAAGGCTCCCCAAATTGGCGCGTTAGGCTGCACTGGCATCTCGTGAACAAACTTCTCAGCTTGATCGAGCTTCCCAGCTCGGCCAAGGAGATCAACAACACAACCATAGTGTTCCAACGTAGGCTCGATACCATAGTCTCTGTTCATCCTCTCAAACAATTCCAATCCCTTTTGAACTAGTCCCCCATGCCTGCAAGCTGATAAAACAGCAGTAAATGTCACACTCATCGGATCGATCCCTGACATCACCATTTTCGAGAAGTACTCGAGTGCTTTCTCTGCAAAACCATGCATTGCAAACCCAGAGATAAGAGCTGTCCAACTTAAGGCATCCCTTTCAGGAAGTTCCTCAAAAACTCTAATTGCTCTATCAATACAACCACATCTTGCATACATATCTACAAGAGCAGTTCCAAGTATCTTATTCACCGTGATCCCATTTCTCACCATATACTCATAAGCTCTGTCTCCAATTTCAAGAGCACCTAACCGAGCGCAGGATGATATGACACCAACCATGACTACCTCATTTGCTCGTATCTGTTCCGATTGGAGAATATCGAACAATTCAATTGCTTCATCAAAAAATTCATTCCTGACATAGCCATTGATCATAGAACTCCAAGTAACCAAGTTTCTCTCTGGCATTCTATCGAACAACTTGCGTGCAGACACAACATCTCCAGCTTGACAATAACCAGCAATCATTGTAGTCCAGGAAACAATATCCAAATCAATCATTCTCTGAAAAATACAACTTGCAGAGCTTATATCTCCAAGCATAGAGTACATATGCATAAGCGAGTTTTCCACATAAACATCATCTTCAAATCCGCGCCTGATTACATGACCATGTGCTTGAATTCCCATTCCTAAACATTCCATTTTAGTACACGCCATGACTAAAAATGGGAAGGTAATGTTATCAGGAAATATGCCTCTCCGCTGCGATTCAATGTAAAAATGGAAGGACCCATCTGGGTTTTTGCTCCGGGAAAAACCCCTGATAAGTGCATTGTAGATGAAGAGATTTGGGTTTTCGATTTGTCGAAAGACCCGCAATGCGTAATCCAGTAAGTTTTTGTCTACGCAGAAAGATACCAAGCGACTTGCTGAAAAGAGGTCAAAGATGGTGTTGCTTCTGATCATATAAGCATGGATGGATTTAAGTTGGAAAATGGAAGAGCAGGACTCAATCGATACAAGTTTTGGATCCTTCAGCTTCAGTGTTCTCAAAACCAAGCTGCTACTGCATGCATTCATACTCTGCTACTTTTGCAAATTATAATGCGTTATTTTAAGAGAGAACAGAAGAAAAAGTCCGTTAATTATTATTATTATTTATACTTAAATTGATGATTCCTACAAAAAAATAAAAATAAAATAAAAATTGATGAAGCCATTGCAAATGAGGAGCGTTGGCAGCAGGAGTATCTAACAAGAGTTTACTAATTCAGAGATTCTGCTACATGAAACACTAATTCAATTATTTGAATTTACACAAATTTTGAAAATAAATAAATGAATAAATTGAGTTAAATCTCGAATAATAATAATTTCGACTCATCACGAGTTCCAGCCAAGCTTGTATGCAAGCAGAACCTAAGCACTAATCTAAAAGTCTACAACTGCAAGGGTGAACCAATGCTTATACGTAATGACAAAACAAGTGTATTCCAATAGCAGCAACAAATTGATGGTAGCACACAGCAAAATCTGTAAGAACTGCCAGGACAGTAGCTCAGTTATGGTGTTGCTAATTAACAAACAAGAGACTTAGCTAAGCTTTGGCCAGAATAGGGAAGAAAAAGAATCATAAGACACCAAAAACACGGATGTCGTATTGTGGCGATTCAAGATAAACCGTCAATATTGATGCCAGTCTTGGCCCTACTCGTATAGGCTTTCAAGTTTTGAATGAATGGTCTCCATCCACGTTACTTTAAAAACTGAACTTGAAACCACCAGCATTGGTATCTGAAATTGAGTCCCAGAATGAAGCCTTTTTCTGTTGTTCCCTTTTCTCCTCAGCTTTTCGCTCCAAATGTTGAATAGTTCCTGGAAAAGTAGCCTCAAAAACATTCTTAAACTTATCATGCAAATTCACGCGGTCGTGTGTTCCAGACACAAGTTCTTTTGCATTCGGCTTTTTCAGAAAATCCAAAACATTCAACAAATTTCTCCTGCAAACAGAGAAATATCTATTAATCTCTGCCCCAAAGAACTCAAGGCAACTTACATTCACAAGCACAAAATACTATAAAAAAAGTTTATATTCCAGACATCATGCAACACATTCCTCAATACTAGTTTAGGGCCAAGCCATGCCTTGGCATCAAGCACTAAGGATGTTATTGATGCAATGTTAAGCAGGGATGCATTATTCCAAACCAAAATTCAGTGATGGTTCAGGAAAAAAGTTGCCAATGTGAGAGGGGGGCTCCAACGAAGAGCATCATATCAATGCTGAAGCCTACAGCTACTCATGAATACAAATGAAACACACATCACGGTCTCTTCAAGAAATGCATGGCCTACTAGATCTAATACATATGCTGCTTAATGAGACTTGAAGGTACCCGGACCATATTTTTATTTTCCTACTATTTCTTGTAGAATACTTTACATCCAACTAGCTAAAGAAGCAATGAGAAACTGACAGAAGCATTCAACAGGCACAGGCAGAGAAAACGTCAGAGAACTATACACACGAAGGCCAACGAAAGCAAGGCAAAACACCTGTCCTTCAATCGCAGTACTAATGTCCTCCCCAGATTCCCAACTCTAGAATGCGAAACTTAAGAATTGCCGAGCCAACAAGACACACTTTCCATCCATGCCTCACTCAACCAGATGAATGACATGGTTTACATCCTTGAACGTATACACTATCTATATCCTTAATCACAACTAGGCAAAAGTCTACGCACCAACCTTCAACCATGTACTTTCCATGACTCCACAGACAAAATAAATTATCATCGATGAAATGCTAGGAACATGAAGAAATTCACATGTAGAGGCAGGCTTTATTCTGCACAGTCCAAACGTTACCTAAAAGAAGAGTTCACCCGACAATGATTTCATATTCATGCCACAGCCTCAGTATTCTGGCATGAGACTTATGTAGACCTTTTGACATCCATACTTCACAGAAATTGTAGTTGAAGCTAAGCTTTGTGAAAGTGATAAAGCATCTAACCAAATATTCTACAGTATTTAAGTAATCCCATTCTTTCTACCAGAGTACCTGACTCATAGTATCTCCTTTGATAATTACACTACTGTCAAATATAGTTTGTTCCAGAATGTTTGTGTTGTATCTTAAGCAGTTTACAATGACAGGAAAATAATCTTACAGTATTTCCCTGCCTTAGTCCTTGGAAATTCTCAAAGGAAATAGCTTAAATTACCAAGCTTTGCAAAAAAATAAAATAAAAAAAACCTCCAAAGTCAAACCCATAGTGCCTGATTAACTCTATTGATAATCATTTAGCGAACTGCCAACACAATTTTGATCAAAGAAGCTAGTTTGGCTTTGTAGGAAACACAATTTGATTAGAAAAGAATAAAATATTATAGTTCCACCTATCAAGTTGAGAACATTAGTGTGAGAAAAATATCAAATGAATTGAAAGTACTAAATAAAATTGGTTAAACCTTTCATGCGGGTAATGGTTAAAACGATAACAAAAGTTCTTCTGTCATTCACTTCCTAAAGTCATTTGTTTGGACTAAAATTTCCAGAATGCAATAAAATACTATAAAAGAGCCATACCTACTGACGTAATTCTGAGTAATAGCAATTGATTCTTCCAGGTTGATAACCAAATGCCACCATCCATTGGGCACAAATATCACTTCACCAGCCTTGCATACACATTCGATAGGTCTCTTTGTCCAATTCTTTGTTGCACCATAGAAGTTCATGAACCACTCCATAATAGAAACAGGACAAGCCACCTCTGCACCATCTGGGCTTGGATGCACCCCAGGTGGTATCACCTCTGGTGGGAACAAAACCCACTTCTTGGACCCCTTTATAACAGCATTCCAAGCAGATGTAGAATTAGGATCGATGTGAAATGATGAACCAGATCCTGATGGACCAATGATGATCCACCTATAATCCGGCCTTTCATTACCTAAAACACTAAACAAATCCTCCCTAAAGTACTCCGGGACTTCATAGTCCGAACCTAAAATAGGAACCTTTTCTGCGAATTTTGGGTCAAAGAGATATAATGGCCTCTCTTCTCTAACTTGATCTGAGTATCTAAAATACTCATCGAGCTTCATCTCCACTGGCCCAACTGCAAATCGGTGGTCACTGCATTCCTTCATCAAATAATCTCTATCCCACTTTTTCAATGCAGCCCAGTTCTCGATACACCCTTCCAACAACACTGGCTTATTCGGCTCCTCAAATTTCATCACAAATTCATCTACAGAAATACCCTTCTTCCTAATTATATTATCCCTCTCAAGCCATTCAGGTTTCATTTCAAGACTAGCACATAACCAACTTTGGAAAAGATAATCAGAGTAAAAGTCCCTAACTTGAACTGTCGAAACACCTGAACTAAACACCTCCATTGAGGAAGAAGGATAATGAGCAGCAAGGTAAGTGGATTTCCATGACCCAGTAAATAAGAAACTGCCTTTTAGATTATCCAATACAAGGTTCCTCCATAAGGGCTCATGAGAAGTGAAAACATAGAAAGATTTGCTGACACTGGCCAAAACACCTAAATGTGACCCATCAAGACATCCTAGAATATCAAGAACTAGCTCATCACTTAAAGTTTGAAGATTACCTAAACCAGTGTTCCTTGAGTTGACAGAACCTGAATTCAGGAGCATGTTCCCTAGTGGCTGGACCCCATGAAAATGTGAAGGAGCCGAGGTTTTGAGGCTAAACTCTACTTCTTCTTCTTCTTCCACATGTCCTTGTTCATCTTCTGATGTGTCGTCTTGGCCGTGTTGGTACTGGTAGAGTGGAGAGTTTTTTCTCTTGGAATCATTTTTGCCTTTTGTTTTGGTCTTTCTGCGCCTCTTTCTTATGGCGTTTGCCAGTAAATTTCTGGTGATCGGCATGTTTAAAAGAGGTTTGGTGGCCAGTCTCCCGTTTTTGTTAGAGGCGCGAGAGATGAGATGTTGCTCAGGTGAAGGGTTTTTTCAATTGTTAGTCGAAAGACACTTTGCCCCTCGATTAACCACAAATCCTTAAATTCATCCCCCAATTACTACAACTCTCATATGCATCCCCAACAAACTATCCCTTTGTTGATAACTGATTGAGTGCTTAATTGTCTTATTTTTCATCCTTTTTTCCTACCGATTAGGATGTCGATACTACTAATTATGGGCGCTTTTTATTCCTTTTTGCAGAAAGCATATCTGAAAGGCTGATTATTGGAAAGGAAAGAAAAACCATGAAAAGAGCTTGAAGATTGTTGCAAGACCAGAATCAATGCAGTAGCAGCCTAGGAAATTAAAGGACATGAACCAACCCATTGGAAAGCATGAATTTGTGAATAGAAGAAATGGGCTTGGGCCCATGATGAAAGGAAGGCGCATGCGGGATTGAAACAGAATCAAACTTTGACTTTGTAATTAGTTTAAACCAAAACTTTAAATAATTATTTTATTAATTAGTTAAAATCCTATCTTTTAGGATTTTTAGTTAGACTAGGATTTGATTTAAAAGGAACCTAGCTCAGAACAAACGGATGATCTCTTCTTCCTTTGAACTTTTGTTAGACGGCTACTGGTTCTAGGAGCAATATATTATTCTTTTCTTCTTTATTCCTTGATTTAATTAATTCATGCATCATAATTGTTTGAATTAATTATGTCTTGTTCTAGCTAAATTATTTATTCTTGGTAAAGACTCGAGGGTTATGATTCATATGTTGTGAGATCAAATTAAGCTTCATAAAATCCAAGTTTGTATTTCTATTCTTTTTATTTAAATGTCAATTTGTTCATATTTTGGTTAAGAGTAGCTAACTTGATTTTAAATATGAATGATTACATCTTTTCTTAGAAACGTTGGATTCTACATCGTTGATAGGAATCTGTAGGTAACTAATTAGTGTAAGATCTAATTAGAAAAGGGTAGAATCCGGTTTATAGGAGTAGAAGAAATTCTCTTCTAGATCGGGAAAGGTCTCTCCCCGTGTTTAATCAACCCTTCAATTAAACTTTATTAGGAGTACCGCCTTAAAGTTATTGAACGGTTAGGGATCCTAGTAGGAGTACCGCCTTAGGAATCTTGAGTAGGAGGAGAGCAGGAGACTCAGAGTACCGCTGGTCTCTATAGCTTTTCTATTAAATTTGGTTTTGAAAACACTTGCATCAATGATCGACATTTATGAATCGTGACCTGAGAAGAGTCTTTACCTGGAATCTATTATCATCTGAGTTAATCCAATCATCACTTGTTTACTGTTATTATTTTCTACATTTATTTAATTAATTGCACACAAAATCCCACTCATTGGTTTTTACCACTGTTACAATTTTGGTCTTTTAACAGAAATTATTATTGTCCAGAAATCCCTGTGGTTCGATCCTTTTACCACTTGCTACAGTTTTAATTAACTGTGCATGGTGAATTGTATGATTTATTTTTGTTGGTTTCGGCACCCATCAAATTTTGGCGCCGTTGCCGGGGATTTCTTCGGTACTAATTTTAATTTCCTTGTTTTATGACCAGGTCCTCTTGTTAGCAATTAAGCAACCTAGAGATCAACAAGGACAGAGGACAGAAAAAAAAAAACATATCTAGAGTAAAGTTCTACACAATCAGTCACTGGACTCTTTCCCAGACCTAGGAGAGAGTGATCTGCACTTAGATGACCGGTGCAGCAGAGGTAAGGTTAAGCTCCATAGATAATAAAATCAATGCAGTAATTTTTCGTCTCGCTTCTATTGCAGAGCAGATGAAACAATCAACATATGAATATGGAGCACCCGGTTTCCAATCACATCCTTGGGCGAATGCACACAACTACAATCAAGGATGGGAGCAGCCCCCAAACTTCAACTGGGCTCCACAATATCAACAACATCAGTTCCACCCACAAGATACCGTGCCCATACCTCCTGTTCAGCAGCAGTTGTTTCAACCAGCTCAACCGAACCAACCGCCACCACAACAGTCGCAACAACCACTACCCATGAACCTCCAAAACTTTGTACCCAGACCTAGTGCTCCACAGTTACCAGCCCCACAACAAGCCCTACCGCCCACTGGAGTCCCAATGGAGGATATCCTAAAACAGTTTATGCAAGCCACTCAAGCGAGCATTTCGAGTCTCGTACAATCCAACCAAGCCATGCAGAAAGAAATGGCAGAGATGAAACTCAGTAAAAAAGAGGAGGGAGGAAGGCTACCATCAACTACTGTGGACAACCCGATACATAATGTCAGTTCCATGACATTAAGGAGTGGAATAAAAATTCCAGACATAGCGGACTCGTCCACAGGCCTGGGGAAGAGTCGACCAGAGGCAATTCCACCTCCACCAGAATTCGAACCAGAAATGAAGGTAATTCCAGAACAATCAGTTCCAGAGACGTTGATGAGGAAGGAAAATCAGGTAATCCCTCTTCCTTTTCCCAAAAGGGCTGAAAAGTCCAAGAAGGCGAAGGAAGAAAAGGCTATTTTAGATATATTTCGAAAAGTAGCCATAAATATTCCTTTACTTGATATGATAGCGCAAGTGCCCAAATATGCCAAGTTCCTTAAAGATTTATGCACTAATAAAAAGAAGCTTTCAGGTATAGAAAGGGTCAACTTGAATGAGAATGTGTCTGCTGTTTTTCAAAAGAAATTGCCTAACAAATGCAAGGATGGAGGAACCTTTGTGATTCCTTGCAAAATTGGAGAGCAGTCCATTGAGAAGGCGCTATGCGATCTTGGCGCTGGGATTAATGTTATGTCATTAACTGTTTTTAAGACTCTGAATATCGGTGAATTGAAAGAGACAATGGTTGTAATTCAATTAGCTGATAGATCAATTATATACCCTGTAGGAGTCATTGAGGATGTGCTAGTTCAAGTGAACGATTTTGTTTTTCCAGCTGACTTCTATGTTGTAGATATGGATAATGAGCATTCAACAAAATCTACAGAGATACTGCTGGGTAGACCATTCTTGAGGACAGCAAGGGCAATGATTGATGTGGCTGGAGGGAGTTTGACATTGGAATTTTGTGGTGAACTTATTAAATTCAATATGTATGATGCCATGAGATTTCCTGATGACATGCATAGTGTTAATTGCATAGATATTATTGATCCTGATGCTGATAATATTCATGAATTAATTACTACTGACACTTTGGATTGTGTTCTTAGCAGAAACATTGACAAGCCAAAAATACTTGAGATGGAGAAAGGTTTGGATATGAACGAGAAAAATACTGAAGTTGTGACTGAGACCGATGTTTCTAAACCTTGTACTGAGGCTCCTAAGATTTTAGAACCACCAGAGACTCACAACAAACTTCTACCTCCAATTTTGCAGGTCCATAACTTGGAGCTGAAAATTTTATCAGATTACTCGAAGTACTCTTTCCCAGGCCTGGGAAAGAGTCTGCCAATGACAAATTTCAGCAAGCTGATGAATATAGAGGAAGAAGAGCGTGTGAGAAATATGAAGGAGTACAAGGCGGAAATTGAATGGAGGATAGCTAATACCAGTGACGCAATCCACAACCTACCTGCTGGAGACTGATCGAGAATAATGTCTAGTCCGAGACTATAAAGAGGGACGCTACATGGGAGGCAACCCATGCGTTTTTAATATTTACATTTTTATTTATTTTTATTTTTATTTTTATTATTTTCTTCTTCTTCCCTGTCAATGACATTCTCATGGAGTTTGATGTTTTGATTTTATATGTTTGTTGGCAGGAGAATACGAGCAGAGGCAGAGAATGGAGGAAATGAACACATTTGAATTAAATGCATGGCGGTTTGAAATTTATTTAGCCTAAGGATTTTATCTTATGGGCTTAAGTCATTAAGACCACTTTCCCAAGCACATTGCCGTTCATCTCTCCTCATTCCAAAAATCAAAAATCAGCCCCATCTTTTTCTTATTTTCATTTTTTTTTTTTTTTCACTTTATTTTTTTTATTTTTCTTCTTCTTCCCTGTTAAAAAAATTCTAGAAGTCTGATGTTGTTTTGATTTTGTTTTTGCAGGAGAAGGAGGGCTGAATGAATTAATTTGAAGCCTGGGGAGGGAATTAACAAGGTCGTGGCTTATGAACAGATGTTAGCCGTTTGAGCTTAATGGGCTTGAGTCACTTAAGCCCATTTACACAAACACATTGCCGTTCACCCTCCTTCTTCCAAAATCAAAATTACCAAAATAAAAAAATAACCATCTTCTTCTACCTCTCTTCAAACCCTAGCCGCCCCTCACATCCAAACACCAAAATCCGACCAGCCACTGCCATGGTTCTCACCCGAACCGGAGCCAGCACCGGCACCAAACCAAAACCCAACCGCCAGGAGCAACGGCCAAAGCAAAAGCAAGCTGCGCCGTCGTCTCCTTCATCACTGATTTTGCTGGAGGACGACGCGGCTGACTCCAACGTCGACTCCAGCAGCCACAACCGGGTTCCAGCACCTCCTTCATCACCGTCGTCGTAACCCAGCGCCACTTTTTCATCGTCGCCGTCGCGACCAACCCAGCGACCACCGCCGGCGACTGCCTCGCCGCCACATGCCACCACCACCCCCACTGCAAAGCACCAGGTTCCATCTTTCCTTTACTCCAAGTTTCATTTTCACTACTTTTCTGTGCCCTGACTCACACATTGAGGACAATGTGTCCTTTTAAGTGTGGGGAAGGAATTTTGTTGGAATTGTTTTGATATTTGCTGCTTGGATGTGAAGTGAAGAGATGAGATGCACATATTGAAGAAGTGATGAGATTTTCTTGTGCATAATGTCAGTTTGAGTCAGTTTTTATTATTAATTCTGGTCTGATGCGTTGTTCATATTTTTATGCATGTTTGGGTGATTGTCTGTTTGTGTTTTTGACTGTCTGTTTGTGACTGAAATACCACACTGCCCTTATTTTTGAAAAACGCTTCTAATTGGATGATGGTCTAGGCACTTTGAACAGGAAGCACTCATCTCACTGCACATATTCACGTGCACAATCACACTACTTGTTAGTTCCTATATCCATGCCTGGTTGTAGTCGCTTGTAGTCATTTGTTTACCCGTGTGAGCTCTTTGAACTATCATGCCGTGAATTTTATTCTGAGTGGATGCATGACTTTTGTGCTGGTTGGATTTGCATGAGACCCCTGGGTATAGGCACCATTAGACGTGAGAAAGCGATGAAATGATTAAAAACTTTGCATTTTTTTTCTTATCTTTTTTTTCTTGCTTTTATCTTTCCCCTGCCACTCATATCACCTTCTTTTTATCACCCTTCTAACTGTTCGAGACTTTTCTTTCTATTCTTAGCAGGCGAGAGTTCTCTGGCAGTGAGCAAGGTGAGGCAAAGAGAAGCAACAACATTAGAGTGGGGGTATTAAGATGCAAGATCAAGATGCGAGGCAGTTTGCAAAGCCACAGCGGAACAAAAGACGCAGAATTTCAGAAATGAACAACAAAGAAGAGGTTCAATGAAATCAAAGAGAAAAATGGAAATGAAGGCATAAGACCGAAGCACTTAAGCCAACCACATGGTTGAGCCTGATCATTCGGCAGAGATTTTTCTGGTCCTCTTTTGCTCAAAGAAAAAAAAAAAGAAAAAAGAAAAGAATCAGAAAAACAGAAAAAGAAAAAAAAAAAAGAATGAATAAATATTCGAGCAAAAGAGGAGAAAAAAAATTCAGAACGGAGCAGAGAGTGAAGAAATTCAGAAGAATGAGAGAACTACAAAGAAGAATATCCCCACTATCAAATCCGACGCTCTTTGCCTTGCTTCGCTGCTGCCAAACAGGAGATACTCTCGCCACCTCGCTTATTCCAGCTAAGAAGTCTTCTATCATTCCCTCTCTCTTTTGAACCCTCTTCTCTTACACGATTACTTGCTTTACCATGGCAAAGTTTTTATGATTGTATGATTGCTTGCGCGTGTGTTCTCCGTACTCAGGTCGCTATTACAAATCTGATTTTGTGCATCGTTATTAGCATTGTTGAGTGTAAACACCTTGCCTTTATCCTTGCTGAGTTTGAGTGCAAATACTTTTATCTATGTGAGGATTGCGTGCGACTATGCTAGGTATGGGAAAGTTTCTCCCTTGGTTTCGTTATTCCTTGGGTTTGATGCGGATGCTATCTAGGTGGGGGGTTATGTCGAATGATGTGATTTTGTGCTGAGTGTGCTTTTCCTGTATGTCATGTGGGAAACCATCTGTTCTGATTAGGGGGCTGTTTTGAGTTAAATGCTCGAGGGCGAGCATTGGGTTAGTGTGGGGAATTTGATTGAGTGCTTAATTGTCTTATTTTTCATCCTTTTTTCCTACCGATTAGGATGTCGATACTACTAATTATGGGCGCTTTTTATTCCTTTTTGCAGAAAGCATATCTGAAAGGCTGATTATTGGAAAGGAAAGAAAAACCATGAAAAGAGCTTGAAGATTGTTGCAAGACCAGAATCAATGCAGTAGCAGCCTAGGAAATTAAAGGACATGAACCAACCCATTGGAAAGCATGAATTTGTGAATAGAAGAAATGGGCTTGGGCCCATGATGAAAGGAAGGCGCATGCGGCCCATGATGAAAGGAAGGCGCATGCGGGATTGAAACAGAATCAAACTTTGACTTTGTAATTAGTTTAAACCAAAACTTTAAATAATTATTTTATTAATTAGTTAAAATCCTATCTTTTAGGATTTTTAGTTAGACTAGGATTTGATTTAAAAGGAACCTAGCTCAGAACAAACGGATGATCTCTTCTTCCTTTGAACTTTTGTTAGACGGCTACTGGTTCTAGGAGCAATATATTATTCTTTTCTTCTTTATTCCTTGATTTAATTAATTCATGCATCATAATTGTTTGAATTAATTATGTCTTGTTCTAGCTAAATTATTTATTCTTGGTAAAGACTCGAGGGTTATGATTCATATGTTGTGAGATCAAATTAAGCTTCATAAAATCCAAGTTTGTATTTCTATTCTTTTTATTTAAATGTCAATTTGTTCATATTTTGGTTAAGAGTAGCTAACTTGATTTTAAATATGAATGATTACATCTTTTCTTAGAAACGTTGGATTCTACATCGTTGATAGGAATCTGTAGGTAACTAATTAGTGTAAGATCTAATTAGAAAAGGGTAGAATCCGGTTTATAGGAGTAGAAGAAATTCTCTTCTAGATCGGGAAAGGTCTCTCCCCGTGTTTAATCAACCCTTCAATTAAACTTTATTAGGAGTACCGCCTTAAAGTTATTGAACGGTTAGGGATCCTAGTAGGAGTACCGCCTTAGGAATCTTGAGTAGGAGGAGAGCAGGAGACTCAGAGTACCGCTGGTCTCTATAGCTTTTCTATTAAATTTGGTTTTGAAAACACTTGCATCAATGATCGACATTTATGAATCGTGACCTGAGAAGAGTCTTTACCTGGAATCTATTATCATCTGAGTTAATCCAATCATCACTTGTTTACTGTTATTATTTTCTACATTTATTTAATTAATTGCACACAAAATCCCACTCATTGGTTTTTACCACTGTTACAATTTTGGTCTTTTAACAGAAATTATTATTGTCCAGAAATCCCTGTGGTTCGATCCTTTTACCACTTGCTACAGTTTTAATTAACTGTGCATGGTGAATTGTATGATTTATTTTTGTTGGTTTCGGCACCCATCAATAACTTTCATCTTAAAATTATTTATCATGATGAAAATTTTAATACAATAAAAAATAATTTACCATGGTGAAAAAAGTTCAAACAACAAAAATTAAAATTAGAAAAAAAAAATTAATGTACATCATTGAATTCCATAATAGATTATTAGAATACAAGTAGGATAATAAATAAAAAATACATTGTTATTATAATATAAAAATACACTTAAATAATTTATAAAGTATTAGAAAAAAGTTTCATAATAGATATTTTAAAGATAAAAATAAGAATAATTAATATAGAAAATACAAAAAAAGATCATATATAAAACCAAGAGTTTTTTCTTTTAATGTTCAAATATAGCTTTAACCTTAATTATGGGGATTATAACAACTATTTTTTACTTAAGTTTTGCTGTATTTTGGCATTTGGCTTGTGTGTGGGAAGACTTTCAATGATAGTATTTCTTCTATAATTTTGTCATACCAATTGTTTATGGAATCCTGAGATTAGGTTTCATCTCAAGGCCTCTTTTCAAATTTACTTTTTGATGCGAAAACTACAGGTACTGCAGCTTGTTTGGCAGATTTGATTTTCAGACAAGTTGTTGCTTATTCTTCAATCTTCATGTTTGCGAGGAAACTAGTGAAAACTGGAAAGGTCGTTCTCATATTTCTTGATAGGTGATCTTGTTCCGGATTAGATTGAATGGGCTGGTCAGATTTTCCTGCCAAACGTGTAGCAGTCTCTCTCCGAATGTGAAGTGGGATTTGAACAGAAAATGACAGTGAACCAGTGGCACTTGCAACCGAAGTTTCATCCCTAGCCTTTTCATGAGGAAACAACGAAACTCGGACAAAAAGCTAGCCAGCCAAGAAACATACTTAAATCACATCATAATCATACCAAAACACCAAAACATTCTTCCTGTTTTCTACTTTCCCTGTACCAAAAATTTGGTGTTCTTAGGGTTTAAGTTCCCTGTACATGATACAATCATCCAATGGCAGACGCGATTTTCCAAAATTTCTTGATCATTTTTTCTCCAGAGAGTTTTCTGCAATGACATTGAATGGAAAAGAATAGCGCAGATTGCAAATTTGAATGGGAAATTCATACAAGTATTTGCAATATACAAGAGAAGGACTGTTCAGTCCACAGACAGGTAACCCAGAGCTGCATTCCAACCAAACTACATGGGCAAGCAAGCAAGCATGCCCGTTCTATATCCACATTTCACTTTTATCAAGTAGCACTATATAATCAATCCAGCACAAATAAAATCAAAGAACGCTGCACAAACCACACAAATCCGCAACATTGATGGATCCGCGAAAGGAAAATATCCAAGCAACGATGCGTTAAAAAACCCATTCAGCAGCACTCACAAATAGCATCGGCTTCAAATGGTTGGCAGTTTGAGCAAATGGTTCTACACTTGCGTGCTTGTAAGACATCTCCACTGCCTTATGTTGGGGCTTCTGTCCAGAAGCATTAGCAAGCCGACTTTGCTTGCTGAAAGCCCAAATGTATACCTGCCATTGCAAAATCCAAAGCATCAAACAATCAGTAACTAATGCAAACCACGAATTATGCCACCATTGTGACATATTTCTTCAGCCTATTTGCACATAAAACTAAAAAGATTTGTAAAGAGTAAATATACATAAATACTGGGTGCCCCACAAGGTTGGTAAACAGGAAACATCGATACTATTTTTCTCTCATGATCTTCAGGTTGTATACAATCTTGCTACTGTCAACAGCCATCCAAAGCAAACCCAAAGTTCAAAGCATTCTAGGGATCTTTTTTTACTTTTAAACACATCATTCTCAAATAGTATTTTTAGATGTGCAAACTATCTGCAGATTGGATGGCTTTTTCCTTCAAGGTTTTCAGGAGTTGCAAGGGGAAGTTTAATCAGTTTTGCTTCAAATTGTGTATGAACATTATGAAAACAAGTAATTCTGCCAGGATTGGTTGGTGCACAAATTTAACAGCGACTAAATTAGGTCAGAGCTACATGTAAATGGTCATTACATTCAAAATTAATGCAAAAATAATAATATACTTACTTGCTTTTACGAGCTTTCCTTCTCCAGAAAACAAAGGAAATGACCCACTGAATCCAAAAAAGAAAAGAAAAAGGGGAGAGTAAGTTCTACTGCAGTAAAGCAACTCTAAAATTATTATAATAAATTAATATCAATACTCAATACTTCAGCATTCTAGGTATTACTGCTAAATGCCTCCATTGATCTTAAAGGATGACAATTTATCAACAATTTTACTACCCAAATCTTGAGGATGAATGAGAAAAAATGCATAACTTAATTGCAAGAGGCAGTCTAGATTATTGAAGCTTATTTGATGCAAACTTGCAATTTACTATTTGTCAAGCACTCTACTTCAACTACACCAGCAGTGATGGGGACTACGGGAAGTAGGGGGGAGAATGGAGGTGGAGCTGGGCTCACTTTGTCAAGTCCAGGGAAAAAAGTTAACTATTGAAACAAACTTTAGAGTATGTATATTTTGGCTACCAAGGAAACTCAACCGCACAAGAAAAAATAGCACAATATATAATGAATCCAGAATTACCTTAAAAACTGAAAAGAAGGAGAAATTTCCAATAACAGATGCCCTCTTCAGTGGCAGTCTCCTCTCTGGTGATGCTTCTTTGCACAAATGTTGAGCTATTTCTTTCAACAAGACCATTTGTGCTTTTTCAGTCCGCATCGAAATAATTGCCTGCCTCATAGACTCTCTGTCAGCCTCAAGGGCCTGAAGCCTCATGTAGAGCTTTTTGATATCGGGATCAGTCATGTCAGGCCGGTGCAACGAATCTCTTGGAGTAGAAGTATAATCTTCAGGAATGCCAGCTCCACCTTTTGGTTCCGCCACACCATTATATGGTGCCCCATTATGGATAGAGTCAATAGTATAGACTCTGTCACTCGTATCATCTCCATATTCTGATGGATTGTCCATCTTTCTAAAGTTTAAGTTCTCTTCCATTGGGGAAATGCAATCCATAGTCTTAAAGCTATTGTTGAACATGTTCCTTGGAGATTCAGAGACGTAATCTGTACCCAACACTCCCTTATACGAAGTTGGACTGTCCATGGAATGCCTCTTGTAATGTCTTGGCTTCCTAGGAGACTGACCAACTACAACCTTCTCCAGAATATTCTTCGCACCAGAAAAATCATCATCCTCTTGACTGCCTTTGGGACTTCTCTCCATCTGATGGATCCTATATTCCAAATTCTTCAAAGGGTCGTCAGGACAAGGAGTTTCACCAAATGCATATTTCTCAATGTCCACACTATCATCATCTTCCTCCCAGTGACTTGGATTCTCATTCAAACTGCATCTCAAGGGTGGGTAATCAAATGCTGGAAATTCAATCTGAGTAGAGTCCATATTTTCATTGATGCTCGGGATATGACTGTACCGACCCCTCTCCATCTTCTCACCCTCTGCCTCTGTCTCAGTAAGGCCATAACTCATCATCCTATGCTTGTAAGCCTGCACCTCACAAGAAAGGGACTGAATCGTCTGCTCTCTCTTATATAAGACATCCTCCAATGCATAAAGCTCCTGCTGGTCATGCCCCATCTTCTCCTCTGCAAAACGCTTGAATTGCCTGGCCTCCATTTGGATCTCTGCTTTCTCCCTCTGCAACCTCACGATCATTGACATGGCCTCACTTGCAGCAGAGGAAGCCGCATTCCTTTCCTCTTCCAATTCAGTATACAAATCCTGTATTGTCAGCTGTTGGCCACTAACCATCTCACGTAATTCAGTACATTCATTCTCAATTTCCACACGTGGGTTTGATGAAATATCAAGACCAAATATATGAAACCGATTCCCCTCCTCAAACTCGTCATGCTTCCGTTTCACAGACCGGAGCCAAGGTTCTGATAAGGAACTGGTTGCTAAAGAGCAATTACACCCACAGTTACAGCATTTCACCATATCCTTTAATGGTGAAGGCGTAGATGAAAATACTTCCAAATCCATAATGCAATTGACATTCAAATCCCAATTCCCGTATACTTGGAGTTATCAAGTGATCTCTTTGTCTCAACTAAAAAATTCATAGACTGTTCCTTTTCCCTTTTCTATTCAAAACTTATGATACACCAAAACACCTGCAGAAAAACAAAGAGATACACCAATTAAATTATATACATCAAAGCAAACAACAAATACCAAGATGGAAACAAATAGAAAAAATAAAAAATAAAAAGTTCTACTTGATCTGCCTGAGAAAAAAACATTCCAGATGCAAAAGAATCCTGGGAAAAAACATTATCGCATTTCAAGCTCGCAAATTTCATTACCTTTTCCCAGTCTAACACCTTCAAAAGACAACAAATCCATAAACAATAAAAATGCACCTTTAAAGGATATAGTCCTACTCCTGCATTCTTCCCAGGAAAAAAAATGAAAAAAAAATCTCTTCAACCAAACAGACCAGAGTCACACAGTAGCTCAGCTTACCTTCAATGACGAGGTACTATCTCCCTGGAAATTGACCGATATAGTGGGAGAAACAAACAGACGATAAGAAGATAGAAATTCGGGATCGTAGGGCGGCAAGTATGGCATGAGCGTGGATGCTTTCCCGGCAAAAAAATCCGAATGATAAGAACAAGAGAAATGGAAAGAGTGGACTAACAACAAAAGAATGAAAAGAAAAAAATGGTGTTTGGAGGGAGACAGACAGGGAAGGTATAGATTTCGAAACCCTAGCGAGAAATTTCTAATTTTTTTCAATTAAATCTGGATTCTGTTATAGGTGGCCGCTTTGTTTTATTCGTCTGGATTTCCGTGGTAACAGAGAGAAAAAGAGAAGGAGAGGAGAGGGGTGGCTGGCTGGTCAGGCGAGGTAAGAGAGAGAGTATTTTTTCCATTTTTTTGGAACCGGAACCATATTTATTTCTGTTGATTTTGATTAACATACCAAAACAAAATGTAACTACTTTCCATTCTAACTTAATTAATTTGGCGCCAACACTTCTAAATCCAATCCGTGTTATAAAAACATACGCGCAATTCATGAATGATATCCTTAATTTTCGTGTTAAAATAAATTTATATATTTTCATATATACGATAAAAATAAAAAGATATCTTTTAGATTATTTATATTTATTATTGACTATAATGATTTCTGTCCATTGCAAACGGATTTAGAAAATCTGATGGGCCGAGACCGGTCAAATATGGATATCATGGAGACACGATCGAAGACCAGGCTGCGACGTTGAAGCTCTAGTAGCCGGTTGTTTACGAGAGAATCAAATAGTGGATAATTTGTCATAATTAAGTACTATTATCATTTTCTAAAGTTAGTTTCTTTTGCAAAATATTTAATTATTAATATCTTTTATACCAAAAAATATTTAATTTTTGTTCTTCTCTCTATTTTCTTTTGTAATTGTGCTTTTAGTGTTTGCAGGGTTTGCTTCTTTTTCTTCTTCAAGTTATGGATTCGAGATCGGCCATTTCCTCGTTCAAGGGTGAATTTCGTAGCCCACTCCAAGAACGGTCCCTCCATAGGAAAAAATCCCATGAAATTGTAAGATTTCGTTGTTGTGATTTGTTTTCAAGGTTGCTGTTTAAAGTAATGTTATATGTATGTTGGGTTTTATGTTTCTTGCGCTAATTTTTCTATTGCATGATGCGGCAGATGAATAACCCAAGACAAAATTAATTCTGGGTTTTGATTTGTTTGCGTTTCTGTTGAAAAAGATTAGAACTTTAGGTGAATGGACTTAGAGATTGATAATCATTGAGTGTTGTTGATTTTGGGAGTAATAAGTATTGTATTTTCGGATTCTTGACTGTCGATTATGTGCTTGCTATGGTTTCTGACTTTGAGTTTTAATGATTAGGGTTTTGTTATTATTGGCAGTTGGATAGATTTATACCGAATAGGTCAGCTATGGACATGGATTATGCACACTACATGCTGACAGAAGGGAGGAAAGATAAGGAGAACCCGGAGAGCTGGCTATCACCCTCTAGAGAGCAATACCGGAAGCAACTGGCCAATGCCTTAAACATGAACAGGAGCCGGATCTTAGCATTCAAGAACAAGCCACCTACTCAAGTGGACCCAGTCCTACGAGGATTTTAACAGGTTACAACTGGAGGAATGGATGCTAAAATCATCAACAATGATTTGAGGATAAGGGAGCACATTGTTGAAACGTATAGGGGACACCAACAGGAAGTTTGTGGATTGAAATGGTCAGCATCAGGCCAGCAATTAGCAAGTGGAGGGAATGATAATCTTCTCTTTATATGGGACAGATCAGTGGCTTCTTCAAATTCACCAACACGGTGGCTTCATAGGCTTGAAGACCACACAGCTGCTGTAAAAGCCCTTGCTTGGTGTCCCTTCCAAGCAAATCTACTAGCATCAGGTGGAGGAGGGAGTGACAGGTGCATTAAGTTTTGGAACACCCACACTGGTGCGTGCTTGAATTCAGTCGATACTGGGTCGCAGGTGTGTTATACGATCCTAGGATCGCATCTAGCCCTAGTGCGCATCAATGCCGAGAGACAGATAGCCATGGAGCCAAAGCACGCAAGGGAGCAAGCTAAGAGGGCTGTTGAGGGCCAAGTGAGGTTAGCAAGAACCCATAGGGCAGAGTTGAAGGTTAGCGCACGAAGGAAACACACGCTAGGTCAAGGTACACGCATAGCACTTATGCGCATCTTGGCCTAGCTAGGATCGTATCAGTTGGTAGCGGAGCTCAAAGGAGTTCTAGGTTTGGTAAGAAAATCCCAAACTACCTTTTCGTTTTGTTATTTAATTTTGTGTCGATTGTGAGAACGATTCAAGTGAATTGTTTGCTTCTTTGTTTTTGATTTCGTTGAGTCAAAAGAGTCACAAAATTAAGTCCCCAAAAGTGTCATTGAATTTTTCTGTTTTGCTTTTGCAATTCAAGTCTTGTCGATTTAGAAGTTCTAAATCAAAGTCGAGTTCTAAGTCAAGTCGGTTTAGGAGTTCTAAACCAAAGTTGTTTTGTTGAGTCTTAAGTCCTACTTCTAGACCAAATTGGTTTATTAGTTTGAGTCTGTTTTATCTTTCAATTTATTTATTTAGATTGAAAAGAAGAGTCATACAAAAGAGTCACCAAAAATAGTCCACCAAAGTGTCAGTATCGAAATCGTAATTCAATATATACCTATTAGAATCCGATTTCAGTGAGTCTTAGTTCGTTGGAAAGGTCTGTCTGTCAGGATTCCAAATCAAGAAGAATCAAGTGATTTGGACATCGGAGTAAAAAGCTGCACCCGAAACACTAAACTGTGATTTTGCACTTTCTAGTGTTAAAATTGATTAGGTGATCGATATGGCTGAAAGAAATTCGGGAGGAATGTACAAGGAGCTTCTGGATCTCTTGAGGAACCTTGAATCAAGGTTGGAGAGCATGGAAGAAAGGCAGGAGAGATTTGGAGCTCATCTCAAGAGTTCAAAGGAGCAATGCGCATCAAGGACTTCTAGTTCTAATCCGATTAGGATTACCACTTCGGAGAAGTCAAATTTAGCTAAAGGAGGAGACTTGGCAGTCATAAATCAAAGGAATCTTTATTCTAATACAATTAGGACTGCGACTTGGAGAGAGATATGTTTAGCTAAAAAAAACAGTGAGCTTGGGTTAGAAAAAGAAGAAGCGAATCTGATTTTTTTATTACGTCTTCTTGTTCTTCGTCTTCTTCTTATGAGCAGAATGTTGATGTCATCAAGGAGGGAGATGGAGCTGATTCGCTAGGGAAGCGCAAGAGAAAGGATGAACCAAACAGTTTGGTTAATGAAGAATACAAAGGATGGTTGCGTCTTCTCTTGATGAGATCGGATTTGCTTGAGTATGTGGAAACATTTGGAGAGTATGATCCCTTAGTTGATTACTCAATTAATACTCAAGGAATTAAGGAAGGATCGCTGTCGTTTTGGAATTATTTGAATAAATTAGAAGGGCGAGCGATTGGGAATTTTGACCATGGAGTTGCATTGAGGAATGATTACGAAATCATGATAGCGCCGATTTGTGCAATTCATGGGTTGGGAGAGGAAGAGATCCTATGGAGATACAATCTGTCCTTGGAGAATTTTATGGATCACGATTCGAGGACGAATCGCTTCCGAGGGGAAGGGTATGATACGATCCTAGGATCACATCTAGCCCTAGTGCACATCAATACCGAGAGACAGATAGCCATGGAGCCAAAGCACGCAAGGGAGCGAGCTAAGAGGGCTGTTGAGGGCCAAGTGAGGTTAGCAAGAGCCCATAGGGCAGAGTTGAAGGCTAGCGCACGAAGGAAACACACGCTAGGTCAAGGTACACGCATAGCACTTATGCGCATCTTGGCCTAGCTAGGATCGTATCATGTGTGCTCTGTTATGGAACAGGCATGAGCGTGAATTGCTCAGCTCTCATGGGTTTACACAGAACCAACTTACTCTATGGAAGTACCCTTCGATGCTGAAGATGGCAGAGCTCACTGGTCATACCTCTAGAGTACTCTACATGGCACAGGTATTGATATAGTCATGCAAGTATCTTATGGTTAAGAAAGTTAAAGATGTAGTTGTACATCTCTGATCCTTTTATGTTGTTCTTTGTTTCAGAGAGCGGATGGATGTACAGTAGCAACAGCAGCTGGCGATGAAACACTGCGATTCTGGAATGTTTTCGGGACACCAGCAATGTCTAAACCTGCACCAAAAGCACGCCAAGAGCCATTTGCTCGTGTATCTCAAATCCGCTGATGATCATGTTAATGTGGTTGCCATTTATTTGACTTAGTAAATTTTGTAGAATGCAGAGTTCCTGATTAAAGTAGTTTAACAAATATTATATTAACCATATTGAGCTACAGATTTGTTAATATTATTATGTTTACATTTCAGGAGAAGCTGATGTAGAGTTTTTTCCAGTTTAAGTTGCAGAAATTGCTTGACATTCTGTTTTTGAGTCAAGAAAAATACTCATTAGAATAACAATTGCTTACTTTCCATTCTATCTAAACCTAATTTTTAGAAGAAAAGCAAACCCGAGTGAGTATGAGTGTTGTGACCCAGACAACTCTGAAAGTTAAAGCGCTGATGATTACAGTTTCTGAGTTCTGGGTCCTTAAGTGCAGACACGGTCCCATTTTAACTTATGACTTTCTATGAACTAATCTCATTGAAATAATGCATGGCCCTCTCTATCTCCTATTGGCAGCTTAAAAGGCTAAAACCTCAATAATGCTCTACTGGACCCTGAAACTACTCTGTAAACCAACTGAACCAAAAATAGAAATATAAAGTTTAAGGCAAACTATTTTTCTTTCAATTGTGACCGATCATATTCGCCACGAAAGAATTAAAAACCTCGAACTATTCACACTTATTACCACAACTCAAGTGATGAAAGGCACTTCTTTCCGGTGGTGTTCTATTCCAATGTGGCTTTTTTGTGTGGAGTTGTTTTCAGGAAATGGTCTCCAATAACTTCAGGTTTTGGAGTTCATATTTCTCCGCCGGCCCATTGAAGAAAACTGTCGGTCCATGCAGAAGCTTTTGTTTTGCTTTTGTGCCTTTGGTAGGCCCATGAAACCAAAAGCCCATGGAAGCATCTTGATATTTTTATCCAACCTTTCGAGTTGGATTTGTTAAATTAACACGTCTTTTCCTTAAGATTTCTCTTTTTCTTTAAAGAAAAATAAATAAACTCACGTCACATAATCAATTAATCATATACTAAAAAAGGGCGAGATAACATGAACGTGAACGTGGTATATGGCTCCATAATCTTTGATATGATGAGTCGTGTGCATACCCAGTCACTCCACAATTGATGACCACCAATTCATTAATTTAATTCGCAATATATATCACCATGGCTTGTGTCACACGGCTGCGCCCGCCCGGCTCAGCATAAGGGGTCATGAGGTTTATCTGTCATTTTAATATTGGAGATTGCATAAAAAAACATTAATTACATAAGTTGACTTCTTTCGACATCGGTCAACGTCGAAAAAAAGAAAAAAATAATGTGGAGTCCTGGATTAAGCACTAACTCAATTACTTTCAATGTTGGATTAGCCACTAATCGCGGATTATAGTGATTAAAACAACAAAGCCAACTTTTCAAATCATCATAAAATAAAGAAGAATTGTAAAATTATATTATCTTTTGGGTAATAACTTCGTTTTTGTCCCTAATTACTTTCTTATCTACTCCATTTAATATAAAGTTTGAACTTTACTGTATTTCAACATCAGTATATATGAATTTATTCACTTGTGTATCATGCTCAAAAAGGTATGCATAAAAGAAAGAAAGAAAATGTTCATTTGTAAATGACTTGGACAAACAAATAGCTTTCAGAACCTTTTTCTTTTTTCTTTCTTGAATTGACAGATTGAAAGGGATAAGATATTGTCTGTGGTAACTACGATATGATAGATTTTTACTACATTACTTTTATGCAATAATTCGTTCAAAAGGGAGAAAGTACTTTCACACCAACAATCAATAATTAATGGGTTCTACTTGTTTGTTTCAGGGTAATTTATATCCGTATATAACTATTTATAATTGCCTCGCAGTATACCTCTACTCATACATTACGTAAATTAGAAATTAAACTAATTGTCTTAATTCGTAAGCCGGGACGTTAGCTCCTCATTTGGAGTGGCTAACAGAACAGCTACCCAAGGACACAGATAATCGAGCCACATCTTCCAAGACCAGCCCGTGTAAGAACTGCTTGCACTCCTCTCATTCTCCAACTCCAACTCCTTCTTCAATTCATCGAGCCTCTCACAAGAAAAGGAAATGGTTTCTTTTATGGGCATAAAATTTCAAAAAGTACTAATTACTAATAAAATTCTAATTAATACAAAACCGAAACAAGGTGTAAAGAAGACATAAGATTGTTTCATTGCATGCAATTATCTCACGTGTTTAAACATAAAAAGTGATCAGCGGCCGGGCCGGTGTCGACGACGTAGTATAGTTGTGGATGTACTTGAAGATGAAGCACTAGAGAGAATAATGGATTTTTAATTAGGAGATTTGATTAGATTTTGGTGCTTGTCATCAAATTTAATTAGTGGTTTCTTTTCAAGGTTGCAACAGTCGCAGAGTTAAATTGGACGATGATGTGAGAGTTCAGTACTCATGTAATTAATTATGTTTTATTATATACTTAGATTATTAGTTATTAAAAATACCAAACATATTAAGAATAAAATTAATTTGCCAATTAATTTGTAAAAAAGGAAAAAATAATGTCCGGAGATGGGTATGGCAATACTCGGGAATCCACGCCAGTTGCCATCCCTATAGTCGGACTAAAAAAACTGACTTTTCTAACATTATTTTTTTATTCTCTTATCCGAGACTTGAATTAAGGGCTCTTTTACCACTCTATCATAACCTACATTGGCGCGAAAGTATGGCTTTGACAATTCGCGCAAAAAAAATTCGTTAAAAGATAATATTTTTGACGAACAACCCGTCGAATTATATAGCCACATTATACTGTCATAATATATTTTAAAAATTAGGGAAAAGGTCTAAAAATTAGTTTAAAACATTAGAGAAATCCTTGTTAGAAAGAAAACCATATAAATATTAAAAATTAAGTGAAATTTATAAAAATTGTAAAAAGTAATTAAAAAATAGTCGGCAATTAATATATCATACATTTTCTTATTTTCTTGATTTTTCCTTACCATTTTTAATTTATTTCTTTTTTTGTTGCTATTTTTAGAATTTCCCCTTAATTTTTAAATATTTATCTGACTTTTTCTAAAAAAGAAATCATAGTTTTTACTATTTTTCCTATTTTTTAAAAAAAAATTTAACTTTTTTTCAAAATTTTAAAATATTCTCTGACGTAGCACAAAAAATATAAAAAAAGGCCATATTGTTTGAGTTAGAGGGCGACCCAGTTCGTAACAAGGGGGACAAATAAAAGACGAAATGTTGGGTACACGGATCAAATGAAAACAATTTTCAGCACAAGGACCAAATAATTAAGAAATAATGTATACAAAGGTCAAATGAGTCATTAACCCAAAGTTATATAGTCAGTCTTAATTCAAAAATATAATCAGTAACAATTATGCTTTAATGTAAAGACACAACAGAGTAAGTTTAGAACTCACATTGATACCCTATGGTCTCGTGTTCGAGTCTTACAGTAGCAACTATTTTAAATCTTTAAAGTACCACTTAGACTAACCTTTGGTCTCTAATACGATGGACCATGAATTACTCTGTCTCGAAAAATGAACTCGAACAACACATTATATTATATATAGCAGTTGTACTTTAAACTAAAAATGAAACCTAATGGGAGACAAGTTTGTGACTAATTAGATGTTTACGTCTTTTTTTAGACACATAATTGAACAAATTAAATAGTGAAAAATAAATAAATAAATCAAACACCAATAATAGTTTTGTTTTTCAATCTTACGACCAAGTCAAACAAGATAAACTAGTCTCTCAAAACCAGAAATAGATTGTACATTATTACAATATACGCCATACAAACAAAACCTGCCCTACCTCGACCTCGTACACCACAAAATCACAAAAAGAAAACAAAAATAGAATTCTAGAATTATTTATATATTAGAGAATTAATTAAGCAGCTAGGCAGAGTTCTGAAGCATGAAATCTTGTATGACTTGAATAACTCGATGAGAATTTTCAGAGTATGGATCATTAGTGAAGAATCCATGCTCTTTCCCCTCAAATTCAACATAATCAATTCTCTTTCTCATCTCTTTTAGCCTTTGTGCATACTCTTTAGCTCTATCCTTCAACAATTCACGGCCACCAACCATGACCAGGATTGGATCAAGAGCCACCGGTTCAAGATTCAAGCTAGCCGGTCCAAATGGGTTCGCCAATGGGTGGTCTCTACTTTCTCCAGCAGGCATGGATAGCCTCCAAAATCTGTGGTTAACAATAATTTAATTTATAAAAACTAGAGAAAAAAAGAAACATCATAAGAAAAATAAAACTACCACTAGTGGGATATGCATGATTCAAAGCGTGCACATTAGATTTTTTTTTTTTAAAATTCCTTTATATATATATATATATATATATATATATATATATATATATATATATATATTATCCTATTAATTATATTCTATCAAGAACCACCACTTACAATGATGGTTTGAATATTCTTACCCTAATTTAGATAAGATTTCGAATTATTAATTGTGAGTTTATAATTCAGTGAAATAAATTAATTTGTCTATTTGTATTCAAAAGAGGCAAAAAGAATACTGGCCGAAGACGCGAAGAAAAGTCACAAGAAATCATAAGGGCAACAATCACATTGCACGAAAATACATTTTTGTATGATTGCTATTGGCTCTTGGCCAACTGAAATTAATGGAGTGCATGTCAGAGTCAAGATATAATAATACATTCGTATGTATGGTGAGAAATGATTTATTAGTTAGTTTAGTTTAGTTCAGTCGATTTACATAATTTTCAGTCTTTCCGATGAGAAATTGACGGGCACTACCACTCATATTGTTGTCATTTGTGGAGATTAATGAAAAAAAGCCGATTCTTTTCGTGACTCCGACTCCTCACCCTTCGTTTATTGCACGTTACTTTCCAAGATCTTCTCATTGTTTCCCAAAGGAAATGAAATCTCCTTTCTTACGGCCTATAGTATTATGACAAATAAAATATAAAGTTTTGAATATTTTCTCATAATATATATATATTCTTCAATTAGATGCTCTTACTAGACCTGCGTATGGGCCCGAAGGACCCGCGGGTTACCCCATTGACCCTAGCCTGTTTTGAATAGAGGCCCGATTCGTGTTGACTAACCCAGGTCTAGCTTTTACAAACAATTTGAAGTGTATTTTATTTTTTGCATAGTAAATTTTAATTCCTTTTTTTTATAAGCGGATTAAATCTTTGACTTTTAATCTTCTAAGCTACATTTACTTTCTATATAAAAAAATACGTCATATGTTCTAAATCCATAATAATGGGGGATTTCATTTTTAGAAAATATGTATTAATAATAGACCCATAATTTATGTGATGTATAGTGTATGGCAAATAAATATGATAATGGCAGGACATGAGAATAATGAGAAACATCATAATTTGCATACCTATCTAGTATCTCCAAATTCAGAAACTCTTCATTAGGTCCTTCCTCCGATTTTGTCCGATCAATCCCACCAAAAAATGGCGCCATCAACACATAACCTCTGACCCGAACCGGGGCCAACCTGGTCGAACCAGCCCCGAGTCGGAGAGCCAAATGGTGCGCAATATTACCGCCCGACGAGTCGCCCAACACAAAAACCTGGTCAAGGTCAACGCGACCGCCCCTAATCCATGCATCCCCATCCTCACTCAAAGCCTGTTCTTGCACCCACTTCATGGCCGTCATCCCATCATCCATCGCAGCCGGCAGCCGGTTCTCCGGCGCCAACCGGTAGTCCGGCGCCACCACAAGGGCGTTGAGCCCAGAAGATAGCCTCAGGCAACAGTTGTGGCAGTTGGGCCACGCCCGGGACCCCACGCAAAACCCGCCGCCGTGAATGAAAAGAACTATGGGGAGCTTCTCAATCTTGGTGGCGGCAGCGGCAGGGGAAGAGGGTTTGTAGAGGCGGAGGTGGAGGTTGTGGGTTTTGTCAAACAGGGAGTCTTTGAAGAGGACGGAGGTGTCGTTGATGAGTGGAATGTTGAAGTCTATGATGTCTTGGGACCTTAAAACGGTGCCGTCGCTGAAAAGTCGGAGGACACCCATGAATTCTTCTACTACATCAGGGAGGGAGCCCATTCTCTCTAGTAGTGTTATTGTTGTTGCTATATACTATTGATCTTTTCTCTTCTTTTGTGCTTTTCTAAATTTGAGATATGTTTGGCAAATGGGGAGGGACTATTTATAGGCTAGAATATGAAGGAAGTGATCGCATTATTTTATTTTGTATTTTTTATATTTTTTGTTTTTATTTTTATCATGGATGAAAATTATAAATTAGCATGCCGCTTGAATTAGAGATTTAATCTTTCCTTATTTAGTGGTTTTTATTTCCTATAAAAAAAATTGCATTCTACGTTTAATTTATTAAATTTTACTCAGTTTAATTTTTAATTTTATATTTTTATATTGAGGTCAGCGTTTTGTGAAATGAGGAAGGGTGAATGGGTAATTTTTCTTGGGATATTATGGATGGTGGTGGCATTAGCATATGCTTTCATGGCCATTGGTGAATAGGGACCAAAGATAAGTGGTCGCGGGATATTGTTCATTTATAAAGTTGGAGATAGTTAGGTTGAGCGAATAGCTATTCGATTGTTTTATTGATAGTAAAGATATAAATAAGAACTCGGATCAGATTAGATCATACCGCATATAAAAAAATACTTATAATGGGCTAGGATGGAAATTCAAATGTTCGCATTTCATGTTAATGTTGTTAATTAATTGGTCCATGTAAGAATATTTTAATCAGATCATGTTTGTTGACGATGAATAAAGAAACCATTATATATGTAAAATCAGTATTTTCCAAACAGTAATTAAGTTTATAATTAGCTGATTAGTATATATTTTTTTAAAGATAAATTATAAGTTTTGTTCATAATAAGGTAAGGGATAAAATTTCTCAGGCATTAAAAACCTCCATTGCAATACAAATAAAAAATAAAACTCAAGTAAATAAAAGAAAATATATGAAGACAATTTGGAGCTATAACTTGATGGCATGTGATTCAAAGATATATATCACTAACAACTGGTAAAACAATCCGCTTAAAGCAGCCGGGACTCCGAGTTCAACTCCTCTCCTGTCTATTAAAAAAAAATAAGTCGCTTAAAGAAAAGAAGAAATAAGAAGGTTTGGGTGGGAAGGAGAATGATATTTTTCGTCCCTCAACTCTTTAAATTTGGTGTATCTCGTCCTTCAACTCTTAAGCTCAGTCCTCAGTCCTCAGTCCTCAGTCCTCACCGTTTTCTTTTTCTTTTTTTCAGTAAAATCACTAGAATTAGTCCTGAAAACCAGACACGGCAAGAAATTGTAGTCTTCCCATAGTCATTCAAGCTTGATTCTGCTGTGGTTAGTGGGGAACTGCTGGATACTACTACTTCCAGTCCAGGTCATCATGCTATTTAATATATGCTTTTGATTTTATAGTATGCAAGTCATTTTTTGGGGGGGTCGAAAATCATATTTCTCCCACAAGTACCCTTAAGTTTAGTAGCTTAAAAACTAATCATATATACTATGAGGGTCAACCCACAAGAAAGTGAGTGAAGGGATACGATAAGTAATTATTTTATATATAAAAATTGAACTGATAATTTTATTTAAAAAATGAGACAGTGTAGAACTACTCACAAGAATTAACCGATGGTAGCGCACACATCCGGGCAAATATTTAAGGATACGACTTTTTGAGTTTTGACCGATGGGCGCTCCTGCACGTTCTTCCTATCCCATTGGAGGTGATATCATCCTCTTCTTCGTAACGATAATTATGCAGGGAATGAAAAGAAGTACAGAGGACTATGGCATATGTGGATGTGGGGGTGACATATGAGGATGGGGCAAACATGAACTGGCGAATCTAGCAAATCCTAATTTTCTGCTGTTTTGTTGGTCCACACGGGATTTGATCAGCGCGTGTGATCATTTCTTTTGGTTGAAACAACCTTCGTAGATATGGTGTGTTCATACACGAATCGGAACTTTCATCACTTAGATTAGAAGTTATTGGTCCAATCTTCATGGAATAATTATTACTCAAGGCACATGATGAACGAATAGTTTAATACTCCTAACTTAAGTAAAAGATCACTCGTTTAGTATTCACGTAATGAGCAATTATTTGTGGACAATATTTACCGGTGCAAAAAAAATTGTGTTGAGCCAGATAAATCGGACAAGGAACAAAATGACGAAGGAGGAGGAAAAGAAGGTAGGAATCTTGGATTCTTGGTTATCACATTGATCATTGTACAATAAGGTCGAATCTTGGGTTGTAATTTGTCCTACTCTTGTTTTGTCTGTTATGTTTCTTCCTACCCGTTGACTAAGTGTGTGCATGCTCCGTGCGATTTATCAAATTTAGAGTGTCGGGAGCGACGAGCGAGGAGAAGGCCAATAGCCATGCCTTATATATTAAACAATTAAGAGTTGTCGGAAGCACAGTATCCTTTAACACAAGTCTCCAAAGGAATAGAAAAATCAAAATCCCATGCATTTTTGTCTTCTTTCTCGCATGCTTCACGTCTAATCCAAATCCTACCTTTAGTGGCACTTGAGTAAAGTCCTTGAATATCTTTGAATAATCCACATCTTCCGAATAAGAACACAAGTTCTCGTATCTGTTTCTAATGCATGCTTTTGCTTACCGGAAAATGAATCCGGAAAGAATGTGCAGAAATTTATAATTACGAGCATGACACTTGACTCTTTTGTTTCATTCCATCTTCCTCACGAAAACATGGCTCATGCCTATTAAGTTAAAAATCAGATAAATACCGCAATGAAAAAATCACATTGAAATGACCCTCAAATATCTCGTGGTTTTAAAATATATTTAACGTCAACACTCCAAGATATGTGGTCGGACACTCATCTACGAGTCCTATATATTTCAGTCGCTTTCTACAAGAAAACTAGCAAAAATAAATAAAATCCGCAATGTACAATATATTCTAGTCGCTTTCTACAAAGAAATGCGTGATCAACATGCTTACATGCCATATATTTCAGTCGCTTTCTACAGATTTCTGAAAATAAAATAAAATAAAATCTCTTAGGTCATTTTCCATTAAAAGAAGCAAAAATGAGAAAGAAAAGTAGCAACACAAATATGAAAAACAACAGCACTGTACATCAACTAATTTTACACTACCAATAGGTTGGTGTTGATAGTGGTCGGACACTCATCTACGAGTCCTATATATATGGAGTAATTACTTGCTGAAACACCTTACCTTTAAATAAGTAAGACGACTCAATGCAAACAAAATTAGTCGTGACTATGTGTAGGATTTGTGCACAACAAAATTAGCGTATGCATTGACATAAACAGTAGCACATCAAATCTAGCTAGGATTAGGCTACGATTTTTCGCAGAATCACATTATAGAAACATCAACTTTGTACATTGAATACAAGAAAGAACCTGCATTTATCAGTGATGATCATGCGCAAAAGAAACTCGGTAACTTCTGTTAACCTCATTCTCTAAGCAAACTGCAAATGCTTATGTGACCAAGTTCGGCCCCACTTCAAAACCAAAACATCCCTAGCAATCCTAATTCTGAATTAGGTTCAAGTTGTTAAACTAGTTTGCAGCCTAGATCAACTCATCCGATTGTCTGTCCAGCCATCCAGAGATGAAGGATGTGGAGTGAACTTTTTTTTATTCTAGGAGGTAAAGTGTTTACTTCTAAGGAAGTAGTAGAAATAGGAAAAAAGAAATGAGAAATGCAGTGTCACAGAAAATTGTCAAATAAATTCTCTCATATTTTTATCTATTATCAATTCAATGTATAAATAAGTTTCATAATCATACAGCTTACGGGGAGGAACCCATATCCGACCCAACGTGTGAAAAAGAGGACACGAAAATGAGCTTCAAAGTCGATTAGTGTTAATGGTACAGTATACTGTCTATTTTGACCTCATATGTTCTACACAGAATCTCATCATTAGGTCCTGAAACTCTGAAATCGTACAGGTGGACACAGAAGCGTACCTCATATCCACACATGACATCACTCAGAAAAAGCAAGAGCAAATATGCACACAGTCCAGGCATTGCATCAAGAGCGGACCTATAAGCAAATGTGGGGTGGGATAAGCTTTCCAGGATTCATAATATTGTTGGGATCCAAAGTTGCTTTGATTCTTTTCATTGTCCTCAATGCCTCCACCCCAAGTTCCTTCTCAAGGTACTGAAACACGAGTGGTTAACAACTTGTCAACTTTTATGAGTTTTAGAGTGGAAAAAGGAAATTCAATATTTAATTGAGTTCTCTCAATGTTAAACAAGAAACTCAGTTGAGAATAACAAGGCAACTGGAAACCATGAATTTGCTTGTGAAGCTGACTATAAGTGTAACAATAGTTCATGTAATCTAGAGTTCTGTTACACTTTGGTAGTCCATGCTGGTACTAAAAAATGAAATCAGAAATGTTGCTGTTAAACAAATCCATGGTAACTAACGAAAATTTCAGTCAATAGATGCAGTATCGAGCCATATCGATATTGCACACGAGATGTAGCATGCATTCATAGCATTTTTGAGATTTACCTTCATTTTCCCTGTACCAACTCCATGTTCACCAGTACATGTTCCTGCATTGTCAGATTTTAGTATCGGAATCCAAGAGATAAAAGATAAACCCCCACCATGGCATTAATGAGCAGAACCATTGCCTAGTAGTCTGGTTGCATCTTCAGGGACTACACACACCAAAAAATAGTTACATACCTTCCATTGACAGAGCAGTATGTACCATAAAATGGTTCAGTCTTTCAGCTTCACGCCGCTGCTCTTCTTGTTCAGGGTCAAAAAGGATCACAGTGTGAAAGTTGCCATCACCAGCATGAGCAATGACAGTGCTATAGTAGAAAAGGAACAGAATTAGCACCAATTCCGATCACTTCACATACAAATTATGCTTGAAAGCATGTTATCTATAGAGCATTAGATCACTAGTAAAATACATACCAAAGCAATGGTGACGCATCCAGCTCTACTTTGGATCTTGATATCAGTTCTGCTAGCCGTGATAGGGGAACACATACGTCCTTCATGAAGTATAAGAAGGAAAAAATTAGGTGAAATAAGGAAACAAAATGGAAACTAATCCTTAGATCATCAATCAAGCAGGAACGAAATTCTACAACAAATAGCAATCTTACTGTAAGTTAAATAAATTATAAAATTTGTTACAGAAAACAATGGAAAAAATATTTCTAAAGAAGCTTCAATTTAAGCACAGAAATGGCATTTATCTGTCCTTAATGTTATTGATTCTAGGAACCAAGAGAATTGCCAGTTCAAACAAGGCTGGTTCTTTTTTTCTCTCTTAAATCTTTAAATTATTAAACTTTAATCAAAACAACCAAATGCTGTTTGAGACTGAATATCAAGAGGACATAACTAGCACTGTAACAACAGATACAAGTTAAAAGAACATCTAGAAATTATTATGCAATAAATTCCACATGTAAGATTCTCACAAAGTCAACATTCTTATGCAACTTTAGAAGATAATAGGGAATCGTATAGTCATGTATGCTCTGATGTTTAGAACTCACTGATATCATTGCCTCGTAGTTGGGTTCCATCGCAAAGCAAGCCCACAAGGCCTCCTTCCTTATCTGCATCACCGCATGGACTTGATATATTACTATGCATAGAGGGCAAGGATAAAATGACCATTATCAGGTCATATAAGAAAATAAGCAGGGGCTGAGTATTGCTATAATATGGTACAAAAAAAATATCAAAATAATTCAGTGCCATACTAGACACCAATACAGCAATTTTTAAGATATGTGCATAATCTTAGTTTAACAAGGTTTATAGTGGGACTGACCAAGTGAAAATAATTAGTAATGGGATAGAAGAACTGCAAGTACAACAGACAATTGGGCCCACATACTAGGGCCTCAAATTCAAGACAAAAACAAACAGACTTGTGAGTTGTGAGTTGTGATTTCAAGATTGAGTTAGAGGATGAGTAATTCACATCCAAAAAGCACAAAAATGAAAAACAGAGCTTCCCAACTTATTATTAATCAATGTTACAGAAATGTCACCCATGAATGTCAAGCCAAACTGCTTTAGAGGCACCAAAGCAAATAGAGAACGGGACTGTAAAACAAAAACCTAACCATCAAATAATCAGGTATTCAATTAGCTTGGCTTGGAGTAAATAATTTGAGATTTAAGTCCTAACAAACTTTTGATACTCAGTGAATGGGGTTGGCAATGAAAAGAAAGTCAAAACTGCGAAAAATACTTAACATGCAATACCTGTAGCTGATATGAGAAAGAGTTTGGGGGCCTACCTTCCAAAGTTCTTTTTTTGCTTCAGGGTCTTCTGCAAAAACAAAATCTGAACCTCTATGCTCAGAAACGATCTTCTGAACAATTAGCGTTTGCTCACGTGCATATGCCTCTAATTAAAGGGAGAGGAAAAAACAGCATGCCCAAGTAAGTAAATCACAGAAGGTAAAAGGAAAAAAGAAGAAGTTAAATTTCTGGCCTGGTATTATGCTTAGTCAACTTTTCCCTTCCAAGTCATGAAATAACCAGAAATTTGCCCCCTTTAATTTGTATTTCATTATTTTCTATACAAGATATATTGAACTCGCTTACAAGAAACATAGAAGCAAAAATAATAGGGAAAAAGTTATAAACTGGATAAGAAATCAGGTGAGTGACAAAATAAGTAAGGGGGGGAAACTGGGGTATTGTTCATTTTAATATACATTTTTAACTCTACAATTAAGTTAAGTGGGTCAAAATTGATTGCTGAAAAGTATTGGTGCGTTTGGTGCAATGAGATAAATAATTTGACCCTTAAGATGATCGATTTTACATTGATGCATAAGAAATGCCTCCTGCCTCACCTGTGCCAATGAATTCAAACATCAAAGTTGGCACTTCAGGCAAATTCTTCCCATTGGCAATATTCACAGCCCTCACTTGAACCTCATCCAATAGCTCTACCCTAGACACCTAACGATAGCATATAGAAATAAATATATTTTAGAGAGAGAAAAAGTCGATAAAGAATGCATGAAAAGAATGAACTTTAAATGTTATACCTGTATACCAGACAGCATAGTGGCAATGGCAACATCAGCTGCATCCTTAATAGTAGGAAAATTGCACATTGCAACCTGGAATACAATTAATAATCAATCATCTATGGGTTTGAGGACTCATACAGATTGCAAGACTACACGAGGGTAGTATAGGAAATTGGAGAAGATTTCATACACAAGTGATGTACAATTTTAATGCTCAAGATGCAAAACTTCTCAACTCCAGAACACATGAAAGCAAGCAGCCGAAAGATTTTGGCAGAAACAGATGTGGCCATAAGAGGGATAAATAATACGGATAGATACCTTTGCATAGATATAAAAACAATTATAATAGAAATATAGCAGAGACTACATGCTGTTGGTTGCATTTGCAGGCTTCTTATCGGTACTTCTCATTATACACTTTCCCATATTTTATCTATACTAATTTTCAGTGATAAGTAACTATCAATTAATCACTGGGAAAGCAAAATGTGAGACCAACTAAAAGGTAAAATATGCAAACCAAAGCTAAGAGACGAAGGAAACAAGTTGGACTTGATGAAGCATTAAAAAACCATGACTCATTGCTCTGCAAGGACCTTTATAACTTAAACACGAAAAGTTATTGTTCTAATTATAATTATAATTTCCAAAACCAACAGAAATATGTGGCCGGAAATCTAGTAATTTTAAGTTTTTAATTTTTTTTATGAAAATGCCACTGAATTAGTGAAATATACTCAACAAAGATACTGAAACCATACTGCATTTCATGCACCTAAAAGTAAGAAATAAAAAATAGATTAGTAACTCTTCAGCTTGATTTTGGTCAGTTGTCACAATAAAATGGATTTCCAAAACCTCAAAGATAACCATTTTCTTTGATTACTCCTAATCTTTCTTCTTATATGCTGAGATGGGAAATAGAAACGTGCAACTAGAATTGAAACTGAACTGAAACTTATTAACAATAAGTCAACATGGGCACACATCCGTGACAATCATACATGACATTGGAGTTTGAATAAAATTGGTTATGTTATGCTAATAAATATGAACATGTCTAACCGCGACTGCAACAAGGGGAAAAAAGAAACATGTATAATGGAATATGATACCAAAACTGAAAAAGGATGAATGTACCAATGAATGCTGAGGAATTTTCTGAAGTCGTAGAGTAACCTCTGTTATTACACCAAGGGTTCCTTCACTTCCAATCACCAGCCGAGTCAAATCATAACTGAATTATACACAAACAAAAAGGTTGAAAAGCAGACACCTACGGTTATGCAATGAAATTGAAGTTCATTCCTCCACGGAAAACTAAGAGAAAGTAGCCAGTAATTAGCAGAGAAAAAGAGATAGAAGAACAAACCCTGCAGCACTCTTTCGAGCACGAGAAGCTGTCTTCACAATATCTCCATTTGCAAGAACAACCTGGGGCACTTGTAGAATAAGAGATGAACCATCAACAAAATTGAACTAGACATCAGACGGGGAAGTAGTTAACCTTGAGACTAATGACATTGTCTCGCATAGTTCCATACCTACATGCTAAAAACAGAATCATTAAATCCAATAACTAAGACTATCAAACATTTCCTAAAAAACTTTTCTGGTATATGGTGTTTGGTAAATGTTTTTACCAAGTACTAAAATCAGTAGATTTAAGATAAAAAGAAAAAAGAAGGCATATAGATGGACCAAATTTGATATGAGTAAACATAGAGAACTTATCCTCGAAGGAACAACAGATGCAGACAAATTTGCAAATGGATAAAGAAACAGTTCTGAAGCAGCCCACCACCACCCATGAATTCAACATGCTAAGAAGATTATATCCATAGGGAAACTATAAGTAATGATGGTTACTAAGGTTTGCAGAAAAAATGAGGCAAACAGCGTATGCTATGTCGTGCCACTTTTAAACTTTTGAGCTCCAAACTAGCATGTAATAATAATCCCATTTTCAGTATAATACATTTCAGACTACTGTTAATGGAAAAGAAGAAGGAACTTCTGCAATTTCCCCTTTTCAATAAATGACAGAATTCTATCGTATTGTCCCAAATGTATTTTTAACGGAACAGCAGGAGAGAACATAGCAGAAAGCTACCTCACAGCTAAAGAACCAGAGCAACGTGTAGCACACATTCCCCATATTGTTGCACCAGGCCCTGCATGTCAACAAGTTTGGCAAGGTCAATCTCAACTGCAAAATCAATCAAAAACACTTTGGTATATCATAGCATAGCAGAGAGTTACTCCTACTGCAGCCAGCGAAATGGCAACAAAAGATACGCATTAGAATTTACAAGGCATGCAAAAAGATTCGATAAACACCATCAACAATCCAAAATGAATTTATTATGCAAATGAACCACTAATGATGCATCCTGGACCACCCACCATCACTAATAATGAATTATAAATTCACCTGGATCAAGTGGAAAGAATAGACCATGAGGCTCCAAGTATTCATTGAGCTCCATCCACCCAATTCCAGGCTCAACAATCACATCCATGTCCTCCACATGTAATGCTTTGACTCTCTAAAGAACAAGAAAAGGCGTCATAAGCAGAAAGCAAACGAACATTCCAGCATACACATTAATTGCAAAACTCAACAAACGACTATTTGATTTCACAATATTCAACTGATGTTCATTTAATGAAATAAACCATGCTGCTTAAGCTGTCTCTCACCTAATCTAGTGAAGCTTTTTATAAGCAGTCTGTTCAAAGGTGGATAACAACAGATAACATTAATTCAGGTCATAACTCCACAGAAGAAACAGCAACTATGCTTAAAGATGTTTTCCTAAGCAAATATTTCTTAAGAAATAGGTTTATTGGATAAGTAAGGAGTTATTATAGAAACTAAAAAAGAAGCATGTAACGGAAATAGAAAATAGATGTTTAACTGAATGGATTAGAGTTTAAGTGGCAAAGCTTATCACATGATCCATGGGTATACCTTCATTAGTGTCATGTCAATGCAAACCCCTCCATGGGGAGATAATGTGTGGCCCTCAATTGACGTGGCTCCACCATATGGTACAATGGGAATCTGTTAAAAATGTAACCCCGCTGAGTAACCAAAAAAAAGTCTGAAGCATTTATGGGAAGAACATCAAATAGTCACCAAATGCACAAGTTTCCAGATTTTGAGATAGGTAGATGAAGTATCACACAAATAATGATGATGAATGAGCAAAAAAGATGAGACGCAAAAGATGAGCTTATACCTTATACTTGTCACAGGATTTGACAATGTTGGAAACTTCCTCTTCTGATCTGCAAATACATAATAAATCCCCACATTAGAGGAGAAAAGCTATGGAACTCATAGCACTCCTTATCACAAGCCTTAAGCACTTTTTTTAAGGAATTAGGTACATGCAGATGCCACTCTTAACTGAATCACTACATCCATAATCCACAACGCGACAACTGAGAAAGAACTTTCTTCAATCAAGTTAGTTTAATGAGGAATCTCACCTGGGCAAGACAACCACATCAGGGATATTCACTGCTTTGTGAAAACTGTTTTGCGGTTTTCCATGGACGAACCTCTCGTCATAGTCCAGTGTAATGTTATCCTGCCAATATAAACCCTCCAATTAATAAAAACTCAGGAAAAAAAATCCGAAATCGAAAACCGATAAGAACACTGTAATACCTCGCAGATGGATTTTAGTTCATCAAGAAGTTGCGGTGGAAGCGTTTTGTGAGAGCCTTTGACAACGAAGTCAGTGCTTCCTTTGCCGCCGACGACGGTAGTGTTAGGATCGACGGTGGAGGAGTCACATAGAGAATGCTGCGGTTGAAATGCGAGGGATCCGAGAGCGGCAACTGGGAGGAGAGCGGTTGCCCAGGCGAGGAACGGATTTCGGGCGGCGGAAGAGGAGGTGACAAGGTCACCTGAGGTGGCGATTACTGGTGGTTGCTGCGGCCTGAGGTTGCGGAAATGAGAAGCACGGAGGTTGGAATAGAAGGTTTTGGAGGAGGAGCGGAGGCGGGAGACGAAGGAGGAGAAAGCCATGATTGGAATTCGGAGGGAAGAAGGAAGGAGAAAGACGGGATAAGGCTTGAAAAGTGGTGTGTAATGAACTTGAATTTTAAAAATAAAATGTTGTATTTATAGGCACCTCCAGAGTGTTTGGATTATAAGGATTGGCAACTTGGTACTTGGTAGAGGTCGAAGGTTCAAGTCGCTCCGTTTATGGCTTGTGATGCGCAATTTTGGTGCCGCTAACCTCCAAAGTCACATCCGGTCCAATATCCAATTGGCGAAATTGTTTGAAGGGTGTGTCAGATCCGACCACCGATTTGAAATGGTGGTGCCCAGAAGGTTTGCATTGGTGAGTTTTCGATTGAACCTGAAGAAGTCTGATGAGTTGGGTCTTTCCAACTTGGTGAACCAAAAGCTTCTCGAGTGGGTTAACTCCACGGGTCGGGTATACATGACCCACACAGTAGTCCATGGAGCTTATATGCTAAGATTTGCTGTAGGGGCCACTCTTACACAAGTTGCCGCATGGAAATTGATAAGAGAGGGAGCGGATGCAATATTTGATCAACTTTTTTATTTTCAGAATTATTATTAGATTCGCTGTTTAATTTCTAGTCTAAATTAAGTTCTAAAAATCAAAGATGCTAGTTTTAACCTTGGTTTAAATCCAAAAAAGGCACCTGTACATGAATTGATTGACTCATTTGGCACCTCTACTCAAAAAATGACTCATTTGGCACCTATACTTCTTACGTATGACGCATTTGGTACCTCCCACAAACGGCGTCATCGTTCCTCCGTTATCTGCCCACGTGGCACGCCACGTGGCATGCCACGTCATCACTGTTTATGACGTGGCATGCCACGTGGGCGGATAACGGAGGAACAGTGACGCCGTTCGTGGGAGGTGCCAAATGTGTCATACGTAAGAAGTATAGGTGCCAAATGAGTCATACGTAATTAATTAATTTATAAATTCAGAAAAAAATATAATTAATTTTTTATTTTTTATTTTATTATGTAATTAATTTTAAAAAAATTAGTTTTATTATCTAATTAATTTTAAAAATTCAGAAAATAATATAATTATTTTTAAAAATTCATAAAATAATGTAATTAATTTATAAAAAGCAATGTAATTAATTTAAAATTTCAGAAAAAATATAATTAATTTAAAATTTCAGAAAAATAATATAATTAATTTAAAAATTCAGAAAAATAATATAATTATTTTTTTCTTTTTTTCTTTTATTATCTCTTATTTCATTTATTTTCACTTTTTCTCCTTTTTTTCTTTTCTTCTTTCTATTTCTTTCTTTCTTTTATTTCTTCTTTTTTTCTTTCTTTCTTTCCCTAGTCAAATGTAAATAATGTAAACAGTGTAATTAATTTTATTTCATGTCCATACACAAAAAAATGAGCCACCTTTACATGGCCACTCATCTCGCCTGCCATGCTCCACTGCCCAGATCGCCAACCAAACCCAACACCGTCGCCCTCTCTTCATCATCTCTCTTATGCTGCAAAACGAAATCTTAATTTATGTTATTTTTTGAAATAATTAATAAAACTATTTTTGAGATATTTTTGAAAAGAGGAGGAGAAGTGAAAATAAAGGAAATAAGAGATAATAAAATTAAAAATTAAAAAATTAATTATATTATTTTTCTGAATTTTTAAATTAATTACATTGTTTTTCTGAGTTTATTTAATTAATTATATTTGTTTTCTGAATTTTTAAATTAATTACATTTTTAATAAAAAATTTAAATTATTTTCTGAATTTTTTAAATTAATTATATTTTTATGAATTTTTAAATTAATTATATTTTTTTCTGAATTTTTAAATTAATTAATTACGTATGACTCATTTGGCACCTATACTTCTTACGTATGACGCATTTGGTACCTCCCACGAACGGCGTCACCGTTCCTCCGTTATCCGCCCACGTGGCATGCCACGTCATAAACAGTGATGATGTGGCATGCCACGTGGCGTGCCATGTGGGCAGATAACGGAGGAACGGTGACGCCGTTCGTGGGAGGTGCCAAATGTGTCATACGTAAGAAGTATAGGTGCCAAATGAGTCATTTTTTGAGTAGAGGTGCCAAATGAATCAATCAATTCATGTACAGGTGCCTTTTTTGGATTTAAACCTTTTAACCTTTAAGGAATTGTTTCTGTTTGGTCCATTTGTCTTGATCATACTAAACATGCCTGGCTATGTGCTGCTAAATACTTCCCAGTGCTCAACAAGCAGCCCCATCATTTCCAAGACAGCAGCTTCAGTTCAACAATAATGAAAAATGACAAAAATTTAAGTACCTACCTCCTATATCTTCATTGGAAGCAAACATAGAAAATGGAAAGTTAGAAGAAGAAAGAAAGGCACGATGAAGGTAAAAGAACCCGAATCTGAAAAGTTCGCGTAGGTATCTTGGTGAATGACCAAGTTACTCTTGCAGCATTTCTACTGTCAATGATTATTGCAAGTCATCTTCTATGGAGACTTCCTGCTAACTGACTAGTGACATTATTCATTTTTCCTAGCTAGTGCATTATTCATTATTCTTCGCCACAAAACAAGTCAATTTTGTTTTGTGTCCAAAAAAATAATAATTGCAAAGTGTACCCTACAAAATAGCTACCATTCATTCACCTATATCCAATTGCATATTTGGTCTGCAAATCCCAAAATTCCTTGGCTTGCTTCACCAATTCAGCACGCTCGGCAACCATCCTCTCCTTCCAATAGTCTTTGCACCTGGAAGAATTGCAAGATTCACAACTAAGAACTGGCGAGTTTCCTCAAAATAAGAGTGGTTGTTCTGTTTCTTACCTTCGTTTGAGTAGCAGATCGAGTTCCAACATGTGAACTGAATTCACATAAACTCCAGCCTGCAACGAGAATAATAGTTGTTAATAAAGCTAAACCTTCTAAAATCATAACCTTGAAACTACACAGATTGGCAAGGAAAGCATTTTTCAAGTTTTACTTAAAATGAAACAACAGCTAGATTTACAACCAAGTCAATTTATATGAAAATAAAAGAGAATAGATGTGTTAAAAACTTGTGTTTGTGAGGTAATTACATTTACCATCATAGTGAATTAGAAACTATGGGCCGTCACTATTAGACTGTCTTAGAAAGCTTAAAAACCTTGCTATTTGTACCCTGATGCACACAAACTTGCACAAGGAGCGAAAGCAGGACCCAAAAGTTAAATTGTTAATTGAATGACATAAATGATTGGTATCCAACCAAAATGAGAAAAACAGAAGGAAAAAGATCGATTGCAGAAATAAATTGAGCCGTGAGTATGACGCTAGTTGCTGCAGTGATCTACTACTTACATCAGAAAGTGCAATTCACTCTCTGCCAAGAATGCTTTGTAAGCTATCTACTGTTAATATACTACAGGCAATTAACATGCAAAGATGGATCTTTTTTTGCACATACTAATACAATCTGCTTTAATAATATACAAACCTCTCTGCAAATCGGGCACTTTGCATTTTGATTAGCAGTTTTTAGTCCTTCAAACACGGCCACAGAAGCAGAAGAGCATGCACACAACTTGCAGAATAGGTGACCGCAGCTCAACGCATAAGGATTAAAAACCATCTCCTGCAAGATGATGTGCAAAAACACAAGAAGATAAGTAAAATATACGAAATGTGACCTTTTTTTCTCACGAGGAATGTACTGCAACTGATGTCTCACCAAGCAAATAGCACAGGTCAGATTGTACTCTAACTCAATCGAATTTGGAAGCATGAGCTTCATAACAGGTTGCATCGCATTGAGATCACAAGAAAAATGACCACAAAACTCATTACACTCTCCAGCATCCGATCCATTCAAATTCAAATAAAATGCCCCCAACTCTATCAACCAAGGTGATTGTAAGAACTCGATATGCTCCACTCGCAACTTGGATTTGAAATTCACCCCATTAACAGAACGATGCACCTAAAATAAAAACCAAACTACAATTAATTCACCACAATTTGTACCAAACCATTAACAACCAAATGACAAAAATATACCAAATCAATTCATACTTTATCATATTTCTTCAGAATCTTGCGTATGGCAATCGCATTCATAGTAACATATTCAATCAACATTCGACCTTCCTCAATCATAGACAGCTTATTATCAGATTTGAAACACTGGCGCAGCCGCAGTGCATACCTCTGCACTCCTCTGGCGACATGAAGGTGCAGGAGATGCTTAGCTCTAGAGCTAAAGCACCCAGCTACATCCGCAACCTCTTTCATCAATTCCGAAAAGAACATTTTATCACACACTACATAATCCAATCAACAAACGACAATAAGAACCTCAAATAACCCAGAAAAAACAAAAAAGCTCGATTTTTATAATCGAACAAATTGAAAACTTACAAGGGCAAGATTGGCATTGGCATAACTGGCCATAATCGGTATTATTCTGCTTCTCCCCTTCTTCCTGTTCCTGTTCTCCATTTCTGCAAGACCTACAGGTTTTCAAAACCTTTTTAAGCCTCTTGTACTCGACATGTGCACACTTATCCAAAAACCCATCTTGCTCTGCATGCAAATATTCCATGAATGTTTCTCCAAACTTCATCTTCTTCAAAGGAAAAACAGGAAAAAAATCCAAAAAAAAGAAAAAAAGAAACTATTTTGTGGTGAAAACGTTAAAAAGAAAGTACACTAATGGCTAAATTTGGGTTTTTGGGCAGCTGGGTTTGTTTTTATTCTGCGTGTTTTTGCTGTGGAATGGAAACACAAGAAAACCTGACGGGTGCTCTTTTCTTGGGAAGGACAGCTTTGCATCGATGGTGAATGAGACACGTGGATGGTTTTCGCAGAGTTCCAAATTAATTTTAATCAGAACACAATTGACGTTTTGCTACTCTGCAGACTACTTTGGGTAAGCCCACTGGATTTTGGTTTCTTTCGGCCTACTTTCCAAATCCTTTGGGCCCACTATGGTCCATTTCATGGATCATAGACTAATTCCAGGTTTGCTTATTAGTCAAAATCAATTTCACGGAAATTCAACACAGAGCTTCTTCCCCTTTCTGTAGTTCTTGCGGTTTCTTCTCTTCGCTGGCAGTCTGGTAAATATTTTTTTTCTGGTGTTCCTTTTAATCTAGTGATTTGATCTTTTAAATGTGATTTTTTTCTGGTTTATCTGATTTGATGGGTAGTAATTTTATGGAGAATTTGGCTGTAAAACTGCCACTTCAATTGTTGGGATGGTGCTATTTTTTTATGGGTCTGGGTCTGTTCATGTAAGATAGCAGAAACAATGTCGTATATGTACTTACTTATGAACTCTGAATTCTCTGTTTTTTTTTTTTTTTTTTTGGAATGCTCGTCTCAATCTGTCGGTTGATGTCTCCACCAAATTTGAGCAGATCTTTACAGTTTAGTTCGTTTTGTTTCTGCTCTGGGTTATCTTGTTTGTCTGTATCTCACCTGATGCAACAGTTTATAAACTGCAGTACATTTGATTTTTTTTGTTCATCTTTGCGTTAACATCTTGGCCCTGAACTAGTTAGATATGGATGGTGTGCGTATGCTTTGGAGGGTGACCGATTATTGAGGCGGTACTCCATGCTAGGAGCTTAATCTCTCCTGAGGCAATCCCTATGATATATTTTGTAGTGGATCGGGTGTTCTACTTCGTCAATGAAATGTAAATCACTTAACATACAGTTGTCTGATTCTTATAATATGCATCTTCTGATGCAGCTCTTTAAATAATCTCCAGATATCGTAGCTTGACTTATTGCTTTTTGATGAAGAATTTAAGTTTTGGAGTCTCCATTGTGTTCAAAATAGCTCATATGTCGGGAGAATCTGTTAAAATCAAGGAGGATGGTGTGCGGTATGATTAAGCACTTAATTGGTAATGGTGATAAAATGTACATGAAGTGGGATTTTTTGTACATTTTTGTTCCTCTTCCGTACTTTCTAGTAGTAGAGCTGCGTAACTCTGATGTTCACTATCTCAATGGTATCTTCATCATCTCCCCCAGAAATTAGAGTTAGCCACCTGCTAGGTCTAGGTCTGATTGCCCTCACAGTCAGCAAGAGGGTTCAGTTCTTTGGTTCTGTTTCTTCATTGGGAGTTTTTTCTGTCAGTACTTGAGAAAGTAACAGCTATTATTTGGGTAGGATTTTTTAAACTTTGGGGTCAAATAAATATCTCTGATCAATGTGTCACCTCTCAGGTGGCTCTTTTAAGCAAACTCTCTTCATAGAGAAGACAGATTAAATGGGTTTGGAATGTCACTTTATTATGTGTTTTCGGTCATTGTCTGATGATGGCGATTCATCTCTTCTCTTCTTTAAATGTTCTGATACAAAGAAAGTGACAAAAGATTCTGAAATTGTGCAATATCTCTAGGACTTCGTTGGATTGGCATGAAGAACCCGAATAGGCAAAAAGTACTTGCAAAAGGTCTTTGTTGTCATATTTGGTGAGCATATATATGGCAGATTGGAGGAAGTTAATCATTGTTGCATTGGTTCAAAAGTGGTTCCAAAACTTCAAGTTTTGATAGTCCGTTGTTGTATCTAGTAGGTGTCAAATGAGATTTTAGGTCTACTTGTTATAAATTTTTAAAGAGGAACTTCAGTGTGATTTATAGGAACGACCTCCTAGTTTTCAGTTACCTGTATTTTCTTTTCCGTGATCAGCTTCTTTGTATTTTGTCCTGCTGCAAATTCTATTTTAACCATGTCTATTTGCAGCAGGTTGCTACTTAGTTGCTAGAAATGAAATTATGTATATCCATCAATTGCATAGTATACATCAGTTCCTTGTCATATAGTGCTTTTCTATACTCAGAGTATCACTTTATGTTTTATCTGGCAGGTTGACCATTGACAGTTGATGGGAAAGGCAACACAAAGACGACCTGGTAAAAAAGGTAGCGCCGCAAATGACTTTGATCTGCTTGGAGAAGATGGATGGATCATAGTTAAAAAGCAGAGAGTCACCATTTTGATACCTCCACAGCAACATACCAAAAAATCCACTTTGCCAAGGCCAGGGCTAATGGAAGTGGAAGCCATTCCCACGAAAACGGTAAACACCCAGTTAGCCGTCCCAATCGAGTCTTGGGAGACGACGCCTACAGTTGATGTACAAGAGAAGGCCATCCCGGAGGCTCCTAGTAGAGTAATTAAAATGGCTTCAAAACCACCTCCACGGGACTTTTCAGTAGTGCACAGGCTACCAAAACAAAATGTAACCATTGTATCAGAGCGTCCCAAGCGAGTTGATACTTTTACTCCTCGTAACACGCTTGGTGTATCATACATCTCTAAAACAATCAAGCAGCCGAGGCAATTTTATAGTCCTGGTAGTTTCCTTGATGGGAGTACACTTCTAAACCAGGGGCTAAGGGCTTCACTTCTCGAGAAGAAGCTTCAGAAAGCTGGAGGGTTGAGCAAGTGGCTAGCATCACTCGGGTTGGGGAGGTTCGGGAGGATTTTCCAAGGGAATAGTGTTGGGAAATTTCAGCTGGCTAATCTAACCATGAAGAAACTGAAGGACATGGGTGCTAATGCAGTAGGTCCCCGGAGAAAGCTGATGCATGCGATTGACTGCATCTGCCAACCGTACTGTTTTGAAGCTCGCTAAACCATTCCTCGAATCTGACGGTGGCCTGTAAAATCAGAGGTAGGCTTTCAATCATACAGTTGAAATGTGCAACTGTTTGTAGATACTTGGAGCGTGTAATTTGTTGGTTGTTGTATCATGGCAATTAGTTGTAAGAGTGTGAGGTGGTTTAGCATGAGCAGACATGAGTGTGTGCACAATACCATTCATTAAAGAGTACAATTCCTTTGTTTACTCCTATAAAATTTCAAATTGATCACTTGTACTAACTTGTAAGTTGTGAAATATGGCTCATCCCATTAGATTCAGACACCAAATTCCATCTATTCTGTATGGTTTAAGCTAGAAACAAGGAACATTCTAATAAACTGTCATACTTTTTTTTTTTTAAATTTCTGGCTATACATTATTTTGCGTTACTTTACTACATATATGAGTCATGTTGGTGTATGAAAAAAATGCTCTCATTAAGTCGAATTAATTTAGATTCTAGGCTTGTGAAACCATTGCGAGCGACTCATCTCTTGTCAAAAGTTCATTTCTTAACTTAAGGATTCGAATCCAAAAAAAATTCAACCTCTGGTGATGGGTTGATAGTTGACAGCGTTGACACACATCTCGTGGTTTTAAAGGCTATTCAATGTCAATATTGGAAGGAAAAAAAAACAAAGATTTGATATGTTTATTTTAAAAGAGTAAAAAAATCAAATCGTGATCAACATGCTAAATTCTACTAATATACTAGTAGTATATTTTAGTGGCTTTCTACTCATTTCTAGAAGTCAAATAAAATCCCTAAGTTAATCAGTGCTATAACATTGGACATCAAATAATTTTAAACTAGTACTTATAAATTACTAGTATAAGTCTCTTTATTAAACAATAAATAATTACTTTATTTATGGATTAATTATTCACTGAAATATTTATTTCTAAATAAACCGACCTAGTTTCACACTGACATTTGCAATATAGCACATGGAGTCCAAGTAGGATTTCGCTACAATAATTCACAGATTATAAAAGCATTAGCATTTTTAGTACTTGATTATAAAAACATCAACATTGTACATTGAATACAACAAATAACCTGGATTTAGGAACCTAATAACCTTTACTTTTATTACCAAAACAGACATTAGTGTGCAGATACCCAAACAAGCCTTAGGCTTACACTAAAAAAAAATTAAAAAAATCCGACCGAAAGAAGTTCCTAGAGTTTCACAAGAAAGATAACATTAATCAGAAAAGAACAAAAAATAAAAACACAGAGAGGGGTAGAGACAGAAGGAGGAGGGCAAGAATTAGTAAAATGGAAGATGGGTTATTCAAGAACACTGAAAGCCCCCTTCTTGAAACTGCAGGGACAGCTTCTACACTCGAAACTCTAGGGAATATAATTGTTTCCATTGTTGGGACTGGTATTTTAGGACTCCCTTTTGCTTTGAGAATCGCTGGTTGGTTTGGTGGCTCCCTTGCCATTATCATCGCTGGAATGTCTACCTGCTACTGCATGCACCTCCTTGTCAGTAATCCAACTCTCTTCATCCTACTTTCTTCTCTCTCTGTTATTTTTCGAAGTAATTGGACATGTTTGTTGTTGCGCAGTAGGAAAAAAAGTGCAAAAGTAAGATTTTTGCTTAAACTTATAAGTCTCTTGTTTTGTTTTGGGGGTTTAAGAAGCAATTGCTAGTTTTAAAGAAACTGACTTCATTGGTTCAATTAATAAAAGTACCTTGCAGTTTGTCATAATCATGTACTTAATTTGTTTTTCCAGTACTGTTGCTGATGGATGATGGGTCAGTTTAATATTATGAACAGACTAATGAAATTTGTTGGTCCACACTCCACAGGTTCAATGCAAAGAAAAGTTGGCATCTGAAGAATTAACCCAAGAAACAATAACATACGGTGACTTGGGTTACAAATGCATGGGTCAAACCGGCCAGTACTTGACTGAATTTCTCATTTTCATGTCTCAGTGTGGAGGATCTGTGGCATATTTGGTGTTCATTGGCCAAAATCTATCATCCATCTTCAAGAGCCAGGGCTTGAACATCTCTTCATTTATATTAGTGTTGGTCCCTATTGAAATAGGTCTATCTTGGGTTGGTTCTTTATCTGCTTTGGCACCTTTCAGCATCTTTGCGGATGTGTGCAATGTTTTGGCAATGGCAGTAGTTGTGAAAGAGGATGTGCAAAAAATGTTAACTGGTGAATTTAGGTTTAGTGATCGATACGCTGTCGCTTCTAATATCGGAGGATTGCCGTTTGCTTTAGGGATGGCTGTGTTTTGTTTCGAAGGATTTGCCATGACACTTCCATTAGAGGCATCAATGAGGGAAAGAAGCAGATTCCTTAGCCTATTAGCCATGACATTTACAGGGATAACCCTTGTGTATGTTTTGTTTGGATTTTCTGGTTATATGGCATATGGTGACCAGACAAATGATAGCATAACTTTGAATTTGCCCCACAACTGGTCTACCATTGCTATTAAGGTAATGCTGTGATCCACCTTTCCTCTCCACTAATCTTGTTTCTTTTATCTATTTTAATGCTAATTGTTTCATTTGGTAAAGAATATATAAAGATGCCACAAAAGTTTTGAGACAGGAACAAAACTATTTCAGGTCATGTGTATACTTTTCCGAAGTACAAGTATTAGGTTTTACATTCGTAGCCAATAAGCATATAGCTCATTGGTTGTTTACTGGTTGCAAACGGATAGAGACTCGATGGACAAAAATAAAAGTTTTACACTTGTACCACTGTACTAGCTTATAGGTATTGCCCTTTTCTGCAAGCATCTAGAAGTGTCCAGCTGCTCTAGTCTGCTCTAGTCTACAAAGTTGTTGATTATCAAAAGTTCCATTGTCACCCAACTGAGAATAAAATAGACCTAGCTTTGGAATTTGAACCAGTTCTTTAGATCACTTTCTTTCCCCTGGAATATATTAACAGATGCCATGCCTACCTGTATCCTTTGTCCTTGTCTCATAATATAATTCTGTGATTCACCATCACCATCTCAAATTGGGCCTGCTTTGTCTTTTTTCGTGTAATCTTTTACTCGAAAGCATATAATAATTGGTATGTAAAATTAGTGGATTCTGATTCATGTGCATGGGGGCACATTCCTTTATAAGACTGAGATTGCTAAGTTAACAAAGAAAAGATTCCCTGACAATTTTGGTCCAAACATATTCAATATAATAATTGGGAATAAGCACGAACAAGGATGGATATACTCTTTTGTTTGGCTAACCTGAGTCCAAGCACAAAACGTTGGAGTGAAACTATGATTTGTTTCAGTTTTCAGATTTGGATTATGATTTGTTTCAGTTTTCAGAATGTCTCAAACGAGTGAGTTCCTCGACAAAGCACAGAATACTGTTTATCACGATCTTGTGGAAACCATGGACATTATCTTATGCCATGCTAACTTTTGTTCTTATTGACGGCAGATTGGATTGTGCTTGGGACTTGTGTTTACATTTCCTATCGCGGTACACCCAATGCATGAGATTATGGAGGGGAAGCTGAAGAAAAGTGAATGGTTTCAAAAGATATATTACAACACTGGTGCTGATGAGACTTCAACAAGGGTTGGAAGATTTGGAATATATGCTACCAGAGCGATATTGATCATCTGTTTGGCAGTCTTGGCATTGTTGGTGCCTGGATTTGGCGTCTTTGCATCGCTTGTGGGTAGTACTGTGTGTGGACTGATCGCATTTGTTTTGCCATCCATATATCACTTGCAATTACTAGGTCCATCTTTGCATCTATGGCAGAGGGCCTTAGATTATTTCCTATTGATAGCTGGATTGGTCTTTGCTGCCTATGGTACGTACAACAGTGTTGTTGGTGTTTAAAGCCATAAACAAACTTGAACTTACAATCTTTGGCCATTTTTTCCGATATGAAGAGAGTAACACTGGTCTACAAGCGTATTATGCTTTGACGTTGCTTATGTAGTGAAGCTTGTTACAAGGCCTTACCGAACCCGGGGGACAGTTGATATCTATCTCGGGATTCAAAGGAGTTCCGGTCAACAGATTATTCGTTGTTGTAACTTTGAACTTTGGTGTTCAAAGCTACATTAGTAGTTAGTGTTGAAGGTGGACCAACATACTAGTTTTTTGTTTTCTTAATTTTCCCATCAGATTACCATCTTCATGTTCTTAGGTATTGATTAGTGAAAACTGAAAAGTATTTCAATTAGTGTATAGAGTTGTTGGTGTGTACTATGCAAACTCTTATCAAAATGAAAGCATATGATGATGATTTTCTCCTAATACCTAACGTCATGCGCAATGCTGTCCTCTCTGCCTCTTCTGGGCAATGAGATGGGTCTCAAAAAAGTGCAATCATACCTGACTATAACCAGTACACTGGTGGTGCCAAATTCTCAACTAAGTGGCCTAGTTTTGCAGCTTTGCATATCATTGTCTGTTCTGGCTTGAGGAATAAAATGGGCATATGCTCATTAGCACAAACTGACGAGAGGCTCGAAGCCAGGTGCCAAGCTGGGATGAGACTTGGGACCATAATGTCCAAGAATGGTAACAGAGATTCTAATCAAAAGTTAGGGAAACATCTGCATAATGCCTCCCCTGTTAGAAAATTGTCATCCATGCCAATTTGGAATCGTCCAAAAACCATAAACAAACAAGTAAATACACGTGGAATAGTGAAATTGGACCTCCAAAATCATCTGCAGGATCTTTCAGTAAGGACAATTCCAATTTTGTGACATTTTTCATGTGAGTAGCTGGAGGGAGAGATGATGAATGATGAGGGAATTGTTTCTTTTTGATGACGTGCACATTTTGAACAGTAACATGACATGACTCACCAATTACTGCTTGGAATTCTGGAGCCTTGGTTGGACATATATGCCCCATTAACTTTGCTTTCAAATCTTTTTCCCAATTATTATTATTAAGAAAACAAATAAGAATAAGATATATGAATCTTGAGCAATATTTTTTTGAGTGCAACTTGAGTGATTTAAGTGATTAATCCATACACCAACTTGGGATTGTGGCTAAAGCATCAAAAAAGCTCCTTTAAATCATTCATGTCAATTTTGTTTATTCATCCCTCAAAATTAATTAGTTTTAAAAAAAAATGTGACCGTAATATTATTTAAATTGATTACTCGAAATATTTCAGTCTACGCGAATGGTGCACATTTTTAAAGAAAGAGCAAGAATTCGGCATCATTTCCATACCTAATCAATGTGAGAATATCACAACTTTCTGTCAGTGGCATGTTTTTTCCTTTTTCTAATGGCACGTAACTAGTGTCCGACCAACCTAATCAAAGGATCATAAGCCATGTATTTTTGTTTCTTTTGTGGAGTTTCTGGATAGTTAAGTAGTGTGAGATTAGGATTGCGGCAAAGATTAGTGACAGATGTCCCACAAAGAAAAAGAGATTAATGACAGATCCCTAATGGGAAAGGTGTGTTGTTTGCATCTTATTCGATAGCCGATAGCTTAACAGTATTTCTCGTAATGTAATAAATTTTAAATTCAAATCATTTATTTATAATTTATACCTATAATAAAACTCATGAAAAAAATATCTATTATTTCGAGTTCAAATATAAAAAAGAAAAAAATATTCATGAAACTATCCTAAAATATCACGATAATATTCGAACGAGAACAATATTAAAGAAAGTACGGAGAGAGACGTAAAAATGGAAATAAAAATAGTAAATGCGCAGAGAAATGAGTACATAGAGTAGAGAGAGACTTTGAGACAAGGAAAGGTGGGAAGAGAAAGGTAGTTTAAGGTATGTGGACATAGTGGGAATATCTAAGATTTCATGTTACATGCATTACAATCGAACCGACCCAACTCGGCCCGGCCATGGCATGATTAAGGGATACGCTGATAGTGATAGCAACAAGGCGACTAGCGCGAGTGCCTGCATTTTACATGCTCGTCTGTTCTCAATTTTCTTTTTTTAATTATTACAAGAGATGCTGAAACCGATCAATTTACACCTCTCACTTTAACTAGTTGTGCTCACGTTGGTCTATTTTTTAAGTACAGAGATTAAGTGTAATATTTTGTAACTATGATTTTTTTTATATAATTTATTTAAGTTTTTTCTGGATTGAAAAGGTAAAAAATTGTGCTCGTTAATTGAGAGATTATAATCTGGATTGAGTGTAATATTAGATTTTTTACTGTACAATATATCAAATTATTGATCGAACTTTATTCAATATGGTATGATATTAAATTTTACCGTACCTGTCGTTTTATATATAGAATATCATAAGATTTTGTAAGAACTTTGTTTGATTAAGATTTATGTCAAGCATGTTGGTTTGTGGGATTTGATACTATTTTTTTACAATCATTTTATCTCTTGTAATTTGTAGGTGAGAGTTGTGCATTATTGGAGGTTTTGGGAGATTAATTGAGATTTAATGAGTGGTTTCTACTACGTGGGTTCAACCCTTTCTCATCCCTCTCCCTCCACATCTTCCTCCCTCCTCCCTGATACGGTTCTCTCCCAACAAACTTCGCTGCCTCCTTATATACTTGGAATTCAAGATCTGAGCACGAAGAAAGTAGATCTGAAGGTTTGAGGGACTAAAACCTCAAGAAACAAGAGTTGGAAGCTCTGTTCATTCTAGACTATGCTGGTGACTAATGAGTGTCTGCTCGTGCTACATCAGAGAGGGAAGGACGTAGGTGAGATGTGATCGGAGTTTGCCGACCAGATCTGTGATGACACTAGTGAAGATTAGATGAAGTTTTGGAAAATAAAATAGTACTGGTAATAATGGAAGAACATGCCTGGGTTTGACGATGGAAGAAGAGCAACTACACACGTGACATTTGACGTGTCATGCCACGTCGGACACTTACCTTAAAGTGTCCGACGACATCAAGATGAGGTATCAAATATGAACAATGTTTTGAATGCGAGTGATTTTTAAAAACAAAAAGAAGATGAGGTATCAAATATCTCAATCAAATAGACTGAGTATTATTTTTCACATTAACCCTAATATAAATCTGCAATTACTATTAGTCAAATTTAAGTAAAAAATCACTCAAATTGCAAGAGGATAAACTTACCAGAAAAAGAAAAACAACACTTTTTATTTTTTACTACCAGCAATTATAAAATCATAATAATAACTTCCACTGAGACGAGTACTGAGATAACCCCTGCAACTCCAGCTCTTCATTTCCCCCACCACACAGGCACACACCACAAGCAATAAATAAACCCTCGCGTCCTCTTCCTCTTCCTCTTCCTGTCGAAAATAACCTTAACCCCCCTCTCTTTCTTCTCTGCAATAAAATTTTAAAAAAATGTCTCCACCGCTGACAAAACCCACAACCACCACTTCTTTCTTCAGTACTCCACCAAAACCACCCTCACCTTTCTGCACTCTCCTCTTCCTCTTCCTCTGCATTCTCGCGTTCTACACCTTCCACCACCCTCCCTCCTCCGCCTCCACTCACCTCCGCAACTCTCACCGCCTCCACACCCTCTTCCTCTCCTCCTCCTCCAACTCCACCATCTCCTCCTACCTCCGCGCCCTCACCCTCCACCCCCACCTCGCCGGAACCCAGCCTTCATTAGCCACAACAAACTACGTCCTTTCCCATTTCCAAACCCTCAATCTAGAAACTCATAAAGTGACATACAAGCCGCTAATATCTTACCCTATTCGCGCAGACCTCTCCGCTCATTTCGCCAATGGCACAGTCGTAAATTTCTCCTTAACCGAGAAGGCGGTTTCCGCGAACGACAGCGTTGTGATCCCGTACCACGCGTATTCCCCGTCGGGTCATGCGTATGCGGAGATCGTTTTTGTTAATTTCGGGGGCGAGAAGGACTACCGTGCGCTGGATGCTCTCGGGGTGAAGGTTAAGGGGTGCGTTGTTTTGGCAAGGAAAGGCGGCGGGTTGGGTAGAGTTGGGGTGGTGAGTATAGCGGAAGAGAAAGGTGCGGCGGCGGTGCTAATTTACGCGGAGGAGGATATGTTAAGGGGAGGAGGAAAGGGAATAGAAAGAGGGACGGTTATGAGGGGAGTAGGGGACCCACTGAGTCCGGGGTGGGCGGGATTGGAAGGAGGGGAGAGATTGGGGTTAGAGGACAGTGAGGTGGCGGAGAAGTTCCCTAAAATTCCATCTATGCCCTTGTCTTTTGAGAATGCTGACGTCATTCTGGGATCCCTTGGTGGTCCTGCCGCCCCTGCGGAGTGGAGGAAATCGGGTCGGTCTCGGGTTGGACAGGTCGGGCCTGGTCCAATTTTAGTCAACTTCACCTACCAGGTTGGAATTATTCGATTATAGCATTAGCAGATATGTTTCTTGGTTTTTTCCCCCTCTTTTTTTTCACTTGTTGTTTTTGGGTATATGAATATGTGGGTGTTTGTTTGATATTCTATATTTTCTTTTCTTTTTTTCTGTTGGGGAAGTGGTGTGTCTATTGCCTAGAATGGAATCTGGATTCTGACTTTTGGTCTTTTGTTTGACTGTTTAATGTTACGGGTTGATTATTATTATAGGTTCACCTTGTTTCTTTCTTAAGAAAAGAATAGTTTGACTATACACGGTCAATCTAGGTCTTAGATGGATCAAGTGTAACTGTGAATTAATTGCTTTTTTCAAATGGGTTTAATCAGAATCCAAACTGAAACTACTGTCACTGCGCGTGCGAATTTTTTAGTTGAAATTCTGAAAAATTGGGAGTTTGAGCTGAAGCTTGTTTCGCTTTCTGGAGCTTAAAAAGGCATTCGTTCGATTTCATTATGTTGGGTTGCATTTGTTTGAGTTCATTAATGAACCATGCCAGATCATGATGTTTTTTTGTGGAAATGTTGAATATCTTGCAATTCTCTGCTGTTTGTGTGTTATTTTTTTTATTCTGCACAACCTCCTTCCTAATTAGAATTGGTGAGATAGCTTGGAAATAGACAGGGAAAGAAGCCTAGTGTATTTTAAAGCTAGTTGTTTGATTTGATGAGCTGTTTACGTTTCCTTAAAATTTTCTTTATTCACAAGTTTCCATGTCTTCTAGGGTGAGAAAAAGGTGGTACCAATCCATAATGTTTTTGCCACCATAAGGGGGTTGGAAGAGCCTGACCGCTATGTGGTCCTTGGCAATCATAGGGATGCTTGGACATACGGAGCTGTTGATCCCAACAGTGGTACTGCTGTCTTACTCGATATTGCTCGACGATTTGCTCTTTTGAAGCAGAATGGGTGGAACCCTCGAAGAACAATTATCCTCAGTAGTTGGGATGCAGAAGAGTTCGGTATGGTAGGTAATACTCCTTCTTCATTGGTCAATTACATACCTTGTTGGGTTTTAGGTTGATAGGCATGCCATTCTATGGACCTTGAAGTTTCCTTGTTCTTGAATGTAATGCATATTCAATTTCTTACTTTGCGTGCACCTTGATGCAACATGCATTATGTACCTTTCCAATTGTGCTTTAAGCTTACTATAGAATGAAAACCTTTCTGCCTTAAAACTCTCCAATCTATATTGTCCTGCTGTTGTAGGATCTACTGAGTGGGTTGAACAAAACCTCGTCAATTTGGGTGCCAAAGCAGTGGCCTATCTTAACGTAGATTGTGCAGTTCAAGGGCCAGGGTTCTTTGCAGGTGCTACTCCTCAGCTGGATGATCTTCTTCTTGAGGTTACAAGGAAGGTAGGTTGGGGGAGGGGAATCTTTTGATTAGACTCTGTCCTTACGCCTTGTTTTCAAGCCAGGTGCCTTTTCCATGTGACTCAACTAATTTTAAAAGTTTTTTCCAGGTGGATGATCCTGACTCTGAGGGTGCAACACTGTATGAGCAGTGGGCAGCGAGGAACCAAGTCAATTCGGTGAGGCCAATATGTTCTTCGTTCAAATATTAAATGGTTACAGATGCATGTATATACGCGTTAACATGAAAAAATTAATGTGAATGTTGAACTTTTATCATATCGGAAGTTAAGTTGTTAAGAAATTTATGTTATTTTGTCTCAAATTTTGGGGGCTGTGTTGAGGAAACAGGCAGAGGCTTGGACATAGTCACTGATTTTGTCTTAAAATTCTATGTGATCCACTGGATTTCATAAAATGAGGACATGTATTCCTTTTTGGCTTCCTGTTGAGTTTGCACCACATATTTGTGTGGATACTAGACAGATCATTGGTGTGGAGGAGATTTTGATGGGTAATGAATAATCATAGACTAAAATATGCTTGGTGCTCCAATTACTTGGTTCTTTCTAGCATTTGCCATTGTATTCATACTTTTATTCCCACTTTAATGAGGCTATGGTGTTGCTATATGTGGCTCTATGGCATTGATAATGAGAGAGGTCCGAGGTGCAAGTGATGGGCATCTTACAAGTACCTTTCTTGTTGTGGAAGCTACCTTTTACTTGACTACTCCTACATGGGATTGGTGCCTTATTTCGTGTGATTAATGAATTATTTCATTTGCCTTCTTTGAGATGAAACTTTAATTGTGTGCTTAATTTTGTATTGTCGTGATCTGAGTGCAGATACAAAGACTCAGCTCAGTGGATTCTGATTTTGCTCCATTTCTCCAACATGCAGGGGTTCCTTCTGTCGATTTATATTATGGAAAAGGTATGTATCCCATTCCTATACATTTAACAGGACCTTAGTTCTAACTGGAATAGGTTGGTGTTATTTCTTTTAACTTCTTGCATGGGTAAACAAATGATTGAAAAATCCTCCCGTGCATCTAAATAGAGTCCTCTTAGGAATTTGAGATATGCCCCTGTTATATTCCGTATTTTTTCCTTTAGACCCGGGGAGGTAGCTACGATTAAAGGGTTAGGAATTAGGTATCTTCAGGATTTGTGTTTTCTGGGTGTCTTATTTATTGCTTAATGTATGGCCTGCATCAGTTTTAAGCATATCTGTTATGCCTTCATTGTAGTGTAACTTGTGGGATGATGATAGAAATATAGTCTTTACTGTTCAAGATTTTTCCTTTTCTGGATGCTGGAACTTCTTTTTAACCTTGAACGAACTGAAGCTCATTGCTTATTAAATAATTGCAACCAAGTTTTAATGCCACAAACAGTTTGGTCATTTGATGAACCCTGGTTCTTGTTCAGATTATCCTGTCTATCACACGGCTTTTGATTCCTATGAGTGGATGACACACTACGCAGATCCACTCTTTCATCGACATATGGCTGGTTAGCTATCTTCTCTCTATTGTGTGCGCACAATGTCTGATTATGTGTAGGGCGAGTCATTGCAGCTCCTAAATAACATTTCCTTGCCCTTTTTGCTTTCTTTTTTTCAGTAGCTGGAATTTGGGGACTTCTAGCCCTTCGCTTGGCTGATGATTCTGCTATTCCTTTCAATTACATTTCTTATGCTGAGCAGTTACAGGTGTGCATCTATGCCCCAACCATAAGATTCATTGGATAAAAACTGCAAAAAAAATTGTATGCCCTAGGTGATTGAAATTGGCCCAATAGAATTGATTCCACTTGCATTGAAATTGAGCTTTTAAAATGTTTGCTTTTTCATACTTTGAAACCGGCTCAAAAATTAGTCAACAAATTTCTGTTTTGAATTTTGAAACTGATATATGATTGACTGGCTTTGCAGATGAAAAACTAACATTTTCTTCATACTTTGAAAATGGCTCAAAAATTAGTCGACAAATTCCTGTTTTGAATTTTGAAACTGATATGATTGACTGGCTTTGCAGATGAAAAATTAACGTTCTCCTTTTGTTGCCAGGGGCACAAGGATGTCTTGAACAACTCAGTGGACCAGAGCATATATCTTCAACCTTTAGTCACTTCGATTGAAGAATTTTTATCGGCTGCTAAAGCAGTGGAGGATGAAAAGAGGGTAAGATCCATAAGCATCTCTTGTGTTCTAGGACTTGATGGATTTGATGTGTTTTCAGTCCATGTATCATGAGGTGATTCATTCAGCTTCCTTCTCTATGAATGCAGCAACTGCGAGAGCATGAAAGTAGGGGCGATTTTGTAGATTCAAAGTTGCGAGCATTGAATGATCGGCTGATGCTAGCTGAAAGAGGCTTCCTGGATGCAGACGGGCTTCGAGGAAGGCAATGGTTTAAGCATCTTGTATGTGTCTTCCTGGCCTCTAGTTCTTGACTAACTATCACTGTGAAGTCCAAGTTTGGTTTTCGAAACCTGTGCAATTTTCGATATATTCTGAGTTTCCTCCTTGTAGATTTATGGACCGTCTGGTGACTATGAGAGCGAACTGAACTTCTTTCCTGGAGTAGCGGATGCCATCTCTGGATCGGCAAGAACAAGCCCTCGGGATCAGCGTGCAGCTATTCAGCATGAGATATGGAGAGTTGCAAGGGCAATTGAAAGGGCAGCTAGTGCTCTAAGAGGTGAACTAACTTACCATAAAAACTGACCAGAAAACCTACGTCTGCCCACACTCGAGGCATCGACTTGTACATATGAGCTGCCCTACATGTTTCTAGTTCCATCTGGTGTAATCTTTGAACACACAATCTGTAAATAGTAGTAGTTCAAAATCCACGAAGAACTGCTGTTCGTTTCTGACCCATTTTGCTAGAGGAGGAATATACAAAGGATGGATTTGCACTTTTTTTCCCCCTCATTTTATTTAATCTAACATTCCAACTTGAAAAGAAGAAGAAAAGAATCTAACAACCTCCGCTTTGGCAATAAGAAAACAAGGATTTGTTATAGAAATTGCAATTCGGTACTGTACTTCTATTTTTTTCTCAAATTTGCATATTTTTTTGATATTTTAAACTATTAGAAAGGTCAAAATTGTAAGTACACATTGCAAGCTTTTAAATTATAGAAAGTTAAATGAAACATTTTGTAAACTATAAGGTTTTGTATGTAATTTTTTTTTCTTTTTACAAAGTAACAAAATTTAATTTACGGTTTATGATTTATCTCTTCGAAAATTGCAGGAAAAAAGAATAGAAATATGATATTAGTATTTTTTTTATTTTTTAAAAGAAAGATTATATGAGTTATTAACCATAAACAACTATCATAATATAAATTAATGAATGGTTAAGAAGAGAACACTACCTTTTAAGCAAATAAATATTATAATTAATAATTAGTGAATTAATTAAAATTCTCAATACCAATTACTCCTTTTGGCGTATTCTGTAAATGTAGAAAATAAAAACGGACAGCTAACAGCATTTCTACATCGTTTGGGTTTGAGCGCCAAACTTTTTCAAACCAGAGAGAAGAGAACGAAGAGTGAGAAAATGGAAGAGACAATTTCGAAATTAAGCAGAAGTTTGGGTTCCTTCTGCAACCATCTCCAGATCAGCTGCGACGCTCTCAAGCAATCCGTCGACCGCCGCCCCATCCCTCTCGGTGCGCTTTCTTTTCTTCCGTCTAGCTTTTACCATTTTTAACATTATCTCAATTTCGTCTACTGATTTTGTTGATTTCGATTAGATTCGGCTTCCTCCACTTTCACGCAATGCTTGAACCGCCGCGTGTCAACGGCAAGCGCCGATCTGAACCTTCTGGAATCCATGTCGTTTGGGACTGTCTCTTTTGAGGAGCTGTTAGGTCACTGTAATGAACTCTACAAGACCAACCAAACGCATCTACTCCATCTCCAGAACCTTCTCAAGACCTCCGGCTACGTCCCTGGTACTCCTTTCTAACCTCAATTTCTCAACTTAGTTGTTTATTGTTTTGGTGTGTTGAATCCCACTGAACTTGATTAAACCCTCGACCCATCAATTGATGAATTGATTTATCCTTTTTGTAGAGGCTGAGATTGATGAGGAAGATGAATTTGACTCGAGTATGTCAACACCCTTGGGTTTGGAACCAAAGGATGGGATGGATCCTTTGTCGCCTTTTGGTGGGTTCACCTTTGCGGCGAGTTCAATGATGAAGAGTTTGGAAGAGGATCCTCTGTATCCTAATTTCATGTTGCGTTATTGCCTGGTTCTTAATTGTTTCTTCATTTTTTGGTGATGAGTGAATGAATAGTAGGTGTCACTGATGTTATTCTTGTTACTGGGTTATTGCGTTCCTTGATTCTTTTTGTTCGCGTAGAATGGATGAGTCCTTGAGTTTGAAGAATCTTGGCATTTCCGATGTTTGTCTTGCCACTTTAGCATCTGAAGGTGAGTGTAGCTTTTGCCCCGGTGTCGTTTTTGGCTGCGAATAAGATTGGATTTCATGATGTGCATGTTAATGTATAGTACTGCTCTTCTTTTTTTTTGATAGGCACGTATAGTACTGCTTGCTTCACAAATTTGTGGTGTCATTTTCCACTAATTTCAAATATTACTTTATAGGTGGCACTGAGATTGATGATCCTGATATGTCTACAAGGGAATCATTGAGGTGAGTTGTGAACTATTGAAACCACTTATTCTGTACAAAGAGGGTTCTATTGTATATGCATTTGCTTAGTCTTCCACTTCTTCGGCACTGCAGTGATAAACAACCTTGCATAAAGAGTCCAGATACAAGTGCTGCTAAACAATTGGGAGTAGTTGAAGGTACAAAGGAGTTATTACAACTATGTAGTTGTTAAAGCTCTTCTTTGTGTCATTCCATTTAAGCAGTTCACCACTATAGCAGTATCAAAATCCATGGTTACATGAACTACCGCTTATGTTTTGATTTCTAGGAGAAACGCAAGGCGATCTGAAACCACTTGAAGCAGTTAGGGCCATAGAAGTATCCAAAGATGACTATGATAGCCTGCCTTCGTACCTAAAGTGTCTTGCATCATGGGAAGTAAGCCGTCTCCTTCTATGCATGACATGTAAGACTAAGAGCATGAAAATTTTCTATTATCTGATTGGGAATTCACACCAAAAAATTCACTGTTGAGGAGGTCTCCTACTTGAAAGGACTGTTAATGAACATGTTTATAAAAATTATTAATACAAATTGTGACTGAAAAACTACATATCATTATATTGCAAAACTGACAGCTAGTTTTTCTAGTGATTATTGCTATTGTTGTTATCATTATTTCATTATGCTATGGTTGCACAACTGAACTTTGCATAACAGTAGACATCTTAGTTTTTCAGTGAGCACTGCTTCTGTTTTCCCTCCTCTTCTAGCAGGATTGTCCACGCTCGTCTTAAAGCAATGATTCTATGTAGAAATAGGCTGTTGCCGAAATCATGCCAAGAAAATGATGACTTCAGCTAATTTTTGTTTTGCTGTTTTTATATCTTGCTTGATCCTTTAGGATTTGCTTGCTGCTGTTGACAAAATCAACTCAAGCCTGACGAAGAAGGAGAGAACAAAGGGTAATAACTATTTCCACCAAAATGAAACCGAATCGATCGGCTTAGGTATGCACTTTAATCATTTGACATATTATTCTGAATTTGGTAGAAGTAGATAGCCCAGTTCTCTAGTTAAGCATTGCAGCAAATTTGTCGAAAACCTTGTATCCAAATTAAGAGTTGAATCTTTTCTTGCAGCAGATTGACAACTAAGTTTCACCAAAGGAACATGTTTTTTGTTTGTTTCAGGGCCTAAAGCGCGAACGTATATACTGTTGCTTATGCGCATGAACCAATTGGTTGTGGAGGCCATTGATGGTATGATATCCTACAAGGTCTTGTGAAAGAGTCAAAATGCCTAACTGCCATGGACTTGTAATTAGCAAGCCGTTGGTAGCCTCATACCTTAAATTTCTGTGCTTGAAAAATGGTTGTTGATTTAGGATAGATGCTCTATGCTATACCCTAGCATGTCATTTAGTCTCTTATTTTCCTTCTACATTCCCCTCAAATCATTGAAGAAATCTGCAGTACACTCTTTTTTCGCATCTTTAGTTTTCACTTGTTGAATTTATCTAAGCCAAAAAGGTAATTGTGTGAAGGTAGGATTTTTAACAAACCAAAGATGACAGGGCGACATCACAACAAAGTTGATAGCAGAACTCAGGAACAAGTAATCAAAGATGACGGACACCTAGCCCACAAAGATTCTAACAACGTAATTCAGCATTGACCAATGACAACAAACCTAATACTACAGGAAAATGATTAATTTACTTTCTAGCACTTAGCATTTGCATTACAATTTTTGAAAGTGAAACAGGAAAAGAAAGAAACAGGAAGGATCTTGAGTACCGGTTTTGAGGAGATTACAGGAGTCTTCTCTGTTTGGACGGCTTGTTTGGAGATGAATTAATGGAGGCTGAAGCTGGACGATGGGTGGTTGGTCTGTGTTTGTAGGGAGTGGTGGTGTATTATTCTTAAACAGAAGTTGGACCCCACTCTTCATCACATCCAAATCATCATCATCATCATCATTGCGTCGCTGAATTCTAAAGAAACCTCTTTTTACCCATCAATTCGTCATCAAAGTCACTTCCTAATAATCCATTGCCCATAAATAGGTGCTCTGACTTTACTGGTCTAATATAGGTCCCTAGGAACCAATGTTTTCTGACTTGATCGTTTTCTTTGAGGATGCATTGTATTCTCGAGTTGGATCCATTACAATGAGGAGAGCATAGGAGGCAAAAGGCAAATCCTAGAAACTCAGACCAATCTTGGTCAGATGACGATAATTGGATGGTTACACAAGACCCCTTTCATATTCTCATTCCCATTTTCATGAACTCCGTTGGAATTTCTTCGTACCGAACTTGCATCATGGACTGAGAATGCGTCAAGATTTGACTACACGTCACCTCTTCCAATTTATAGTAATTTATCAAATTGAGAGTCACCAAGCAAGGAGAGAAGATTTCATGTATGCATTCAAGCGATTCAGTCATTTACTCCAACACATGTAGAGATGATGGCAGCTTTGGTATGGAGCGAAGGCGCTTGCAATTCCTTATATTCAGTAAATAGAGATTTGAGAGTTGGTCTATGTTCTCAGGTAAACTCTGTCAATTATTTCAATTTAGATGTAATCCCCACAATGAAGAGAAACATGGTACGACATTGACAAAATTTGATAAATATGAACCGTAGTTCATAATCTCACGTTTTTCAAGTTTGTAAAAATGTTCTTAATCAATGCTCTGGCAATAAATCATGCATTTCTATGTTGTTTGAAAAAGATATAGTTATAAGAGATTTGTGTCAGTGAGTTTTTTATCTTAAAAAGCCCTAGAATATTATAATATTTGGAATCCTGATGATTCTCACAAAAGAAACATGCAATATCAACAAATATTTTCTCCTTTTCATGACTTAGTGTGTCAAAATTAATTCTTAACACATTTTGAATGTTAAAGTTAGGTTCTTTCTCCAAACCCTCTAATGCGTTGAGTCATTCTTCTTTAGTTTGTCAAATAGTGCCGAACCAAAAGTATCATTAATAGCTCTCACGGATAATTCTTTGTAATTGCTTGTTAGGTACTTTTGGTTAAATGCATTTACGCTAAAGAGTGTCATGGCATGTTTTTCATTCAAGTCTCTACCTCATGTTTTGTCGGTGACACTCTTAGGCATTTGGCTATTCCTACTCGACACAAGAATCTTGTTGCTAGTGCTAAACTAGTAATCTTGTCCCCCAACAATTCCTTTTGGATCGTTCACATCATCCAAGAGGGAATTTTTTGCCCCCCTGAAGTTGTCTCCTTATAAAATTGGATTTAAAACTTTGACTGCCTATATTTGGACAATCTTTCTCAAATATTTTTTAAAGCAACCGGTCTCGCAAAGCATTTACTGATTATTTCTGCAATTCATCCTACACATTTAAAAGCAGATAACATTCATCGAACCTCCAACCTATATGATTGAACAATGCTCTGGCAATTGTAGTCTTGAGTACACCACCCATACCCCATATTCCCTCAACGGAAACATTTTGCTTATCTAAACACAATAAAAACTCGAATTTCTTAATATGATAAAAAAATCTCAATCAGATGAGTGGAATAATTGAATAAAATTAGATTTAATTTATGGAGAACATCCCTAACAATTTCCTTCATAAGTTTACCCTCTAGCCTATATATATATATATATATATATAAATAAATAAATAAATAAATAGAAGATATTATTGTAAGTCTATAACATGACATACAATCAATCAGAATGATAAAAGAAATAAGGAAGAATAGTTGTTACTTGTGAATTCCAACCGAATATATTAGCGACTTCCATCAAGTGAGACCTCAGCTTGTGAAGCCTACGAAACGTTTCTGAAGCCTACGAAACGCAACCCCAAAATTTCCAGTTTGAGCTATGACATAAATGAATGTTTTGATCTGGTGGTCGCATAAAGCCTTGTAGATGTGGCTCATAAAGTTATCGCTGAGTATCCTCTCCTCTAAAGCTGAGAAAAACATCATAAGAACGTTGTTGTAGTTGATGTGTGGTGGCGGAGGATGAAACAAGAAGATCAGAAGCCATGTTTTGGGTTTTGGTTGGAGAGAGATTAAGAAGAGAGGAAGTTTGAAGGATGGGAGAGAATTGAGAGTTTAAAAAGAATAGTACTCCAAAGAAAGAGGACTAAGAGTAGACTGCAAAGTCTCCTTTAGCAGGAAAAGGGTAGGAAAGGAGAAGGCATGTGCCACGAAACTTACATTTTAATTTCGGACCAGCCATTAATGGATGAGGAATGGAAGTTCTAATCAATCTGTTATGTGCTGTTTTTCGAAGACTTACACTGATGTTGGTCACTTGTAGCGAAAGCGAAAAGTCTTGATCTAGCGATTTTGGAATGTCCAGATGAAAGGATAAAAATAGTGCCCATCCCTCCTCACTTTACTCTGCAAGAAGCATCACTACCAACAAGCTGGTTGGTAATTAATGTTCAGGGCCTACCCTACTCACATGTAAGTGATGTTTAATTTTCACAGTGCGGTAATAAACTTGAATTCTTTATTTTTTTTTCCTTTTTAGCACCAGCAATTACAGATCAAAGGATGAGATCCATAATTGCCTTAATCAGCAGCAAAAAATTGGACATGGTTACCATATTTATCTTTCGTGTCAAGAGAGCTCATATCCATTTGGTTTTCACTTGTTAAATTTATCTAAACCAAAGAGGTTAATGCGTCCAGGCAAGATTTTAACAAACCAAGTAATGCATTGCAGATACCAGTGCTTACAAAGGTAAAGCATTCTGTAAATTGGTAAGGTTTATAAATACTAGCTATGCAGCTTTTTAACAATTACATAGTAAAGTCATCTCTCTCCAGTTTCTAGTTCGCTATTTTTCACACCACTATCACTATGCATAGTTCACATCCACAACACAGCGCACGCTGTCTGAATCCCAATCAATCAGACTACCTTCTCAGTTACCTGATATAGCAGACTCCAACCACAAATAAACATAAGTGGTTTTGTGGTTTGGCGCTGGAAGGGCTTTACCTTTTATCCGGTCAACCAAACGCAGGCACTATTAGTCCTTAAGGGGAATTATTAGTCCTTAAAACCTTAAAAATAGTAAGGTTCCTGAGGTCATTAAAACCTACAGGCTTCACTATGCATGAAGGTGGGAGTGACAGAAGTAAACTGAGTTTAAATGAGGACGAGAAGGATCCTAAAAAACAAGTGACCAGCAATAATATAAATCAAGAAGAGCTATAAACCAATCCTTTTACATGATCCTACGGCCCATAATTCAGAATTCAACCAAACACTCCCATAACCCATTCCCCGAAAAACAAAACGAAGATAAAAGCAAAAAAGAATGAAATGTCAAGCGCGGCAGCCACCTATACCCAGTATACACCCCCTAGTCAAAATCTTATGTACTACTAAATTACACTGGAGCTGTATATGGTAAAGCCACCCACCTCAGAAAAGTGAAGCAGGTGCCCTTCATTAGGAGAGACAAGCAAAGCGGAGAGCTCAAAGCAGAGGGTGTATCAACAGTAAGAAAGGTAACACACTACATAAAAGTAGACCACCTGTCCCCTCACCCAGCACCATCGTCAAAGAAAAATCATAACCTACAAAACCAACTACCAATTCCTCTACCAAAATCAAACTTTACTTCTTTCAATTGTCCTACTTCATATCCTCTCCATGTCTGTCTTGTGAAATAAGTCTGGCGCGCTTCATGTTCCCTTCCTGTGCAGATGGAGGGAGGGGTCAGCTGTTCCCTAATTGTATATTTTAACAGGCTTCTCAAAAGTGTGACGGTTCTGCAATATATTGACATCAATCAAGAACAACAATGGAACACAAAGGGGGCACCAATCGGGATTCACAGCAACTTTCATGAATTTTGGCCTAAAAGAATGGTTCACAAAACTCTAGCTTTATGGTTTTTAATCGTCATACACTATTAACATCGCAACTATTACACAACAAATAAATAAAATAAAGTAGAAGATAGCTGGTAATGAAACTCAATGCAAACTCATTATCTGTATTAATGTAACACAAACCTGGTTTGCTGCATAAGACCGCTTTGGAGCATTGTCAGAATGCTCCAACCCAAGGTACTGTTCCCAAGCACCATAGACATCTCTTCTCTGAAGACAGTATAGATACAAAAACACTTAACATAAACAGCAAAGGGCGAACATCGACAACCAATAGTTATTTTGGGAGTTCTTACAAGATAAATTAGCAACACAAGAAATTCACAAAGGAAGTTACCTGAAAACGAGCAAACACAATATCTGAATCCTGCAAGTACTCCGGGCGCCCCAGTGACAGGAAGGCAAATTTCCACTGAGCACAAAAATGGCAGGGTGAAAAACAGTTCTCGCAAAGTAGTTTGAGTACATAAAGTATGAAAGATCTTTGCAGCTCTAGTGTACAAGTATAAACCCACAACTGTATTAACTACTAGCTGCATGTGCTTCTCAATCAACTGGAGAATAAAAAAGTAAAAAGCAAATACCTTAGCAAACTCTTCATCAGGAACTTGCAATTTCTTCTGTATGCGTACTTTAACTTCACCTAAAGTTTCACCTTCGTGGATAACCAAGAAAAATGGTTCACCAAAATTTTGTACTTGCTGTAGACAAATACAGAACCATGTAAAACCATGTGAACTTAATCAACAATTTAAAAAGCTTACGTATAGCAACAAGAATATGAAGCAAAACTAATACTTAAATTAGGCTCCAATACCATTTGAGTCTGTGCAGAATCTTTGTTGAAGTGATAAACATGAATTAACCGATCATGGGGACCAAGATTTTTCTCTTCTTCTGGGATCTGTTAAACGGGTAGAGCAGAGAAACAACGTTGGCTACAAGATATAGGTGAACATGACATCCAGGCTTGCCAAACTGCCAATGATGTTAAACAACTAACTAAAGCAGTACTAGAGCAACACATCAAGAACAGCTCTGGGAACCTGATCACAAAATTGCATTTCAGAGCTTCTCTTGCAATGTTATTGTGTGAAGAACAGCAAACGCATATTGACAATCGACTCAAATCATACTAAACTTACTAACATAGACACCCGAACATGCAGTGCTAACATAGTAACGCAAATTCATCATGTCTAAAGATAGAACTCAGAACACAAGCAATAAAATGAATGATATAGAAAAGTAGACAAGCCCCACAAAGACATTAGAAAATATCTTGAGCAGGAAGTTCAAGATCATTTATTAAACGTCTGAAACAAAAAGTTTAAAACAGCACTTGCCTCCTCTGCACGCAACGTCCAGTACTGGTCATTGATATTCTCTATTTTTTCATTGGGTGGAAATATCTGTAACCAAAAGACAGCAGAAAAGTTATTCATTGTCATATTCATATTAATCTGAAAGGATTCCTATAGCTTTGGAATCAACCATCTTTCAGAAGATAATATTACCTTATAAATCTTGTGGTAGAAAACTTCAAGGAGACGAAGTTCTGCATTCGAGTGGGACAACTCCACCTGTTTCAAGGTGGAACATGCAATGGTAAGCTTGTAATGAGCAAGGCGATGGCATATATAAACACTTAATTTAAGAATAAACATTTTCAGACCAACATGCTATAAGTTTCTGGATAAAAGAATGCACTTAGAAACGTGCTTCAGGAGGGCAAGTTAGAGAAGAAAAGGTCTTGCCTTTGTTTTGAGCTCATTAATCACATCCCCCACAGTGCTCTGTTTAGGCAGTCTGATGTTATGAATTACCACCTGAAACAATTAAAAAACAGATTAGCAGAAAGTCTCAAAGATGAACATACTAAAGCTTTAAAAATGAAACTACAGGTTTGACAATTACTTCATCTTTCATAGCATGATGGAAAGCAACTTTCAGGTTCTTTAAGCCTTGTAATTCTGGAAGAGGAATGTCCAGAACTTCATAGTATAAAATATCAGATGTCTGTAGACAAAAGGAAACATCAATATTGTAAGCCAATTTAAATTATTTAACTTGAGAGTAAATGAAGTAACAGGTTTGAGTCCATATTACAGCTACCTGGTTATAGTGAACCAACATATCTGACAAATGGTCCACTCCTCTATACTTAATTGGCTGCGGCTTAGGCTGCTGAGAGTAGCAGTTATGAGATGTAAGCCTAATTTTAGATGGGTCATCTAAACCAATTTGGTTAGCCAGTCTTTCCACAACATCATCATACGTGTGCAGTTTTGACCTACAAAACCAGATATTGAACAGATTGTAAATCTCTGTACATCGCTGAACGTTTACAAAGCAAACAACTTGGAAGTAAGTACTCACAATTCTAGGCAAAAGTCATCCTCTTTTGGTTTATCCAGTGATCGAAAATGAACCATCTATATTAAGTCCAATCAAACAGGAGAATTAAATGTAAGATGGACCAATGATAAAGAATTGAAACTTATAAGGACTAATAAACAAAGCGCTAAAATGCGGTGCTCCTCCCAATAATTCATACCCTTATACACATCTTAACTCAATAAAGAACTGGAGTTGACTAACCCTTAGCTCTCAATATAGAAGTGGACTTTCCAAACAATCTAGAACTATTAAGGGCAAGGGAAATTCTAAAAATTGTCATACAGGTACAGTTTCATGTCAGAATAACAGACAGCAGACGACTGATCTGATGCACAAACTAGAATATGAAATTTTTTGTAGTGAATGAAGAGTGATTTATGTTACGTCAAGATAAGGGATAGTCAATGTAGTGAAACTCAACTGACTCAGGAACATGCAGATTTTGTGAACGATCACAAAGGAAGCAACTTGTCAGAAATATATTCACAATTTCACAAAAAAGCATGCTTGCCACAAGTTGAAGTCCGATAGAAAAAAAAACACATAAAAATGACAGGACAGTTGGAAAATTCTTGTTTAACAAGGAAAGTACCTGTCTATTGTGCACATATTCCAAAAATGAAGGGACATCTGGATGTCGGCGATCCTCTTCACATTCTTGAGGGGGAGACTTCTGAAAACAGATTATGTCTCCATCTTCAATCTGCAGAAAAAACGATTAGCTACTTTCATGAGATATATTTGTAAAACAGTAATTTCTTTAAAAATAAAAATAGAACGCATACCTGACTTAACCTAAACGACGTTCTATTATCAAGATGTTCACACATTACACAAGGCTCAAACTTTATTTCCTGAACAACATAAAAATAAATAAGATCATCTAACTTCAGGAGCCTGTCAACACAGGAGTGCCTAATCATTGGGCAAATAAGAAAGGGCAGCAGACACACATCCAAGACAGACCTCATAAAGTTCAATCTCTTCGTCAGGTGCAAAGCCAGCCATTTGATTCAGCTTTCCTAAAATTTCTATTGGCTTGGAAGAGCTCTTCACAAAAAATCTACCAACATATCTGATAGCATGGAGTAAATCGTAATGTCAGATTGCATTGAATAAACGTAGTGGGAAAGACAAAACAAGAGTAGATTGTTAGGTACCTTAATTCACCCTTTTCAGGGTCATAAAACTTGAAAAAGAGGAGGATATCTTCTTTTGTTTTGTCTGGTGGAGCAATAGGATGTAAATCCTGAAGTGTAGCTCAAATTCATTAGAGTGAGAACATATTTCTAGGGGAACAAATTTAAAGTGCAAGCATTAAACTTTTCATAAGAGGAAAGGCGATGGTACCGGTCCCAATTCTACTTCCAAGAATAACTTTAAGTCAGCATTATGAGTCTTATTTGACGCCTCCCTCAGCTGTCCAACCTAAAACCACAAGGATGTGTCATAAGTATGAAAGCATATCAGTGCAGTCAATAGTGAATTGAAGATATCAAAGACTTCACTATTCCATCTCCAGCAAAACAGAGAACAAAAGATTGCAGGCGTCACATAGGACAACAGCTATGAGAAATTTAAACTGACAATCATCACTTGAAATATAAGATAGGCAAAAGTAGTTACAGTTTGTGTTTCCTCCTGAGGTGTCAGGGGTCGATTAGGACGATATGTATGGTTTTGACGCTTTGCCCATATCCAGAATCTCAGAAATTGAACTGGCATACCAAACTCTTTCGCAACCTCCTCCTATTAAGCAGATCAGTATTGGACAAAATCTCCAGAGTTAAAACATGCCAGGCTACTATTACCAGTGGTGCAACAGATGCGTTAAAGAACCATTGAAGGTACCTTAAAAGCAGCAAATGGGGTTTGCTTTTGAATACGGAAATTACGGACTTTGTCATGATCCACAAGATCAAAGTAAATATCCCTACCAATTTGCTCTTTAAGATCCTCATCTCGTGCAACCTGGACAAAGCAATCAATTATTATGATCATGATTTCCCTTGACATATGTTGTAATGATTATCAATAATGTTACATCACATATAAAGCATGTCTAAAAGAAAAAACCTTTATCATCGTAAACAAGTGCGCTTGAGCTTTGTATTTTCTCTTGTCATCCTTTTCTTCTTGTTCTCTTTTCAACCTTATCTGGAAGGAGGCATTAAAAGCATCAGCTTGGATGGCCACATGAATAAGCTCTCATATACAGTAACTAAATGTAAAGATTGTTTCAATAAACCATCAACAAATTTACCCTTAAGTGTTCCGCAATGTCTTTCTCGTCAACATTACAAATTATCTTATCCTTGTCACTTTCACGAATGTACACAAGCATGTATGCATTTGAGTATTTTGTGAACTTGAACGGTGTATTATTAAAGCCAGGATTGGTCTGCGGTAGCTGGAAGGCATAGAAAACAAAGTAAGTTAGTTCGCGACCATCATAGAAGATGTTTCAAAGCAGCATTTACAACAACTCCTGGCAAGTTTACCTCCTCCTCACCACCATATTGCTCCTCCAAAGCCCTCTTCATGTCTTCTTTGGTCACCCGTTCATCGTCAAACTTAAACCTACAACAACAACCACACATGCACAACAAAGAAGCATTAAGCATAAGCAGGCGTATATACATTTGATTTATCTGCTATATTATTCCATGCACACATGTAAGGGTTCACCGTTCCTACACCATTTCTATTTCATGCACACATGACAGCAAGAATTTTTAAAATATTAAACAGCAGAAAATAAGAACAATATAGTCTTCCACAAAAAGAGAATGAATTACTTTTTTCAAAAAATTCTTACAAAAATTCTCAAGTCCAAAACAGAAAGCCTTTATGCCCGATTAAAATTCTCTTACACATGATCATTCCAAGACTGCTCGTAAAGACCATTCAAACACCAGGAAATAATAGTACACTCACAAAAAAGTGAATAATAGTAAGAATTTATGGTGCAGGCAAACAATCCGCTAAATTGTGATAACCCTTAAGACAATATGCATGGTTTTGAAGGTAAACTTTAAGAATATAGCGCATACCACTGATCAGAGAGTGTCGGCCTGATAAAAGCATAATAGTGTCCACCGTGCACCCCTCCACTATGGACCAAGACACTGTAGAATCAGGATACATGAAGATGTAAGCACACTATTATACAACTTAATTAGAAAATAACTTGAGAACATTTTATTTTACAATAGTGTTTCCCCAACATAGGATATCTTCCATCCACACACTCATATCTCTATGCTATTATGACACTGTACATGTCCAGTGTTGCTGAGCTGACTATACAAAACGACAAAGTTGATCACTTGTTCAAGCAAAGGAGAACAATAGATACTGATGCAAACTACTGTGTAAGGTTTAAAATGCAGTAGCACTGTGATACCTGTGAAGTGTATACAGGTTACGAACCCTCCTATCTGCTTCTGGTGATAAATATTTTCCACCCTCTCTATCAAGGTCCAGTTGAAGAGGAAATTCATAGCGATCATTAATCTACAGTAGAGAAATCCACCAAGCAATGAAATGAAAATATTTAGTATCGTAGCTGCTTATTGACAAGCCAATCTAGCAAAGTTAAGTTACACAAGTGTACATCGCAAGGTGTGTAATAAATATACTATCTTGATAAATTTTAGCATATAGACCAATAGCAAGTCACAATACAGACCTTCACCATGGTGTCTCGCATAAAATCATACTCAAAGCGCTTAAGTTGAAGTTGAAGAACAGGCGGAAAGTCAGTAAATAAGACACCCTTCTTAGCATCCTGAAATAAAAATAATTGGCAATGGAAAGCATTAACAAAATACCCCAAGAAGATAAGATTTGAAACAGAAGAATCTATCTAAAGCTATACCACTAACATGTATTACAAAGAAATCCAGGAATTTTTTTACAATAACTACAGTTAAGATTTGAGACTGGTAGAAATACTAATCACTAGTCAGAAACAAGTTTCTTTTCGTGACCAGGAGAAAGTAGGTGTTATTGCTTTGGATATGAAACCTTCAAACTCAGCACACAGTGCTTAAATGCAAAATCAGTTCAAGACACTTCACCTCAGCCTAACTCAACAATGAACCACTAATTTTGTCTACGGGCAGAATTCCAAGGATAAAATTTTTTGCTCGGAGCACACATAACATAGGCCCATCTGCTCATAATCTAACCTGCAAGCCATGTTCTTCAGCGTGGTATTTGTTGTCCCCCTCAAGCCGCTCAACTTCCACATATTTGTCAAAAGAAGCATAAACATCACGGCAGCCTTTCACATCAAGCTGCAGATCTGCCATGTAATATCTACACTCAGTATCCATGCAGATACTCTACCACAAATTTGAATGCCAAACAAATATAAATACCATAAAATGACTCCTTTCTGGTAGACTTGTATTCCACGTTGATGCATTCAATATAATTCATGTGATGACCCTCAAATAACTGCTGAATAGTCCCTTCGACGACAGTCCCCTACAGCAGCAGAAGAAAAATTAAGAAGATAAATCAATTAAAACAAAATGTCACAGCTTCACACGTTCAATACCTTCATTTTATCCTCTAGCTTCTCGCATAACACTCTATTGAGTTCTTGCACGTCATGCTGCATGAAGGAATCATACGTGTCCCATCCAAAAGATTTTGTCAATTCCTTTGTTGCAACACTGGTTTCATTATACTGAAGCTTATAAAATAAACTTTGTAGAGCCAAAGGAATGCTTCCAGTAGGCATGTCATTTTCTGTCGTGGGCATGTGGTACACGGCCTGAAAAGATTCAGGTCAGAATGAGGTCATTACCTCTGTATAGCACATTTGCAAAAATCATAAAAGGCCAGAAAACCTTAGAATGTGCTAACCTTCCTAAAGTATGGAATGTGATACAAAAACTGTAAGAGAGAGTTCATGTAACATGTTGCTCCTTGGTTCTTAAGTCCAACGTAACCAGTCTCCTTCTTTGAGTCATAGGACCAATAGTCCATAACTTTACGAACAGCTACTTCAGCTTCAATAACAACTGTATCATTCACAAGATAACCTCTAGTAGGATCGTAAAGATCACCAAGAGGCATAAAAGAGGTGAAACCCCAGTCGCTCTCCCTAGCATTGAACTGATGCTGTGTGTCTGATGGAATTTTTTATAAGAGAAACCAAAAAGAGAAACTGTTAAGAAAAGTATCCAAGCCACAACAAATTTTACAGTCTTGAAATTTCACTTCATGCTGCAATATAAAATTGTCACATCCCTGATTACATGGTTAGAGAGTCTAATAGTTTTGACTTCATAATTTAGTAACATGGGACAGAAGCACCTTCATGCCCTTAATCAACATTAACTTCTAGGTAAGAAATCAAAAGATCCATGACAGTACAACCAAAATTGTCACATGACCATGGCATGGGAAATCATTGGCTAACACAAAATCACAAAGCTGATATTAACCACTAATTACAATTATCACCATAAATGTGTTGTAGCGGCAATGCAACTAATAAGCATCCATGAGATGATGACAGGTTTATCTAAAAGCACCCTTTCTTTCCCCTCCCAATACCACAAATGGACCACTGGCTTTAAAGTTTAGAGTAAAAAGGCAAAAAATAATAAGAGCAAAAACATACCCTTTCTTATTGAATACTTGTTATGCATTTGATTAACCACGGCCAAACTGAATTGGGCATATCTACTCCATCCATACGGCAACGAGGTAGAATCCGCAACATCCAAATACATAGACAAGTGGTCAACATTGTTTCCCTTTGGAAAAATCAGTACACGCCTGCCAAAATCCAACCACAAACATGTTGTTATCAAGACCATGATGCAGCTCGTAAGGAAGTCCAAAAACCAATTTAATATCTCAGTTACCAACCATTTGTATCCGGCGACAATAAATACATCTGAATAGTGCTTTTTCGTGTTCAACCTAGAGAAATTCTCGATGGTCCAAGAGAATTTCATTGTTGGAGGTTCCTCCACTGCCTGATTCTCCACAGTACTAGCTGGCTCCGGTTGTGCCACAACTATCATAGCAATAACAACAAAACAATTAGGATATCAAAACCCTAACACACTAACCAATATCAAATATGACACATGAACTGACTCTAGATCTTTGCTCACACAAACTCAATCTAAAAGCACGAAGTTACAGTCCCTAACCTTCCATAGGCTGTGGGCCCTCCACTAAATCTGTATGTACTAAATCTGTGTGTGGCACCAGCATCTCGTCGTCCTCTTGCTGCAAATCCATTCAAAAAGAAAAAATTAAAGCTGATCAAGTACACATAGGCTCAACTACAATGAATCAAAACCCTAAGCATTAACGAGAAACAGAAATCTCGCTGTGTCAAGTCAATTCGTAACCTCTATGCACTGAAAACCCTAGCGGATCACAGCAACAGTAAACAATACGAAACGAGAGTAAAACGACAACCGCACATGCGTCATAGAGTAAACGAGCCGGAGAAGCGGCTCCTCATTACCTCTAACGGCGGAGGAGTCATCATAGTCATGAGTAGAGAAGGATACGAGCCGTTCGATCGGCTAATCCGAGAACCAAGTGACTGAAAATCTAAACGACGACACCCAAAAAAAAAAAAAAAAAAAAAAACAGTGACGAAATAGAAGAGGAGGAGGGAAAAAGAGGCGAAAGCGGGCTGTGAAGAGAGAGAGAGAGAGCGGAAAAAAGAGACGGGGAGAGGAACCGGGGTGTACAGAGAGGAGGCGTACTTAATGGAGGGTATTTCCGTGATATCGTTAAATTTCCGAGGGCTTTTAAGGAAAAAGAGAGTGAAATTGTACGTGAGCGGGAAGAGCAAATGAATGAGTGGCACGTGTGCTGGAGAGTTAAGTGACGTATGGAATGGTGACGTGGCAGAAATCCTTCGGGGCGGTCACGTGCGTGTGTCTTTTATACTATTACTATTGTTCGGTAGGTTTCGCAAAAGATAAAGAGAAAAATGGTAATATTGGTAAACGACACGGCACTCTGATTATTTATTTAATATTTAATATTTTTAGACTCTAGCAACCAAAAGATCCTACAATAACCGGATAATGTAGGGGAAAATTACAAATATTTGTTAAATATATTTAGGCTTTTGACTTTAAATTTTCAACATTTTCTACAACTATTTAAGAAATAAAAGTATTGGCCTTGTGTATAAAGGTAGAAAAGTCAGCTGACTTAAAGTCATTGACCCTATTAAAAAAACTTAAAATGATAAATTATACCTGAATTTTTTAAAATATGTTATCAATTTTTTAATTAAATTAGTATGACATATAAATATTTCTCGTAACAAGGTTAGGTAATTATCATGTAAATTAATGAATTTTATATATTAAATATTTATATTTTATTATTATAATGTCACGGGTAGTACCATTTTCATTACATATATGAATGATGTGTCATTCGTGTACTATATACTAGTCTCGTGCCTGCACAATACATGAATACTTTTTTTAATTTGAATAATAAAATTTTATAATTGAAGCATAATATTAATTGAGCAATTCGTTCTTTTTCAGGGTCATTAGATGAAAAAACACATATATTCTTTGGACTCAGTGTTGCATTTGAAACCCTACGTACTATTTAATCATTATCTTCAAATGACATGTATAAACTCCATATTGCATTTGAAATCCTATGTGTCAAGCTCGTATTGATGTTCTCTTTTTATCAACTTTACATTATATATAGATTGTAGTTGTTTCGTGTTTGTGCGATACACGGGTATATTACATTTTTATTTATTTCGCATTAATAAAATTTATTGCATAATGAAATACACTATTTGTGCAAAATTATAATGAAAGGTTTTAATTTATTAATTTTTTTATATTCACATTAATTTTTCAATATATTTATACAATATAATTTATATTTATAATTAATATTTGTTTCTGCATAAGAAGCTTTTATCAAGAAGTCATGCATAATTAATATTTATTTTACTTGAAAATATTTAGGGTCATAGATGACTAATAGACAAGAAAAAAATTAAAAAATTAAATATTAATGACACATGGCAACCTGGATACATGACACTTAGTTCAATTAATAAAGACCATACAAAAATATAAAAATCCAGAGTTTGTAATTTACTGGTACTTTTTACAAAATACGGAAGGTAAAATTTTGGATTGGAATCGGTTTATCTATAATTTCTATTTATATCAAAATAAACTACTATATAAAAATCCTTTAGTTTATAAAATGTTCCACTTTGTCCATTATAGTATAAAAACTTGCCAAATTAATTGCATAGTTTCTAAAAGTTGCAATTTGATCTTTTCCCGTACTTAAAAAACTCAAAAAATATGGTAAAATAATTCAAAAATTATGCACATTTAAGACAAAATGTAACAAATATAGAAGAGTCTATCCCACTAAAAAAGTGAAAATTTTGACGAAATTTTTAAATAAAATATATAAAAGTAAAAATTAAAAAACACATTATAATTTGTTTTCACTGTCGTAGGTTCTATCATCATACTAGTTACATTTTTTTTGTCCAAATTTTATAATCTTTTGTACATTTTTACTATTTATTTTAATTTTTTTAACTATTTAAACGGTCGGTTAAGATTCTAATTTTTAGAAAATTATAAAATTTATATTATCGGGTCAAATTAGAACATTTTGTAAAAGGATTTACGTAGTTTACCCAAACAAATAACTTTAAAAGGATTTAGAGCCAATTAGTTTTCATCACCAGAGTATACTGTTCACTCTTCAGTTTCATTTTTCTAGGACGAAACTAAAAAATGGTCATTACACGACATCATGTTCTTTTTAGTTTCTAGAAACAAGATGCTGCAGTTTCTTGGTGGTTAAAAGTTTTAACTTAAAACATTGAAACTCTGATCAACTATCTCCTTAAAAGATGCTCCTTCAAAATTCTTTCCTCAAGTGTCACAATCTTATCAAAGAAAATGGCCTGTTCAATATCTTCCAATGACAGTTCTTTCAAAATCTTTCAATGACACCCATAAAACAAATCTTTCAAAATTTCACACAGTTTTTAGGGCTTGGACCTGGTCTTGACTGCAAGATGCCACCAGCTGGTGTGGATCTTTTAGATAGGTTCATGCTTGACAGCTCTGCTAACAGATTCGTTGACATCTCATGCCCATCTTAGATTCCAAGGGTTAGTCTCCTGCCAGAGAGGACGTGCGAGGAGACCGGAAAAGAAAAGATTTTCCAGGGTATAATAAGAGTATTTGATGATTGAGGAATGAGGAATGAGGTTATGATTAGCCTTATGCCACCATTCTCTTTTCTCAACATAGGGATCCTTTCAGTCTATACATCCTGTTTTTGAGTTGCGTGACGAGCGATTCAATACTCCAGTGACAGATATGTGAGCTTCAAGAAATATTGCATCATTCTTAAGAGATCCTAAGCCAGGATCGTGAAGATCTTTAATAGGCATAAGGAAATGGAAGGAAAACCCATGATGGAATTGTCTTCGAAATCGAATATGATGCTTCGAGTCTGCAGGGTTTTCTTAAAGCAAAACATAATTGTTAGATTGGAAAACAAATGATGCAACAATTTTTAGGGCTCAAAAACAAAAACTCAAGATCAACAACAACCCATCTCATTTGCTTCTAGAAAATGCAAATCAGGGCATGCAAACCAAGTAACAACTAGGCCACATCAAGCTTACAGAAACCAGAATATAGAACATGCAGCATCACATCACCTGTTAATGGCACTTACCTCTTTGTCTTCTTTAACTGTTTTTCTGTAGCAATTAGAAAAATAAAAAATAAAATTATGGAACGTGAGAATTGGAGAAATTGTGAACGTGTTAAAGAATCTCGTATATTAAGCATGTTGCTTTATTGGAAAGTATACATTATGAAATGGCATAGGAAGTTATGTGAAATACATTCTAAATTATCATTTGCTAGAACTCCACAGGAAAATGCACAAGCAAAAGCTAGTATAAATTAACAGTCACAAATCAATATTTACCCTGACAGCTTTTCACATAGTTCCAGATTTTGCTTAAAGAGTTTCCAACTGAGATTGGCTTGAGCTAGCTTCTCTCTTGCTTGAATCCAATTGTTAGCTGCCTCTTCAGCTTCCTTGCTTATGTCCCTCCACTCTTCTAGATCTTTAGATACTTGTTCATTGATCTTCTCCAAGTCAAGAACAACTAAGTTCTTCCTTTTTTGGGCGATCAAACGCATAACCTGTGCTCCAAGCTCCCTTTCTTCTTCTAAAACTTTTGAGACTTTAACTTGCAAGGAACTGAGTTGTTCTTGTCCTTGGTGCAATCGTGCCCGAACATCTGCCTTCTTTGCTGAAAGAGATATATTTTGAGCTCTCACATTCTCAGAGCTTGACTTTGTAGCAGGAACTATCTCTTTAAAAGCTGCCAAACGGGATTCTAAGTCTGTCAGGATTGCTCTCTCGAGTGAGCTGGCAGAATGCTGGAGAAGTAGGTGGGTGCTTTTCTCGATATCATCAAAGGCCTTAGCCTGATCAATAACTTCCAGTGACAAAGCTAAATAATAATCTTTCAATATCTTCCTTTGTAGTTGGAAAGCTAGGGGTCTTAGAGGTAGGCTTGATCCTGAGATTTCACTGCTTGAAGCTGAAGTCGAATTTCGAGTTATTTTCAAGCTAGAAATCTCTCTTAATAAATTCTTTGACTTCTCAAACAAAGTGGAGGATGATTGATCGAACATTGAGAAAGAAGCTAAACTAGCAGAAAGAGGATCTGGTGGTATAGGCATCTGGAATTAAACAGAACAACCCTGTCAATTCCAAAAGGAAAAGAGTATCTGATAACTGAGTAACTAACGTATCAAGATTAGGATTAGCCTTTCGTCTCACCATATCGATCCTTTTAGCATAATCAATCTCCTTTTTTAAGTCGAGTGATGAACTATTCACAAACACATGAGTTTCAATGATCAATGTGTCATTGACAAGATATCCTTTACTTGTATCATGAAGTTCTGCAAGAGGCAAAACGTCCGAGTAACCCCAATAAGTTTGTGCAGCACTAAACTTACATTTATAACCTGCAGATTCTTGTAAACGGAATAATTAGCACCACAGCAAAAACCAAGTCCACCACAACAAACAATCAGAAGTAAACCTCATAAAAGGAAAACAAGCAACACAACACAACAACAAAGCAACATCCTTTTCTTGTCTAAACAAAAATCCTGAAACAAAGAAAATACGTGCATTTCTTAATGGAGTCTTTGCTAAGAGTTTGATTGACCAAAGTCAAGCTGAGTTCGATGTTTATGTTCCATCCAGATGGTAATTTTGCAGAACCCGGCGTGTGCAAATACACTGCCAAGCCGTCGACAGTTCTTCCCTTTGGATACACGAGTAATCGCCTGCCAAGCACAGAATCATATATTAAACCACAAAAAACATATAATTCTTCAAAGAACTGGAAACAATTTCATTTCATGTAAGTACTAGTAATTAAATACCAAACCATTTGTAACCAGCGGCGATGAACATGTCCGAAAAGACCCACTTGGTGTCCAATTTGGAGAAATTACTGATGACCCAAGTGAAATTAGACGTGGATGAGGTACTACTGCCCATTGCTGTAGTTGTTGTACCATTGGTGGGCATCTTTTCTCGTGACATTTCTGTAAAATATAGATTAGGAGAATTGATTGATTATTAGTTCAACTTCAATCACATTAGCTGAGAAAATTAACGAACAGTGCGGAGAGATTGAAGTCACTGACCTTGATTATAAGGTTTCTAGGTCACAGAGGAGGAATTAATTAACTGGGGAGAGCGATAAGAACGTTGGAAGAAACTTGATTAAACTACTAGAGCTTCTTCTTCGAAAACTTGCAGAAATTACAAGAAGACTTGCATAAAGTGTTTTAAAAGGTAGACATCATAAGGCTCTAAATGGTTGACCAACCTGTATTTTCCAAAAAATACGCATCGCTTAAAAGAAAAAGAATAATACAACCTCACCCGCTAAGCCCGGTAGGCTAGAAATGGGCTTGGGCCTCGATGAAACCAAAGCCCACCCTGCATACCAATATCAAATGTTATTATTATTGCTGTCAAGTATATGTGCATTGGTGGTGAAAAAAAATACTACTTCAACAATTATTTCCAAATTTTTACGAGTAACATGATTTACATGAAGCCTCAAAGTAAATAATTTAATAAATTTAGATTTAAAAGTTAAAATATTGTTTGATATTATTTTATATTTTAGTTTTTTAAGAAAATTATAAATAATTATTTACTTAAATACAATTACTACAGTCACGATCAATACTTACATGATGTTTATGCAGCTACCTTATTATCATGTACCTCTAATTCTGCTATTATCTATTAATGAAATTCATCTTTTATAAAAAACAATAAATAAATAAATAAATCAAGCTTGCAATCCAAGCTGCAGGTTATGGGTTCGAATCCAAAGGGTGAGGTGGGGCATGGGATATTTACTATTTAGGCTTTAAGACAGTGTTTTTGGAACCGGACCGGACAACGAACCGGAAATGGAAATTTCATGGTTCGACCGGGTTCAACCGGAAAAAATCGAATTGAACCATTGGACCATTTTGAACCGGACACATATCGAACCGTTTAATCTTAGATAATTTAACCGGATTAAACCGGCTGGTTTTTAAATTCTGATGGGCTGACCCATGCTTGTAATGGGCCGGCCCATCAAATTTTCAAAAAAAAAATAAAAAAAATTACCAAAACCAAAACGGCATCGTTTTGGCCAAACCAAAACGGCGCCGTTTTGGTTAGACACAATTTTTTCCATTTTTAAATAAAAATCAAAAAAAAAAAAAAAATCAAAACGGCGTCATTTTGCATTGAACCAGCCGGGTTGCTATTAAACCGGCTGGTTCGCCTGTTGTCAAAAAACCGGCCGGTTCGGCCGGTCCAACCCGGGCACATGCATTTCGGTCCGATAGGCCAAATCAGACCGGAAACCCAAAAAATCCGGTTGAACCGGACCGAACCGGCCGGTCCGGTTCCAAAAACACTGCTTTAAGACTTGCCTTTGTAAACCAAAAAATAAAGAAAATAATTACACAAGCTTCTCACATAGTTCCAAGTTTTTCTTAAAGAGTTGCCAACTGAGATTAGCTTGAGCTAGCTTCTCTCTTGCTTGAATCCAATTGCTTGCTGCCTGTTCAGCTTCTTTGCTTATGTCAAACCATTCTTCTACATCTTTCGATACTTGCTCATTGATCTTCTCCAACTTCAGAGCCGTCAATTTTTTCCTAACAAGAAGATCCTCTTTCTGGGTGATTAACTTCATAATCTGCGCTTCAATCTCCCTATCTTCTTCTGAAAGCTTTGAGAATTTAACTTCCAAGGAATTGAGTTGCTCATACGATCGTTCCCGAACATCTGTCTTCTTCCTTGAAATAGATATCTTTTGACCTATCACATTCTTAAGGCTGGACTTTGTGGCAGGTACAATCTCTTTAAATTCTGCCAAACGAGACACTAAGTCCATCAGAATTGTTATCTCAAGTGAGTTGGCAGAATCTTGGAGAAGTACGAGGGTGATTTTCTCAATCTCATCAAATGCATTAGCCTGATCGATATCTTCTAACGACAAAGTTAAATAATCTTTCAATGCATTCCTCTGTTGTTGCAAAAGTTCCGGACTTGGAGGTGGGTTTGTTCCTGAAGTTGCGCTGCTTGGAGTGGTTTTTTGAGTAATTTTCAAGCTTGAAAGCTCCGTTGGCGGATTCTTTGACTTCTCGAGCATAGTGGTGGATGATTGTCCGGACATTGAGGAAGAAGCTAAACTAACAGAATGCTTATCTGCTGCTCGTGGCCATACCTGGAGTTAAAACATATGATCATGTCAATTGCAAAAGTTGCTCATTAGATTTTTTAGTTCAAAAAGAGTATTTGACCACTGAGTAACTGATGATTCAAGATTAGGATTCTTTTCTTTTATTCTCACCATAGAGTCCCTTAAAGCAGAAATCTCCTTTTTCGTATAGCAAGGCGAACTATCCACAGACACATTAGTGCTTATGACCTGTCAATTGCAAAAGTTGCTCATAGATTTCTAAATGAAGAAAGAGTCAACTGAGTAGCTGATGAATCAAAATTAGGATTGTTTTCTCACCGTAGGGATCTGTTTAGCAGCAATCTCCTTTTTCGATTCCCACGGTTTCTTATCCACGGACACATTAGTTTGTATGATCAGCGTATCATTCACAAGATACCCTGAATCATGAAGTTCTGCTAGCGGCATAAATTCTGAGAAACCCCAATAAGTCTGTTCTGCAGTAAATCTAAATTTATCCTCTGCAGATTTTGAAACAAATGGAATAATTAGCTCCTACCACAAAACCAAGTTCCACAACAAAGATGTTTATATTCGACATACAAGCAGAAGTAAATCCCAAAACAGGAAAATAGGTTACTACATTAATCATAAAAATGTGTCATTACCTATGCAATTTCTGCAAACCAAAATCCTGAAAAGCAAAGGAACAAGTAATTATTAAGGTTGAAGAGAAAATATTTACCTTTCTTGATGTAGTCTTTTTCAAGGATTTGATTGACCAAAATCAAGCTGAGTTTGACATCTATACCGCGATTAGAGGGCAATTTTGCAGTACCCAACGCTTGCAAATGTAGCGATAAGTCGTCCGAGATGGTTCCCTTCGGGTACACGAGCAATCGCCTGCCAAACACAAAATGCACATTAAATCCCAGAATTACTTCAAAAAGCTGGAAACAATATCATTTCCTGTAAATACTAAATACTAATCAAATACCAAACCATTTGAAATCGACGGCGACGAACACATCGGAATAGAGCCACTTAGTTTTCAATTTAGTGAAATTGTTGATGACCCAAGTGAAAGTTGCGGGCTTGATCAGTTCTTGTGCCATTTCTGTCGAATGTAGAATACTGTGTAGGTGGAAATTTCAGAGCTGACAAGATTTGATTGAGATAAACCAAAATTGAGGAAAGATTAAAATTAGTAAACCCTGAAAGAGATTTTTGAGAAGAACCTTGAAAGGGTTTTTGATGAATTGGGGAAAGCGATAGGAACTAACTCGATCACGAAACTCTCTTCTAGGACAGGATCTGTTGACTATATTTTATGTTTAGTGAGTGTAATGGTTGACTTTGACCCAACAACATTCGCTGGGCATCCTGGTAGAAAGACGCGTTCGCGACTCCACGTCCTTTTAAAAATAATAATTAGAGGATCTAACAATTTGTTTAATTAAAATACAACCGATGCAAAATTAGTTTTAGGTCAGTCAAATAATTTAAAGTAATCACATTTTAATACATTGGACTTATTCAGAAATATAAATAATTCTCCTCTCACCTCAATCTTTTAAAGTAACGTTCAATTCGCGAAATATAACTTATTAAAAAATATAATTTATTTATTTTGCAAAAATGGTTATTAGAAAATGTATGTTCTTTTGTTTGGTTGGTAATTGCGAATACTTATTATATCACAGACCAAAGGAAATGATTGTCACGTTTCCCACTAATTCTCTCTCCTCTTATTTATTAAATTAACTTTACATTGATCAATCAATGGAAAGAAAACTTAAATATTAATACATTAGACTTTTTAGATAAAAAATAATAATTACATTTTATTGAAAAAAAATAAAAACATACAATTTTCACATAAATAATTTAAAAACGACATTCTTTTTTGAACAGAAATTATACTCTTAAACGATATCTTTTTTCAGAACAGAGGGTGTATTTTTATCTTTAGAATAATCTAAAACTTAATCAAAATTATTACTTCATCCAATTCAGAAAGCAGACCATTTAAGGAAAATATACACAAATTGTACTCCCTCTGTTTTTGAATAGTAACAAAAAATACAACAAACACCAAAAAGTCAAGTAAAGTGAACAGTAATAAGAAGTACAAAAGTGACGATTATTCGAAAACGGAGGGAGTATTTATTTCCACACCATAAAACTTAATTTATCTTTATCTTTTTTATATTAATATTTTTGTTATAGTGTTTTTTGTCTTTATTTATGTATATCTCGGTAAAATATAGAAGAAAAAACTATTGGATGGATAGAAATGCCACACGAAGTTCAGTTAGTAGTACACTATGAGCAAATTAGTAGTACCACTCGCATAGTCACACATCAATAGTTACAAAGACTTCTCGCATTGTTCCAGGTTTTGCCTAAAGAGTTCCCAACTGAGATTGGCTTCAGCTAGCTTCTCTCTTGTTTGAATCCAGTTGTTAGTTGCATGTTCATCTTCCTCGGTTATGTCTCTCGACTCTTGTACATCTTTACCTACTTGCTCCTTGATCTTCTCCAATTCAATAGCAACTAATTTCTTCTTGATAAGAAGCACCTCTTTCACGGTGGTCAAGCGCATAATCTGTGCTTCAAGCTCCCTTTCTTCTTCTAAAAGGTTCGAGAATTCAACTTCCAAAGAACTGAGTTGCTCTTGTCCTTGATACAATCGTGCTCGAACATCTGCCTTCTTCCCTGAAAAAGATACCTTTTCAGCTCTCATATTCTCAATGATTGACTTTGTGGAAGGAACAATCTCTTTAAAACCTGCCAAACGAGAGACTAAGTTCGTTAGGATTGTTCTCTCCAGTGAGCTCGTAGGATATTGGAGAAGTAGGAGGGTGATTTTCTCAATATCATCAAAGCCATTAGCCCGATGATCAATATCTTCCAATGACAGAGCTACATAATCTTTCAACGCGTTCCTCTGTTGTTTCAAAGCTTTGGGACTAATTGGAAGTAGGCTTGATTCTGACGAGATTCCACTGGTTGAAGCTGAAGTCGATTCTCGAGTTATTTTCAAGATTGAAAGCTCTGTTAAAAGATTCTTTGACTTCTGCAGCAAAGCGGAACGAGTAGCAACTGATAGTGTAGGAATCTGGAAATAGACAAAAACCCATGTCAATTACAAAATGAAAAAAGAGTATCTGATAATCAAGCAATTGATGAACCAAAAGATTAGGATTAGCCTTTTTTTTTCGTTCTGTTCTCACCAAAGGCATCATTTTAGCTTCGATCTCCTTGTTTGAATCGCGTGATGAACTATCCAGTACAGACAGATCAGTTTCAATGATCACTGTATCATTCACAATATATCCTTCAGTAGGATCATGAAGTTTAGTAAGAGGCATAAAGTCCGCGTAACCCCAATCAGTGTCTCCTTCACGAAACTGATAACTAGTGCCTGCAGATTAATGTTTTTTAGTGGAATAAAATAATTAGCGATGCAACAGATACCAGTTAGTCCACAACAAACAAGCAGAAGTAATTAAACCCCAAAAAACAGACCAAAACCTTGAAACAAATTAAGTAATGTTTAAGAACGTACGCCTGGTAATGGATTCCTTTCTAAGAAATTGATTGACCATTGTAAAGCTGACTTCGACGTCTACGCTCCATCCAGATGGTAATTTTGCAGAACCTGACGGTGTAAGCAAGTACACCGAAAAGCCGTTGCGCACGTTGCTTCCCTTTGGGTACGCGACTAACTGCCTGCCAAACATAAGATCACTTTATAAAACCAGAGAAGTACTTCAAAAGAGATGCAAACAATTTCTTTCCAGGTAAATATACTAAATAGTACACAAACCATTTGTAACCGCCGGCGATGAACACATCGGAAAAGAGCTTCTCGGTGTTCGATTTGGTGAAATCATTGATGACCCAAATGAAAGTGGGGGAGGAAGTATCGTTTCCTGTACTTGTACTAGTGGCTGGCGTCATCTGAAATTTGGTTTGATTGCATGAGATAACCAAGATTGGGGAAAGGTTGACGTTACTAAGCTTTTAAAAGAGATTGAAGGCAGCCAATCTCAGGTCCGATCGGCCGTCGCCCAAAGCACGAATTAGGAAAGCGATAGGAAAGCCATAAGTGCGAACCTCTTTTCTTTGAAGACCGAGAAGAAGACTAGAAATGGTTGACTTTTCTTCTCACAAGTGTAATCGTTGACTTTGAACAAACATTACAATGAACATTTTGTTCTTCTTCCGGAAATGGGTATCCTTTTAAAATGTCACTATCATTTTTTAACTAATACGGAGGTTTCATGATCTAAACTCCTAATTTTCTTAGGAAGGCACTAATTTAGAATTTTTACATTAAAAAATTATGAAAACTAGATGTCAATTGAGTGGGTATATATGTCTATGACATAAACAATGGGTGAGGGGGTGGGGTCCAATCTGCGTTGGCTTGGTCGCTGAGAGGAGGGGTTTGTTGCGTTGCTGCTGCTGTGCGATTAGGATGATGTCATTTATACTCCAGCGTCGACCATTGAGTGTGAGATCGTTTCTTGCCTTCCATATCCGCCAACATGAAAAGGCGACCGATTCTAAGAAATTTGCAGTGGTGGATTATAAACTTGATCACATGAGATGAGAAAACGAGAAAGATTGAAGTAAATAACCTTAATTAAAGAGATTGAAACTAAGGCTTCTGATCTGAGGTCTTACAGGACTAGAGGATTTATCAGAAGAGGAAAACAGCTCACGTTAGTGGTTTAAGCGGTTCAATTTAAGTAATAAAATTAATTATACTATATATGTAAGTTCTTTTTGTTAAAAAATGTAAATTTAATTTAATTCAGTAAGTAATTTTTGAGAGACTAAATCTAAATCATTCTCTACAATTTTGAGACGGTTTGATTAAACATAAAATAAAAAAATTAAGTACATCCCACGTTTAACTTCAATCACTAGAAAAATTAAGGTTAAATTTGAAATAAAAAAATATATAAAATAAAACATAAAACTTCAGATTCAATTTTAATTAAGGTGAAATTTATGTCGAAATTCGCCTATAAAATTTAAGCATATTGTAGGAATTTAACTAAAGTTCTTGTACTCGCAATTTCATACTAAGAAACTTCACGTAAAAGTTATCTGAAAGGCATACCCAATTCAACCTACAACATCGATGCTCACCTAAAAATAAAGTCATGTAAGAGGAGATTTGTACTCAAAAGCCTGACTAGGAAATTTTGGTCACAAAAGCAATAGCTACTCAGACTTCTGGAAAACTTCCAAGTTTTGCTGGAAGAGTTTCCAACTAAGATTGGCTCGGGCTAGTTCCTCTCTTGCTTGAAGCCAATCTTTATCTGCTTCTTCAGTTTTCTTGCCAATGTCTTTCCACTCTTCTAGATCGGTAGATACTTGATCGTTGATCTTCTTTAAGTCAAGAGCCACAGAGTTCTTCCTAATAAGAAGTTCCTGCTTCTGAGTGATCAAGCATAGAATCTCAGCATCGAGCCCCAGCTCCTCCTCTGAAAGGTCCGAGTACTTGGCTTCAAGGGAACTAAGTTGCCCTTGTCCTTGCCCCAGTCTTGACCCAACATATGCACTCTTTCCTGAAAGAGTTTTCCTGCGAGCATTCATGTTTTCAATGGTTGACTTAGTAGTAGGAAGTATCTCTTTAAACGTTGGCAAACGAGACACTAGGTCCTTCAGAATAGTTTTCTCAAGTGAGTTTGGAGAATGCTGGACAAGTTGGAGGGAAATTCTCTCAATCTCATCAAATGCATGAGCGAGTTCGTTAGCTTCCAGTGATAAGGCTAAATAGTCCTGCAATGCCTTCCTCTGTTGCTGCAGAGACTGGCGATTTAGAGGCAGGTTGGACTCTGAGATTTCACTGCTCGAAATAGAACTTTGAGTTTTATTCATGCTTGACAGCTCTGCTAACAGATTCTTTGACCTCATCAGAAAATTAGAGGATGATTCAGCAGAAACGGACACACGAACTTCAACAACAAGTGTGTCAGCCACAAGATATCCTTTGGCAGGGTCATGAATATCTGCAAGAGGTATAAATTTGTTGAAACCCCAATCAGATTTTGTTGCAACGAACCGATGTTGAGAGTCTGCAGAATTTGGTTGGAAGGAAAACTTAGTCCCACGTACAGTCAAAGCCAATGTCCGAAAAACATGATATTTGAACAAAAATAAAACATCCAGGCACAAGCAGGAGTAAACTTATAGTTTTCTTCCATGAAAGAAGCAGATTCAGGTATCCAAAACAGAAACAAACCAAATCACAATGGGGATTTTAGAGTTAAGGACTGATTAAAAATGAGAATTGGGTATATGAGCATACCCCTTTTGATCGAATCCTTGGGACAAATTTGATTGACGACAGTAATGCTAAATGATTCAACGTCTCTACACCATCCATCTGGCAATGTGGAGGAATCCGGAACATCCAAAAACAAGGACAAGTGCTCCACTCTATTTCCCTTAGGAAAAACAATTAGTCGCCTGTAAAAAACAGGAGATTTGAGCACCCAATTGCAATATGCAAACAGATTCATTTTACATGAGAGACTAGAAAGAATGATGATAAATAAATTTACGGAAGTACCAACCATTTGTATCCGTCCGCAACAAATATATCCGAGTAGAGCTTGTTGATTGTTAATTGGGAGAAATTCATGATATACCAAGTGTATGCAGGAGCAGTGGCAATCCCTTCTTCCTCTGCCATTTCTGTCAGAATGACACAAAATAAACTTAATTAAAAAGACTTTACCTTTTCTTGGCTAAACACAGGAGAGAACGATCAAAGTCTATAGAATCGATTTCATCATCCAACAACCTGCGCGGCCTCTGCAACTTAAGCCGCCACAATCTCAAAATAAAATAATTTGAATTTCAAAACCCTAACTAGCACACTCCAACCAGCACAAGAACCAGTTGGATATAGCAGCAGTACTCTGGTAAGTCGAAACGGCAAAAAAAACATAAGATCACTTTATAAAACCAGAGAAGTACTTCAAAAGAGATGCAAACAATTTCTTTCCAGGTAAATATACTAAATAGTACACAAACCATTTGTAACCGCCGACGATGAACACATCGGAAAAGAGCTTCTCGGTGTTCGATTTGGTGAAATCATTGATGACCCAAATGAAAGTGGGGGAGGAAGTATCGTTTCCTGTACTTGTACTAGTGGCTGGCGTCATCCGAAATTTGGTTTGATTACATGATATAACCAAGATTGGGGAAAGGTTGACGTTACTAACCTTTTAAAAGAGATTGAAGGCAGCCAATCTCAGGTCCGATCGGCCGTCGCCCAAAGCACGAATTTAGGAAAGCGATAGGAAAGCCATAAGTGCGAACCTCTTTTCTTTGAAGACCGAGAAGAAGACTAGAAATGGTTGGCTTTTCTTTTCACAAGTGCAATATTTGACTTTGAACAAACATTAGCTTGTACATTTTTTGGTTTAAATCCAAAAATACAACTGACTCATTTAACACTTTTATTGAAAAAACGGTTTAAAAAACACCTGTACTTCTGACATATGATACATTTGACACCTCCTACTCACACCATTAACCGTCTACCGTTATCTACTGATGTGACATGCCACATGAGTTGACACGTCATCAACATGATAACGTGGCATGTCACATCAGCATATGTTAATTACATTTTTCTTTTCTTTTTCTTTTCTTTTTTTTTCTTTTTTTTCTTTTTTCTTTCTTTTTTTTTCTTTTTCTTTTCTGGCACAACAAGTAGAGTACTGGACCAGAATTGTTTCTAGAACAAATTAAGAGGACCACATATTTTTGGAAAGAAAATTATATGACCATCCCAAACAAAAAAAAAATTCTTTTCTTTCTTTTTCTTTCTTTTTCTTTTTCTCCCTTTTCACTCTACTCTCATTTCTTTCTTCTTCCTCTCATCTCTCTCTTTTCTTTTCTTTCTTCTTCCTCCCTTCTTCTCTGCCGCCTCACTCTCTTCTTTCTTTATATATATATATTTTTGGTTTGGATTGATGATGAGGATGGGTTGATTGATGGTTGATTGAAATCAGATTTTGGGTTGTGCCCGGCGGTGATTGGGTTCGGGATTGGGATTTGGTGCGGCGGAGATGGATGAGGCTGGATGTGGTTTTGATGGTTGGTGTGGATTGTCGAGAGGGTGAGGAGCGACGGTGATGGGTGGATCGGGTTGGTGGGAAGAGGAGATGGTGATGAACGGATTCGGGTCGTGATGAACAGATCCGGGTTTGGTGATCGGGTTACTTACTTAACAACAACCATTGCAGATTTAAAAATACAGAAGCCAAAATAAATATATTTTTTCTTATAATTATTGGATTGGCTTTGACTATTGGGTTTGAGTTTCGTATACGTAACGAAATGCATTGCATCCTCATACAAGCAGATGAAGATGAAAATGATGACTCATACTGTACTTAGTGCTTTTTAGTTTCTAATAATCAAAAGTGAGCAAGTGAGTGAGTTGCCAACCTAATCCAATTACTTCCCTTTTCCCTCTCCTGCAATTTCTGAAGTTGTGGAAGGTTCAATTGAGGATTACGAGGAAGGCATGAAAGCTTGCAATGAAGTAGCAAAGATATGGATGCAGGTGAGATGCTAATGAGGCCGTTAAATGTTGGTATTTGCTCCGCAGATTACACTGATCATCCTTCTTGTTTATGAAGTTTTATGATCATCCATGATGTTATATTGGTGTGATGAACAATTGTAATTAATTTTAGGATCATCTCAGTTAGGGATGGCGATAATAAGGTTGCATGCATCATATAATTAATTAGTGTATGAACACTCTCTTAGATATGGTATTTGAGAGGAGGAAGAAAGAAATGAGAGCAGAGTGAAAAGGGAGAAAGATTCTAAGAAATTTGCAGTGGTGGATTATAAACTTGATCACATGAGATGAGAAAACGAGAAAGATTGAAGTAAATAACCTTAATTAAAGAGATTGAAACTAAGGCTTCTGATCTGAGGTCTTACAGGACTAGAGGATTTATCAGAAGAGGAAAACAGCTCACGTTAGTGGTTTAAGCGGTTCAATTTAAGTAATAAAATTAATTATACTATATATGTAAGTTCTTTTTGTTAAAAAATGTAAATTTAATTTAATTCAGTAAGTAATTTTTGAGAGACTAAATCTAAATCATTCTCTACAATTTTGAGACGGTTTGATTAAACATAAAATAAAAAAATTAAGTACATCCCACGTTTAACTTCAATCACTAGAAAAATTAAGGTTAAATTTGAAATAAAAAAATATATAAAATAAAACATAAAACTTCAGATTCAATTTTAATTAAGGTGAAATTTATGTCGAAATTCGCCTATAAAATTTAAGCATACTGTAGGAATTTAACTAAAGTTCTTGTACTCGCAATTTCATACTAAGAAACTTCACGTAAAAGTTATCTGAAAGGCATACCCAATTCAACCTACAACATCGATGCTCACCTAAAAATAAAGTCATGTAAGAGGAGATTTGTACTCAAAAGCCTGACTAGGAAATTTTGGTCACAAAAGCAATAGCTACTCAGACTTCTGGAAAACTTCCAAGTTTTGCTGGAAGAGTTTCCAACTAAGATTGGCTCGGGCTAGTTCCTCTCTTGCTTGAAGCCAATCTTTATCTGCTTCTTCAGTTTTCTTGCCAATGTCTTTCCACTCTTCTAGATCGGTAGATACTTGATCGTTGATCTTCTTTAAGTCAAGAGCCACAGAGTTCTTCCTAATAAGAAGTTCCTGCTTCTGAGTGATCAAGCATAGAATCTCAGCATCGAGCCCCAGCTCCTCCTCTGAAAGGTCCGAGTACTTGGCTTCAAGGGAACTAAGTTGCCCTTGTCCTTGCCCCAGTCTTGACCCAACATCTGCACTCTTTCCTGAAAGAGTTTTCCTGCGAGCATTCATGTTTTCAATGGTTGACTTAGTAGTAGGAAGTATCTCTTTAAAAGTTGGCAAACGAGACACTAGGTCCTTCAGAATAGTTTTCTCAAGTGAGTTTGGAGAATGCTGGACAAGTTGGAGGGAAATTCTCTCAATCTCATCAAATGCATTAGCGAGTTCGTTAGCTTCCAGTGATAAGGCTAAATAGTCCTGCAATGCCTTCCTCTGTTGCTGCAGAGACTGGCGATCTAGAGGCAGGTTGGACTCTGAGATTTCACTGCTCGAAATAGAACTTTGAGTTTTATTCATGCTTGACAGCTCTGCTAACAGATTCTTTGACCTCATCAGAAAATTAGAGGATGATTCAACAGAAACGGACACACGAACTTCAACAACAAGTGTGTCAGCCACAAGATATCCTTTGGCAGGGTCATGAATATCTGCAAGAGGTATAAATTTGTTGAAACCCCAATCAGATTTTGTTGCAACGAACCGATGTTGAAAGTCTGCAGAATTTGGTTGGAAGGAAAACTTAGTCCCACGTACAGTCAAAGCCAATGTCCGAAAAACATGATATTTGAACAAAAATAAAACATCCAGGCACAAGCAGGAGTAAACTTATAGTTTTCTTCCATGAAAGAAGCAGATTCAGGTATCCAAAACAGAAACAAAACAAATCACAATGGGGATTTTAGAGTTAAGGACTGATTAAAAATGGGAATTGGGTATATGAGCATACCCTTTTTGATCGAATCCTTGGGACAAATTTGATTGACGACAGTAATGCTAAATGATTCAACGTCTCTACACCATCCATCTGGCAATGTGGAGGAATCCGGAACATCCAAATACAAGGACAAGTGCTCCACTCTATTTCCCTTAGGAAAAACAATTAGTCGCCTGTAAAAAACAGGAGATTTGAGCACCCAATTGCAATATGCAAACAGATTCATTTTACACGAGAAAGACTAGAAAGAATGATGATAAATAAATTTACGGAAGTACCAACCATTTGTATCCGTCCGCAACAAATATATCCGAGTAGAGCTTGTTGATTGTTAATTGGGAGAAATTCATGATATACCAAGTGTATGCAGGAGCAGTGGCAAACCCTTCTTCCTCTGCCATTTCTGTCAGAATGACACAAATAAACTTAATTAAGAAGACTTTATCTTTTCTTGGCTAAACACAGGAGAGAACGATCAAAGTCTATAGAGTCGATTTATCATCCAACAACCTGCGCGGCCTCTGTAACTTAAGCCGCCACAATCTCAAAATAAAATAAAATAAAATAATTTGAATTTCAAAACCCTAACTAGCACACTCTAACCAGCACAAGAACCAGTTGGATATAGCAGCAGTACTCAGGTAAGTCGAAACGGCAAAAAAAAAAGCTGATCCTTTATTTAAGCTCTTGATTTTTTAAACCTTGCCGATATATGGAGTCATGGAGAAAGCTCAAAACTAAAAACTGAGAGGACAATAGAGGTCCAGTGAAAGATATCCTTACCGTCTTTAAACAGTGGACGAAGTTCTAATCAAGTTTTGGTAAGATAAAAACTGCAAGTCCAAAGTTTCAGATATATAGGCTAGGGTTATGGAGAAATCTGAAAAGGCTTTTGTGTAAATCTAAAAGCTGGAAAGACGTCAGAAGTCCAACCAAGATATTAAGGACCCTAGAGTTTCAACTGCAGATAAACCTTCAAGTTTCTAATAAATATCATTTGATTTATTGATTTTATTAGTTTTATTTTTCATAAAAATCTGTTGGGATCTTTCGTCAGAGCAGTTAAGTTTTCAATAGGATCATAAAGGTTTTTATTTTTTTTACTAGAAAAACCAGTATTACAATCAGAAAACAAGAGTTACACTTGACAGGCTACTGCTGCTCACATAGTTCCAAGTTTTGCTTAAAGAGTTGCCAACTGAGTTGGGCTTGAGCTAGCTTCTCCCTAGCTTGAAGCCAATCTTTAGCTGCTTGTTTAGTTTCTGTGCTTATGTTTCTCCACTCTTCTAAATCTTTAGATACTTGCTCATTCATCTTCTCCAACTCAAGAGCCACTGAATTTTTCTTGATAAGAAGCTCCTCTTCCTCCGTGACCAAGTACATAACCTCCGCTTTGAGCTCTCTTTCTTCATCTAAAAGTCTTGAGAATTTAAATTCCAAGGGGCTGAGTTGTTGTTGTCCTTGATACAATCATGCCCGAACATCAGCCCTCTTCCTCAGAAGAGACATCTTTTGAGCTCTCATATTTTCATTGATCAACTTCGTAGCAGGAACTATCACCTTGAAACCTGACAAACGAGACATTAAGTCCTCCAGAATAGTAGTCTCAGTGAGTTGGCAGAATGCTGGAGAAGTAGGAGTGTGATTCTCTCAATCTCATCAAAAGCATTAGCCTCACCAATAGCTTCCAACGATAAAGCTAAATAATATTTCAATGCCTTCCTTTTTTGTTGTAAAGCTTTAGGACTTGGCAGTAGGCTTGATCCTGAGGTTCCACTGCCTGAAGCTGAAGTCAATTTTCGAGTTGTTTTCAAGTTTGAAAGCTCTGTTAACAGATTCTTCGACTTCTCGAGCACAGTGAAGGATGATTGGCTGGACATTGACGAGGAAGCTGCGAAACTATCCAGTACACACACATCAGCTTCAATGATCAGTGTCATCGACAAGATATCCTCCTTTACTAGGATCGTGAAGTTCGGAAATAGAGTATGAGAAACCCCAACCTGTGTATCCTACACGAAACTTGCATTTACCACCTGCAGTTTTTTATTATTATTATTGGATAAACGATTAGCTACCACAAAAACCTGCATTTTCTCCTGTGTCATATTTCTGTCAAAATGACACAAAAACTGATTAGTTCATGAATTATGATCGCCTGTGAAACAAGTAGTAATAGTATAGATACAGAAAATTATTAATAATGAAGAATCTGAATTTCAACCTGACCTCTTAAAAGATATCTCTATTGTCGCAGCCAAAGAGGTTTTTAAGACCTTACATTCACTTGGCTAAACACAGGAGAAAATAACAGAGACAATAAGAAGTGACCTGCCCATCACAAGAAATGTCCTTCCTTTTTTTTCTTTCTATTATCAGATCATCCCAAGAACTGTTACTTTATAATATCAGTACTCATTAGAATAAAAGTGAAAGAATATAGTTGGATCATCACCAGATTTAGTCGACTATTGACCCAACCAACTCTAGGAAAAGTAGCATAAAAGTTATATGAAAGACGTGCTCAAATTCAACTTACAACATCCTCACCTAAAAATATTTTTTTTCTTCTAAAAAAAAAGGTCAACTTTAGGAAATAGCAGTCACAAAAGCAATAGCTACTTCTGGCATTGTTCCAAGTTTTGCTTGAAGAGTATCCAGCTAAGATTGGCTTGGGCTAGTTTCTCTCTTGTTTGAAGCCAATGTGTATCTGCTTCTTCAGTTTCCTTGCTTATGTCTTTCCACTCTCCTAAATCCTTAGATACTTGCTCATTCATCTTCTCTAACTCAAGAGATACAGATTTCTTCCTAATAAGAAGTTCCTCTTCCTGAGTGGTCAACCGTAAAATCTCAGCTTTGATCCCCAGTTCCTCCTCTGAAAGTGCCGAGTACTTAGCTTTGAGGGAACTAAGTTGTTCTTGTCCTCGATCCAGTCGTGCCCCAAAATCTGTCCTCTTCCCTGAAAGAGATTTCCTGTGAGCTTTTGCGTTTTCAATGGTGGACTTAGTACTGGGAAGAATCTCTTTAAAAGTTGCCAAACGAATCACAAGGTCCTTCAAAATAAGTTTCTCAAGTGAGTTTGATGAATGTTGGACAAGTCGGAGGGCAGTTCTCTCAACCTCATCAAATGCATTTCTCTGTTCAATAGCTTCAAGCGACAACGCTAAATAATCCTGCAATGCCGTCCTCTGTTGCTGCAGAGATTGGGGATTTGGAGGTAGGTTTGACTCTGAGTTTTCACACGTAGTGGATCTTTGCATTCTGTTTGTGCTTGACAGCTCTGTTAATAGTTTCTTTGACATCTCGAGCAAAGTAGAGGATGATTGACTAGACCTTGAAGCGGTAGTTAAACTAACAGAAGGAGTATCTGCTGGACCCTGCTTCTGGAATTTTTAAAAAAAAAATGCTGATAGTGGAACAATGGTTGAAAGAAAGGGGAGAACAATACAAATAAACCAAAACTGAAAAACGTGGACCAGATGATTGAGCACATATTGCAAGAACGAAGGCACGTCTGGATACAGGAATTGTTTTTGAATTTCAAGAGGAACAGATTTTTGAAAGCAAATTATGTCACCATCTTGAATCTGCAAAATAAGGCAACAAAAAGATAAACGACTGTCAAAAACAGAGTGTGAGAATAAGATTTAGTCATTGCTATGGAACAAAATCAAGTACCTCAAGTTTGGCAAATGAGATCATTTTATCAAGGTGTGGACACATGACAGAAGGCTCCTCGAAATGTAATTCCTTGATAACACACAACAAAGACAATACTGAAAATAAGAAGATAGTATTGCTTAATTAGGGGTTAGATAATGTTTTGTACAAGACAGAACCTCATAAAGTTCAATCTCTTCATCATGTGCAAAGCCAGCCATTTGATTCAGCTTTCCTAAAATTTCTATGGGCAGGCCAAACCTTTTAACAAAAAGTCTACCGACGTACCTGGTATCAAGGAATAAATCATTAGGAAAAAACAAAACAAGGATCGAGCAGAGGATTGTGAAACTAAGTACCGTAGTTGTCCTTCCTCAGGGTCATAAAGCTTGAAGAAAACAAGGATATCCTCTTTAGTTTTGGCGGGTGGAGCAATAGGATATAAATCCTGTAAGGTCAGACAAACTCAGAAGAATCATATATGTTCTGCTTTCATTCATCAAAAAGAAAGCTAGCTGTATTCAGATTTTCATCAGTTATAATGCAAGGTTACCATACCAGCCCAAGCTCTACTTCCATGAACAAGTTTAATTTGCCACGATGACCTTCCTTGTTGAGAGACAATCTTAGTTGTTCAACCTATCACGGGTAGGAAAACAAACACTCAAATGAAAGATAATAAGATGATGGGTCTGGAAAGAAAAGGAACGCCATGCTTTCGTTTGAAGACTGAACAACCTTTGCCAGAAATTCCAATGGAAATTAATTCAGTTGACATCAGAAATAAACAGAGGCAAAATGCTAGTATTAACTGATTGTGCTTCTTTCAGGAATGTTAAGCATTGTTTTGGCCGAAATGTTCCATTTTCACGGCTAGCCCAACTCCAAAATCGCAGAAATTGTACTGGTACAGAAAACTCCTTGGCAACCTCCTCCTACACTAGGCATCAAAAATATTAGACATGGTATGATAATTACTTGTTCCAGGGAAAAAGAAAATAGTGAGAAGGAATGAGGGTTAAACAATTCTTGGGTACCTTAAAAGATGTAAATTTTGTATCTTTTGGAACATGGAAACTGCAAATTTTGTCATGATCTACAATGTCAAAATAGATATCTCTGCCAATTTGCTCTTTAAGGTCTTTATCTCTTGAAACCTAGATGCAACAAAGAAGCTATCATCATAGTCATGAGAATTCCTTCAACCAGATATAGGTATAGAGTTACAAACAATATTATACAGATTAAGCATAGCAGGATGATACAAACAATATAGCAAGACAAAAAGTGGTGTGCTTATTTTACTCTCCCTTAGGATAAGTTCCAAGCAACAATCTTAAAAAATTGAAAATTATACTAATAAAAAGAAAGACCTTTATAATGGTAAAAATTGAGGGTGCCGCATCCATTTCTGTCAAAATGACACAAGAACTGATTAGCTTGATCGTAGATCAACAAATAAAGGAGTAGGCGTGTAAAGATGGAACACGAACAAAGACACAAAAAACGATCAAAGTAAGAATATATATACCTTTTCCTCTTGAATACTTCCAATGAATTTGATTAGCCCCAAGGTCAAGCTGAAATGAGCGTATCTACTCTATTCGCAATATTTCCCTAATTAATTCCTAATTATTCATAAACCTGATCAACAAAATTCCTAATTATTCATAAACAAAGTCTATACAATGGATTTCATCATCCAACAACCTGCGCGGCAATAATCTCATGAAAAAATAAAATGGCATGAACCTCAAAACCCTAGCACAGTCACTGGACAAGTACTCTTGTTTGTGAGTGAAAAAGACAGGAAAAAACTGACGCAATTTGGGTTTAGATTAGATAAAATACAAGTCAAAAGAAGTCATGGAGAAAGCTGAGAAGACTTTAATTCTTCCTCCTTCTTTGGGGTGATACTTGAATCAATACGACTACTTAAATTGCGGAATGCTACCAGCAATTACAATTTTACCCTTAGCTAGCACACACTAACCAGAACGAGATGCCAGTTTCTCTATAGACTAGTCAAGAAGACTGCTTTTGGTATCTTGATTACAATTAATTAATAATTTTCAATCTTATTTTCTAATGGTAAGAGTTATGCACCCTTTTAATTGCTAGCACTGACAGACAAAATGTAGTAGCAATTTACAGTGACATAGGAATAGTTATTGTTAGTTTTAAGGTTGATGAAGATTCTAGTATTTTGTATTTCTCTGAGCAGCAGATAATTCTGTTGATTAATCTATTAAGTTCCACACGCATACTTAATTACATATGAGAAATAGAAAGTTCTGGAGTTCTGGAAGACTTAACGCTAACAAGCGTTAACAAGCAAAAGGACTGGACTTAACGCTAGCAAGCGTTAACAAGCAAGCAAAAGTACGTTAACCAAGGGAAGACAGCGTTAACACCCAAAGGAGCAGTGGCACCGTTAACATGGCTGCGTTAACATGCAAAAGGCGATGACCACAAGAGCGGCGATATCAGGCAAAAAGGAAAGCGGCGTTATCAAGCCCACGTTATCAAGCAAAAGGGCATACTTCAACAGTTATGCACCCTTTTCACATTGTTCCAAATTTTGCTTAAAGAGTTTCCAGCTGAGATTGGCCTGAGCTAGCGTCTCTCTTACTTGCAGCCACTTGTTATTTGCTTCTTCAGATTCCTCACTTATCACCTTCCACTCTTCTACATCTTTAGTCACTTGCTCACTGAATTTCTCCAACTCAAGAGCCAATGAATTCTTGCTAATACGAAGCCCCTCTTTCTGTTTCATCAAGTGCACAATCAGCTTCTCAATCTCCGCCTCTTCTTCTGAATCCTTCCTGAATTTAGCCTCCAAAAAATCGCAATGTTCTCGTGCTTGACCCAATCGTGCCCCAACATCTGCCTTCTTTCCTGAAAGAAATGTCAGTTGAGCTCTGACATTCTCCGTGCTTGACTTTGTGGTCGGAACAATAACTTTAAAAGCTTCCAAGCGAGACGCTAAGTCCTTCAGAATTGTTCTCTCAAGTGAGCTGGTAGAATGTTGGAGAAGAAGGAGGGTGATCCTCTGAATCTCATCAAAGCCCTTAGCTTGTTCAATAGATTCCAATGACGACGCTAAATAATTTTTGAGAACTTCCCTATGTTGCTGCAAAGATGGAGGATTTGGAGGTAGGCTTGACTCTGACATATTACTGCTTGAAGTGGATTTTTCAGTTCCTTTTGTGCTTGAAAACCCCGCTAATAAATTCTTTAAGTTCTCCAGCAAAGTAGAGGACGATTTACCAGACATTGAAGTGGCCGTCAAACTGACAGCACGAGTATCTGGTGTGCCCTGCATCTGGAATTAAACAAAATGTTCAATTGGAATGGAATATGAGGACTGCCTACCAGATTTCATAGAAAGAACCAGTGATTCACAATTCAAGTTCAACCATTTGTTTAGCCAAGCCCGGTCTCGAGATTACAGGAACTTTCATGAGTTTTGGCCAAAAAATAGTTCACGAAACTCTGGCTTGTTCTTTTAAATCATCATACAAGCTATAACATTGCAATCATTACACAAAACATACAGATAAATAAATAAAATAGATTAGAAGATCAATGGTAACAAAACTCAATGCACGTCCATAATCTGTATTTTAAGTAACACAAACCTGGTTTGCTGCATAAGACCGCTTTGGAGCGGTGTAAGAATGCTCCAACCCAAGGTACTGCTCCCAATCACCATAGACATCTCTTCTCTGAACACAGTATAGATACGGAAACACTTAACATAAACAGCAAAGGGCGAACATCGACAACCAATAGTTATTTTGGGAGTTCTTACAAGATAAATTAGCAACACAAGAAATTCACAAAGGAAGATACCTGAAACCGAGCAAACACAATATCTGAATCCTTCAAGTACTCCGGGCTCCCCAGTGACAGGAAGGCAAATTTCCACTGGGCACAAAAAGGGCAGGGTGAAAAACGGTTCTCAAAATGTAGTTTGAGTACATAAAGTATGAAAGATCTTTGCAGCTCTAGTGTACAAGTATAAACCCACAACTGTACTAACTACTAAGTGCATGCGCTTCTCAATCAATTGTAAAGTAAAAAGCAAATACCTTAGCAAACTCTTCATCAGGAACTTGCAATTTCTTCTGTATGCGTACTTTAACTTCACCTAAAGTTTCACCTTCGTGGATAACCAAGAAAAATGGTTCACCAAAATTTTGTACTTGCTGTAGACAAATACAGAACCATGTAAAACCATGTGAACTTAATCAACAATTTAAAAGGCTTACGTATAGCAACAAGAATATGAAGCAAAACTAATACTTAAATTAGGCTCCAATACCATTTGAGTCTGTGCAGAATCTTTGTTGAAGTGATAAACATGAATTAACCGATGGCCAAGATTTTTCTCTTCTTCTGGGATCTGTTAAACGGGTAGAGCAGAGAAACAAAGTTAGCTACAAGATATAGGTGAACATGACATTCCAGGCTTGCCAAACTGCAAATGATGTTAAACAACTAACTAAAGCAGTACTAGAGCAACACATCAAGAACAACAGCTCTGGGAACCTGATCACAAAATTGCATTTCAGAGCTTCTCTTGCAATGTTATTGTGTGAAGAACAGCAAACGCATATTGACAATCGACACCCGAACATGCAGCGCTAACATAGTAACGCAAATTCATCATGTCTAAAGATAGAACTCAGAACACAAGCAGTAAAATAAATGATATAGAAAAGTAGACAAGCCCCACAAAGACATTAGAAAATATCTTGAGCAGGAAGTTCAAGATCATTTATTAAACGTCTGAAACAAAAAGTTTAAAACAGCACTTGCCTCCTCTGCACGCAACGTCCAGTACTGGTCATTGATATTCTCTATTTTTTCATTGGGTGGAAATATCTGTAACCAAAAGACAGCAGAAAAGTTATTCCTTGTCATATTCATATTAATCTGAAAGGATTCCTATAGCTTTGGAATCAACCATCTTTGAGAAGATAATATTACCTTATAAATCTTGTGGTAGAACACTTCAAGGAGACGAAGTTCTGCATTCGAGTGGGACAACTCCACCTGTTTCAAGGTGGAACATGCAATGGTAAGCTTGTAATGAGCAAGGCGATGGCATATATAAACACTTAATTTAAGAATAAACATTTTCAGACCAACATGCTATAAGTTTCTGGATAAAAGAATGCACTTAGAAACGTGCTTCAGGAGGGCAAGTTAGAGAAGAAAAGGTCTTGCCTTTGTTTTGAGCTCATTAATCACATCCCCCACAGTGCTCTGTTTAGGCAGTCTGATGTTATGAATTACCACCTGAAACAATTAAAAAACAGATTAGCAGAAAGTCTCAAAGATGAACATACTAAAGCTTTAAAAATGAAACTACAGGTTTGACAATTACTTCATCTTTCATAGCATGATGGAAAGCAACTTTCAGGTTCTTTAAACCTTGTAATTCTGGAAGAGGAATGTCCAGAACTTCATAGTATAAAATATCAGATGTCTGTAGACAAAAGGAAACATCAATATTGTAAGCCAATTTAAATTATTTAACTTGAGAGTAAATGAAGTAACAGGTTGAGTCCATATTACAGCTACCTGGTTATAGTGAACCAACATATCTGACAAATGGTCCACCCCTCTATACTTAATTGGCTGCGGCTTAGGCTGCTGAGAGTAGCAGTTATGAGATGTAAGCCTTATTTTAGATGGGTCATCTAAACCAATTTGGTTAGCCAGTCTTTCCACAACATCATCATATGTGTGCAGTTTTGACCTACAAAACCAGATATTGAACAGATTGTAAATCTCTGTACATCGCTGAACGTTTACAGAGCAAACAACTTGGAAGTAAGTACTCACAATTCTAGGCAAAAGTCATCCTCTTTTGGTTTATCCAGTGATCGAAAATGAACCATCTATATTAAGTCCAATCAAATGGGAGAATTAAATGTAAGATGGACCAATGATAAAGAATTGAAACTTATAAGGACTAATAAACAAAGCGCTAAAATGCAGTGCTCCTCCCAATAATTCATACCCTTATACACATCTTAACTCAATAAAGAGCTGGAGTTGACTAACCCTTAGCTCTCAATATAGAAGTGGACTTTCCAAACAATCTAGAACTATTAAGGGTAAGGGAAATTCTAAAAATTGTCATACAGGTACAGTTTCGTGTCAGAATAACAGACAGCAGACAACTGATCTGATGCACAAACTAGAATATGAAATTTTTTGTAGTGAATGAAGAGTGATTTATATTACGGCAAGATAAGGGATAGTCAATGTAGTGAAACTCAACTGACTCAGGAACATGCAGATTTTGTGAACGATCACAAAGGAAGCAACTTGTCAGAAATATATTCACAATTTCACAAAAAAGCATGCTTGCCACAAGTTGAAGTCCGATAAAAAAAACACATAAAAATGACAGGACAGTTGGAAAATTCTTGTTTAACAAGGAAAGTACCTGTCCATTGTGCACATATTCCAAAAATGAAGGGACATCTGGATGTCGGCAATCCTCTTCACATTCTTGAGGGGGAGACTTCTGAAAACAGATTATGTCTCCATCTACAATCTGCACAAAAAGCCATTAGCTACTTTCATGAGATATATTTGTAAAACAGTAATTTCTTTAAAAATAAAAATAAAACGCATACCTGACTTGACCTAAATGACGTTCCCTTATCAAGATGTTCACACATTACACAAGGCTCAAACTTTATTTCCTGAACAACATAAAAATAAATAAGATCATCTAACTTCAGTAGCCTGTCAACACATAAGAAAGGGAAGCAGACACACATCCAAGACAGACCTCATAAAGTTCAATCTCTTCGTCAGGTGCAAAGCCAGCCATTTGATTCAGCTTTCCTAAAATTTCTATTGGCTTGGAAGAACTCTTCACAAAAAATCTACCAACATATCTGATAGCATGGAGTAAATCATAATGTCAGATTGCATTGAATAAACGTAGTAGGAAAGACAAAACAAGAGTAGATTGTTAGGTACCTTAAATCACCCTTTTCAGGGTCATAAAACTTGAAAAAGAGGAGGATATCTTCTTTTGTTTTGTCTGGTGGAGCAATAGGATGTAAATCCTGAAGTGTAGCTCAAATTCATTAGAGAGAGAACATATTTCTAGGGGAACAAATTTAAAGTGCAAGCATTAAACTTTTCATAAGAGGAAAGGCGATGGTACCGGTCCCAATTCTACTTCCAAGAATAACTTTAAGTCAGCATTATGAGTCTTATTTGACGCCTCCCTCAGCTGTCCAACCTAAAACCACAAGGATGTGTCATAAGTATGAAAGCATATCAGTGCAGTCAATAGTGAATTGAAGATATCAAAGACTTCACTATTCCGTCTCCAGCAAAACAGAGAACAAAAGATTGCAGGCGTCACATAGGACAACAGCTATGAGAAATTTAAACTGAAAATCATCACTTGAAATATAAGATAGGCAATAGTAGTTACAGTTTGTGTTTCCTCCTGAGGTGTCAGGGGTCGATTAGGACGATATGTATGGTTTTGACGCTTTGCCCATATCCAGAATCTCAGAAATTGAACTGGCATACCAAACTCTTTCGCAACCTCCTCCTATTAAGCAGATCAGTATTGGACAAAATCTCCAGAGTTAAAACATGCCAGGCTACTATTACCAGTGGTGCAACAGATGCGTTAAAGAACCATTGAAGGTACCTTAAAAGCAGCAAATGGGGTTTGCTTTTGAATACGGAAATTACGGACTTTGTCATGATCCACAAGATCAAAGTAAATATCCCTACCAATTTGCTCTTCAAGATCCTCATCTCGTGCAACCTGGACAAAGCAATCAATTATTACGTCAAGATAAAGAATTCCCTCAACTTGTTGTAGATAGAGAGTACAAAACAATATCACATAGGAAGTAGAACTGGACGTGTTACTGAAGCAGAGCAAGATACACTTTATTTCAAGCAACGATCTATAATGGCATACATAGGGTTCAACAATCTATAAAAAAAAGAATAGACCTTTATAATTTTAAACAGCGAGGGTTCAGCATCCATTTCTGTCAAAAAGAGATGACACAAAAATGGATGTTGTAGTTCTCTTGGAAGTGAAAGAAAACGACAGGAAAACGGACCCTTTTTATGATTTTTCGAACTTTCACTGCTTCTTATTTCCGTTCTTCACCCCAACACAATGGTGTATGCATAGGTGCATCACCGACTTCGTTTTATTTATTTATTTATTTCTTTCTTTCTTCTACTTTTCTACCCTCTTCCTTTCGGTGCACCACCAAAATGCACCTTTTTTTTCTTTCATCTCTTCTTTTGGTGCACCACTAAGATTTTTTAAAATTTAATTTAATTTAATTATAATTTATCTCCTTTTCCAAAAATGGTGTTGATTCTTAACACTCCCCTCAGCACCAACTTTCTCATTTTTCACCATTCTGGCCATCTCCAACTTATGCTTGGTTGTGTGCCAGAAGATTTGTTTTGTTTCTTCTTAGAATAGATTCGTAGCTGTTGTGAGAAGACATAGCCCTCAAACGACGACTTGTTGCATTTTGCCTATTCCTAACCCTCATTTTTGATATACTGCTACTCATTGTGCTATCATCCCAATCTTTCTTTAACTCATTGTGTTTTTCAATTTTAGTATTTTTCTTTCTTTATTTTTCCAGAACTCACACATTAGGGACAATGTGTCATGTAAGTGTAGGGGAGAGATTTTTAGGAATTGTGTTTGGTTGTACATATTTTAATGTGAATTTTTCAGTTTATTTTTCAATTTCTGCAATTTTTGCATGATTTTAATTTTTTTCTTTTTTTATGTGTGTTTTTAGGAAGTTATGCTTTTCTGTGTTTTTCTAGGTACACAATGTGTCTTGTTTTGTAAATCAACTCCCAAATTTCAAATTCAGTCTTGTAATTCACCATTACAAAGACAATTTGACACTTGTCTAACTAAAACCATGCTCTAATATCAAGAGTGAATGAACATAACATGATCAATGCTTAAAAGGCATATATCCTAATACACTTAGAACATTACTTATCCACATGGTCTCATGTGCATTTAGTTTAGAATCTGAAATATAATTGAGGTGACAAAAATAGTTATTTTGCCTTGAGTATTTGCTTAGTTTCCATCTGATTGTTTGTGCAAGTTTATGTGCTAAAAATGTCATGAAAGTAGAGTAGAAAATAAGTAAAAGTGAAAATTTTGGGAGTTGGAGAGCCCAAAGAGAACATACGCTGCTTTAAAATGGAAATAAATCTGTCTGCAAAAAAGAAGAAAAGACATGAAATTGGCAGTGGCCAAAGGTAAATGAAAATTTGAAAATGTTCTGCCATGAATAAGAAATGACAATAGAAAGCATAATTTGAATGCACATTTATTTGGAACTAGCACTGATATATGTTCAAGCCTGCAGTGATGTTTTGTCCTTCAATTATTGCTTAGAATGCATAGCTAGAGATGTCTTGAAACCATTTGGATGAGATATATTTAGGGTACCGATTTTCTAAGTCTTCCGGTACTAGTTGGTCAACACATTTTCAACACTGCCCACGTGGCTAAACCTTAAAGTAAAGGACCATAATGCCTTTGTAATTTCCTTATGTATTATCAGAAAGGAAAAGTTAGTGGTGCAGTTAAAAACCAATATCCATAGCAAACTTGGTATTTGGATAATGATAACACACACATTTCACAGTTACAGAATCTGATCCAGCGTTGCTATTTATCATCCAGGCATGATAAGATACACAGGAGCAAAAGCAAACCCTTTCTTTACTTTTTCTATAAAAGATGCAGACTCAGCTACCCAAAACAGAACAAAACAAATCATATAACAGGGGTTTTGGAGTTAAGGACTAATCAAAATTAGGAATTGGCTAAACGATTCAGTGTTTCTACTCCATCCATCAGGCAATGTGTAGTAATCCACAACATCCAAATACAAGGACATGTGTTACACTCAGGACGAATCAGTATTGTTGCACAAACTTCTCATCACATAGCTCCAAGTTTTGCTTAAAGAGTTGCCAGCTGAGATTGGCTCGAGTCAGCTTCTCTGTTGTCTGAATCCAATTGTTAGTTACATGTTCATCTTCCTTGCTTATGTCTCTCGACTCTTCTAAATCTTTAGTTAATTGCTCATTGATCTTCTCCAATTCAAGAGCCACTGAGTTCTTCCTAATGAAAAGCTGGTCTTTCTGGGTGGTCAAGTGCATAATTTGCACTTCAAGCTCCCTTTCTTCTTGTAAAAGTTTTGAGAATTCAGCTTCCAATGAACTGAGTGTTAGAAAATTAGGACAGCTGCTGGTGTTGTGAAACACACAGCTGCTGGTGTGTTTGAGAACAAAAGAAGAAGGCACAAGTTATTGCAGAAAACTCTCTCACACACACACTTAATTCATAACAAACCTATACATATATACAAAAAGAGTCAAACCTAATCCCCGTCATTTAAGGATCTATGTCTCCTTTTCTTTATCCCAAAATAAGTTCTACCACAAGTTCTTCAAGTACATATTATCATTGCATTACAAAAGTCCTAAAAGCTAACAGTCTAGCGCATAGGTGTTGAATCATTTGAGACTGGTCTTCAACAGTTAGCTACATGTTCATCTTCCTTGCTTATGTCTCTCGACTCTTCTAAATCTTTAGTTAATTGCTCATTGATCTTCTCCAATTCAAGAGCCACTGAGTTCTTCCTAATGAAAAGCTGCTTTTTCTGGGCGGTCAAGTGCATAATTTGCACTTCAAGCTCCCTTTCTTCTTGTAAAAGCTTTGAGAATTCAGCTTCCAATGAACTGAGTTCTTCCTTGTCCTTGGTACAATCGTGACCGAACATCTACCTTCTTCGCTGAAAGAGTTTTTTTGAGCTCTCACATTTTCAATTCTTGACCTTGTGGCAGGAACAATCTCTTTAAGATTTGCTAAACGGGACAATAAGGTCGTGTTTACCTGCTCCAGTTTTTAAAAAATTGGAGAATTTTTCAGAAAACGTATTTACTTGGTATAGTTTTCGTTTTCTATTTGAAAATGAAAATTCTCTGTTCGAAATCGTTAAACAAATTTGGAGAAGGCCAAATTCGAGTTTTCCACCTCCATTTAGAAAACTCGGTTCTCCAACGCTCCCAAACAGTACCCTTTAATGATTTTTTCATAAACCCACTTTTGCGCTTTTCTTTTTCTTCTCACGCTGCGTTTCTTTTCTTCTCCTCTCCTTTACCTCCTGCAAATTAATTCTACCAAAACCTCACTGCCACCCGCACCGCCGGCACCACCCGCACCCGATCTCCTCCTCCACAATCCGGCAACTCAAATCACAGCCGCACCAAAGCACCAAATTCATCTCAATAAAACCATAACACCACCAGCTCGACCATCGCCGCATCCGGCCTCAGCAATCAACAACACCATCTCCTCACCACCGTCACCAACAAACACAAACACAAAAAAGCCAAAATATACCCTCCTTCATCACCACAACCAGATCCATCGCCGGCTGCGAAGGAAGAAAAAAAGAAAGAAAAAAAAAGAGAAGAAGAGAGAGGTTGTCGCTGCGGAGTGCGGCCAGGAGGGAAGAAAAAGGAAGAAAAAAAAATAAAGAAAAGAAGAAAAAAAATAAAGAAAGGCCCAACCCAACATGAATTAGTATATTTAATTGTAGTTTTGGTTTTTTAAAAATTTGGAAAAGAGTGCAAAATAAATAGGTTTTTCAGTTTTCCATATCAGAATTTTTTTTCAGTTAGTGCAAAGTACACACGTTCCAGTTTTGTATTGGAAAAGAAAATTTTCTAATTTTAAAAAATCAGCAAATTTTCAAAAACTGAAAATTCTCCGAAGTAAACGAGCCCTAAGTCTGTTAGAACTAGTAAAATTATTGATGACCCAAGTAAAATTAGTAGCCTTTCCGGTAGTAGAACTAAACGTAGTACTGGGCTTCACTTCTTTTGCCATTTCTGATAGAAGAGACAAAATTACAGAGCTGAGGAAGAGAGAATTGATCGATTATTTGTATGACCAGTGACCAGTAACTAAACGAACAGTCGTGAAACATTGAAATTATTACTAAAAGAGATGGAAACGAGTCCGATCCGATGGGTTGTCGTCCACAGCAAGAATTGGGAAAGCTAAAAAGGCTTTTGTGTAAATCTAAAAGCTGGAAAGACCGACGTCAGATGTGAGATGTCCAACCAAGATACTAAGGACCCTAGAGTTTCAACTGCAGATAATGGTATTTGTACTACCAGATACACCTTCAAGTTTCTAATTACTAAATATAATTTGATTTATTGATTTTATTAGTTTTATTTTTCATAAAAATCTGTTGGGATCTTTCGGCAGAGCAGTTAAGTTTTCAATCGGATCATAAAGGTTTTTGTTTTTTTTACTAGAAAAAACCAGTATTACAATCAGAAAACAAGAGTTACACTTGACAGGCTACTGCTGCTCACATAGTTCCAAGTTTTGCTTAAAGAGTTGCCAACTGAGTTGGGCTTGAGCTAGCTTCTCCCTAGCTTGAAGCCAATCTTTAGCTGCTTGTTTAGTTTCTGTGCTTATGTTTCTCCACTCTTCTAAATCTTTAGATACTTGCTCATTCATCTTCTCCAACTCAAGAGCCACTGATTTTTTCTTGATAAGAAGCTCCTCTTCCTCCGTGACCAAGTACATCACCTCCGCTTTGAGCTCCCTTTCTTCATCTAAAAGTCTTGAGAATTTAAATTCCAAGGGGCTGAGTTGTTGTTGTCCTTGATACAATCGTGCCCGAATATCTGCCCTCTTCCTCAGAAGAGACATCTTTTGAGCTCTCATATTTTCAATGCTCAACTTCGTAGCAGGAACTATCACCTTGAAACCTGCCAAACGAGACATTAAAAGCATTAGCCTCACCAGAATAGTAGTCTCAAGTGAGTTGGCAGAATGCTGGAGAAGTAGGAGTGTGATTATCTCAATCTCATCAAAAGCATTAGCCTCACCAATAGCTTCCAACGATAAAGCTAAATAATATTTCAATGCCTTCCTTTTTTGTTGTAAAGCTTTAGGACTTGGCAGTAGGCTTGATCCTGAGGTTCCACTGCCTGAAGCTGAAGTCAATTTTCGAGTTGTTTTCAAGTTTGAAAGCTCTGTTAACAGATTCTTCGACTTCTCGAGCACAGTGAATGATTATTGGCTGGACATAGTAAAATTAATTTCCGGATCTGTCCCTGGGTTTCTCGTACTCTATTCCCGAACTTCACGATCCTAGTAAAGGAGGATATCTTGTCGACAAACGAGCTGAACGAAAAATTGAACAAATATTTAGATAAACTTAACGAAAAGATAAATAAGAAGACAATATAGAAAAAAATTAATTATACATTAGAATTCATACAATATACGTACTTCTTACAATTGATGATATCGATGGTGTTTGAGTAGATTTTTCAAATCAACTTATAAAAATCTCTTCGACTTCTTCGCAAGTTGTTCTTCACTTTCATTTAAACCAATATTTGATGATATCGATTGTGCTTGAGTAGATAGTTTAATCAAATATTTGTCCATATCTAAAAAAAAATATTAATACAATGAACATACATATAAAAATTGTAAACATATATAAAAATGTACCTAAAAAAAATCTATGCAGGAGCATACATATAATAAAAAAATATCATTTTTGCTGTCCAATATCTATGCTTCAAAAACAGCTCTGCTCTCCCTAACCGAATTGGCCCAAAAGCCCAAACCCATCACCCAAAAGCCATTTTTGCTGTTGAATTTTGCTTGATTTTGATTAAAGGAATCCTTGATTTTGCTGCAAAATCCCTCACTCCTTACGCGTTTGGGCTAATGGGCTTATTAAAAAAACAAAATTGATTGGGCCACCGCTCACCCTTGTCTCTACATAGATCCGTCCCCGGAGAAACCCCAACCTGTGTATCCTGCACGAAACTTGCATTTACCACCTGCAGTTTTTATTTATTGGAAAAACGATTAGCTACCACAAAAACCATATTGTTATTGAACAAACTAGCAGAAGTAAAAACTCACAAAAAAAGACAGCAGGTTCCGTAGTTATTTCCAACCATTGGGGGTCTGTTTCGTATTGACTATTGGGTTCTGTTTTTTTTTACCACAGAGCTAACGGTCAAAATTACTTTGGATAGAAATAAATACTCTCTGTGTCTTTTAATAACTTACGTTTTTCTACGGATTTTTACTGTTCATAATACTTGTAATTTTATCTTTTTTTGAAGTATATATTTTATACAAATGACAAAAAAAAAATTATGTATCAACCCAATTTGATGATGGTATGATAATTTGAATGAAAATTAAGAGTAAAAATGAAACAATGAGAAATAAAATAAGATAAAAACTCATTATTTTAAATTTTCTACCAAAAAACGGAGGGAGTATATATTTAAGCCAGAAGCAACACAACACTAGATTAAATATTTTCTTTTTTTCTAAAATACTTCCTAAATGTGATGCCACATTTTATATTGAACTCATACAAGCAATATAGAGACCTACCATTGCAAATTTGCAATACAACTACACATAATTATGGATTGTTTTTAATGGAATCATATACTATTGTTGACTATAATTCCCCAACTAAAATTCTCGAGTCACTATGGTTTAGATTATTTTTGTAATTTTAAATTTTTAAATAATTTTTTTTACAAATTCAAGGTGGGGTTTACTTTATGTAAATAACAAAAAAATTGTAATTTGACTAGAATTACAATCTTAGTCTACTTATCTACCAAAGAGTTGATTTGTAATCAATTCACTTTCCAATAATTTCGATCTAATCAATTCTGAAAAAGATATAGTTTTAGAATAAAGCACACAGACCAAAGGAAATGATTCTCACATTACTCACAAAAACCAATATCCATAACAAACTTGGTATTTGAATAATGATAACACACACATTTCACAGTTACAGAATCTGAATCAGCGTTGTTATGTATCATCCAGGCATGATAAGATACACACAGGAGCAAACCCTTTCTTTACTTTTTCTATAAAAGATCCAGACTCAGCTACCCAAAACAGAACAAAACAAATCATATAACAGGGGTTTTGGAGTTAAGGACTAATCAAAATTAGGAATTGGCTAAACGATTCATTGTCTCTACTCCATCCATCAGGCAATGTGTAGTAATCCACAACATCCAAATACAAGGACATGTGTTACACTCAGGGACAAATCAGTGTTGTTGCTTAAAGAGTTGCCAGCTGAGACTGGCTCGAGTCAGCTTCTCTGTTGTCTGAATCCAATTGTTAGCTACATGTTCATCTTCCTTGCTTATGTCTCTCGACTCTTCTAAATCTTTAGTTAATTGCTCATTGATCTTCTCCAATTCAAGAGCCAGAGTTCTTCCCAATGAAAAGCTGCTCTTTCTGGGCGGTCAAGTGCATAATTTGCACTTCAAGCTCCCTTTCTTCTTGTAAAAGCTTTGAGAATTCAGCTTCCAATGAACTGAGTTCTTCTTGTCCTTGGTAAAATCGTGACCAAACATCTGCCTTCTTCACTGAAAGAGTTTTGTTGAGCTCGCACATTTTCAATGCTTGACCTTGTGGCAGGAACAATCTCTTTAAGATTTGCTAAACGGGACAATAAGTCTCTCAGAATTGTTCTCTCAAGTGAGCATGCAGAATGTTGGAAAAGTAGCAGGGAAATTCTCTCGATCTCATCAAAAGCATTAACTTGATCAATATCTTCCAATGATGATAACGCTAAATAATCTTTCAATGCCTTCCTCTGTTGCTGCAAAGCTGATCCTAAGGTTTCACTTCTTGAAGCTGCAGTCGATTTTTGAGTCATTTTCAAGCTTGAAAGCTTTTCTAATAAATTCTTTGACTTGTCCAGCAATGTGGAAGATGATTGGCTGGACATGGAGGAGGAAGCTAAACTAGCAGAATGAGTAGTATCCGATGCTGTATGCATCTGGAATCAAACAGAGAGAAGACTAAAGGAATTAAAATTCCGTTAAACAATCAGAGTAACTGATTAAATCAAGATTAGGATTGGAATTTTGTTCGCACCAAAGGCATCGTTTTAGCTTCAATCTGCTGGTTTGAATTGAGTACTGATAAACTATCCAGTACAGATACATGAGTTTCAATGATCACTGTATCATTCACAACATATCCTTTACTACGATCTTTATGTTCTGTAAGATACAGAAAGTATAGGAAACCACAATCAGCTTCTTCTTCACGAAACTGGTGGTTTGTGCCTGCAGATTAAGTTATTCAGTGGGACAGATTAGCCCTACCATGCATGCCTAAAAAAAATCACTGTAAAACAGGTTCTATGAAGTACGAGTGTATTATCCCCTGGGAAGAAATCTGCAAACCAAAATTACACGTAATTAAGGTTGAAGAGAGAATCATTACCCTTCTTAATGGAGTCTTTTTCAACGATTTGATTGACCAAAGTCAAGCTGAAATCCGCGTTTACACTCCATCCAGATGGTAATTTTGCAGAACCGGACGGGCGCAAGTACACCCACAAGCCTTTGCCTTTCTCCACGTATCTTCCCTCTGGATACACGATCAATTGCCTGGCCAAACACAAAACGATCACATTATTGAACCGCAAAAAGTTGTAATATCGTCAATTTCATGTAAACTGCTAATTAAATATCAAACCATTTGTAACCGCCGGCTATGAACACATCGGAAAAGAGCCAGTCGGAGTTCAATTTGGAGAAATTATTGATGACCCAAGTAAAATTAGTAGCCTTTCCGGTAGTAGAACTAAACCCAGTACTGGGCGTCGCTTCTTTTGCCATTCTGGGAAGTGAACAATACTGATAGAAGACACAAATTACAGAGCTAAGGAAGAGAGAATTGATCGATTATTTGTATGACCAGTAACTAAACGAAGAGTCGTGAAACATTGAAATTATTACTAAAAGAGATGGAAACGAGTCCGATCCGATGGGTTGTCGTCCACAGCAAGAATTGGGTATAGCGATTAAGAGACCATCGCTTCTTGGAAACCTATTCGAGGAAGGCTATAGTGGTTGACTTTGTTTTGTTTATTTTTTAATCACACAGAACTAGAGATTTATCAGAAGAGGAAAACAGCTCACGTTAGTGGTTTAAGCGGCTCAATTTAAGTAATAAAATTAATTATATTATATATGTAAGTTTTTTTTGTTAAAAAATGTAAATTTAATTTAATTCAGTAAGTAATTTTTGAGAGACTAAATCATTCTCTACAATTTTGAGACGGTTTGATTAAACATAAAATAAAAAAATTAAATACATCCCACATTTCATAAAAAATAGCTAGACGGTTAAATTTAAACAAAATATATATATATATGTATAAAATTTCAGATTCAATTTTAATTAAGGTGGAATTTATCTCGAAATTCGTCTATAAAATTTAAGCATATTGTAGGAATTTAACTGAAGTTTTTGTACTCGCAATTTCATACTAAGAAACTTCGCGTAAAAGTTATCTGAAAGGCATACCCAATTCAACCTACAACATCGATCCTCACCTAAAAATAAAGTCATGTAAAAGGAGATTTGTACTCAAAAGCCTGACTCTAGGAAATTTTGGTCACAAAAGCAATAGCTACTCAGACTTCTGGAAAACTTCCAAGTTTTGCTGGAAGAGTTTCCAACTAAGATGGGCTCGGGCTAGTTCCTCTCTTGCTTGAAGCCAATCTTTATCTGCTTCTTCAGTTTTCTTGCCAATGTCTTTCCACTCTTTTAGATCGGTAGATACTTGATCGTTGATCTTCTTTAAGTCAAGAGCCACAGAGTTCTTCCTAATAAGAAGTTCCTGCTTCTCAGTGATCAAGCATAGAATCTCAGCATCGAGCCCCAGCTCCTCCTCTGAAAGGTCCGAGTACTTGGCTTCAAGGGAACTAAGTTGCCCTTGTCCTTGCCCCAGTCTTGACCCAACATCTGCACTCTTTCCTGAAAGAGTTTTCCTGCGAGCATTCATGTTTTCAATGGTTGACTTAGTAGTAGGAAGTATCTCTTTAAAAGTTGGCAAACGAGACACTAGGTCCTTCAGAATAGTTTTCTCAAGTGAGTTTGGAGAATGCTGGACAAGTTGGAGGGAAATTCTCTCAATCTCATCAAATGCATTAGCGAGTTCGTTAGCTTTCAGTGATAAGGCTAAATAGTCCTGCAATGCCTTCCTCTGTTGCTGCAGAGACTGGCGATTTAGAGGCAGGTTGGACTCTGAGATTTCACTGCTCGAAATAGAACTTTGAGTTTTATTCATGCTTGACAGCTCTGCTAACAGATTCTTTGACCTCATCAGAAAATTAGAGGATGATTCAGCAGAAACGGACACACGAACTTCAACAACAAGTGTGTCAGCCACAAGATATCCTTTGGCAGGGTCATGAATATCTGCAAGAGGTATAAATTCTTTGAAACCCCAATTAGACTTTGTTGCGACGAACCGATGTTTAATCCGAGTGTCTGCAGAATTTGGTTGGAAGGAAAACTTAGTCCCAAAAAACATGATATTTGAACAAAAATAAAACATCCAGGCACATGCAGGAGTAAACTTATAGTTTCTTCCATGAAAGAAGCAGATTCAGGTATCCAAAACAGAAACAAAACAAATCACAATGGGGATTTTAGAGTTAAGGACTGATTAAAAATGGGAATTGGGTATATGAGCATACCCCTTTTGATCGAATCCTTGGGACAAATTTGATTGACGACAGTGATGCTTAATGATTCAAGGTCTCTACCCCATCCATATGGCAATGTGGAGGAATCCGGAACATCCAAATACAAGGACAAGTGCTTCACTCCATTTCCCTTAGGATAAACAAGCAGTCGCCTGTAAAAAACAGGAGATTTGAGCATCCAATTGCAATTTGCAAACAGATTCATTTTACATGAGAAAGACTAGAAAGAATGATGATAAATAAATTTACGGAAGTACCAACCATTTGTATCCGTCCGCAACAAATATATCCGAGTAGAGCTTGTTGATTGTTAATTGGGAGAAATTCATGATATACCAAGTGTATGCAGGAGCAGTGGCAATCCCTTCTTCCTCTGCCATTTCTGCAGAATGACACAAAATAAACTTAATTAAAAAGACTTTACCTTTTCTTGGCTAAACACAGGAGAGAACGATCAAAGTCTACAGAATCGATTTCATCATCCAACAACCTGCGCAGCGTCTGTAACTTAAGCCGCCACAATCTCAAAATAAAATAAAATAAAATAATTTGAATTTCAAAACCCTAACTAGCACACTCTAACCAGCACAAGAACCAGTTGGATATAGCAGCAGTACTCTGGTAAGTCGAAACGACAAAAAAAAAAGCTGATCCTTTATTTAAGCTCTTGATTTTTTAAACCTTGCCGATATATGGAGTCATGGAGAAAGCTCAAAACTAAAAACTGAGAGGACAATAGAGGTCCAGCGAAAGATATACTTACCGTCTTTAAACACTGGACGAAGTTCTAATCAAGTTTTGGTAAGATAAAAACTACAAGTCCAAAGTTTCAGATATATAACTGATATATGATCCTGTGCGGAATAGTAACTCAATCTTGGACGTGATTATCTTAACGCAACGTGATTATCTTAACGCAAGTGTTTGGCTGAAAAAGATTTTATTTTATTAAGTCAAGCGGCTGCCTTTAAATAGGCATAAACAATACAAGTTTAACTAAGACTAGAAAACCTATTTTAACTAGAACTCCTAAGTAACTTCGAAATAGAACTTCTACTAGTCTAATAACTGTAAAAACTAATTAATAAATACAAATAAATCCTTCTAGAACTTCCTAGAAGCATTCGCATCATCAGGCCAAGGTTTGGGCCGAATTCTCCAAGTTGCGGGCTGCTCACGTTTACACTGCGCGCCAAAATGTCCACCCACCCTAACTGTTGATTGGCTTGTCCGATTGGGTTGAAACTTGTCCCATTCGACAGCTAAGACCCAAAAATAGTAGGAGGGTGCTCCTCTTCCTGGTCCGGGCCTGACTGATCCGAAGAATGGTCGTTGGAGTTGACGGACGTGTTTTGAAGTCCTCGTCCGCGTAGGATTGCTGTCAGCGAAAATGTAACGAGCCATATCAAACAAACGACTTGTCCATTTGTTCTGAAATTTGGATACAATGAAGAAGACATCCTGAGATTTCAGAAACATATTTGATCGTATGATTCTGACCTCTGTAGCGCCGTCTAGGTTCTGACGAAGTCGCCTGTTGCGTTTGTGCGTCTACTCCTTGACAGCAAGAATGTCACCATGAGCCATCTTGAGATTTACTAGTCCAAATGCTCTGAAACTTTGATACAGCCTTCCTAAGACTCCAATAGGTCTTGTATATGTGATGGATCTATGATTGTAACCATTATTCCATGGGTTGACTCGGATGGGAGTCAAACCTTGCTCTAAGCGTCTCCAAGCCACCTTCCATGTCATCCTTCGTGTCAAGGCTTGATCAAGCAGCGTCTCCTGCCTTGTATCCATGCCTAGAGGTTGTATTAACCTTACTAGATGCTTGGCAACATCTTGGACTCGACGCTTTGGGATGATAGGTGATAGCATGTTTTTATGCATGATTTTCCCTCCATTTTCTCACTTATTTAGAGCTTGATTCTGCTAATTTACCCTTGATTTCATTACTATTGCAGATCTAGGCCTAAAAAGGGAATTTATGCTAAAACAAACATTTTTGGTGCATTTTGAGCGAATTCGAGCTTCAAGACCAAAAGTCGAGGTCCCGAGTCCAAAGCAGCATTCAAGGTCCCGAATCGGATTCCCAGTTCGGGACTCCCGAAGGGTAAAGGATGACGTTTCCACGTGTCACCCCACCTAACGCCCATGTGATCCCTCTGACACTGTTCTGACGCTCTGCACTGATTACCAAACACCTGCGGATTTCAGTCTTGAGCCCACTCCAGACCTGCCAAAGCTGGAAAAACCAGACAGCTTTATGCTTTTCCAGCTTTGTGTTTTTGGGAACATAGATCCACTTCTTTAGGCTTTCAATTAATGCATTTTGTCCCTAGTTTTTGGGCTGTAGATATTTTGTGCTTGGAGCTCTACTATATAAAGGGCATCCATGAATAGTTTCAGCAGTTTTTTTGGGGATCTCTCCTAGTAATTAATTAATTAGCATAATTTAGAAGTAGCTTAGACTTCTCTCTAGCTTCTCTTTCTAGCCATTGTTAGCTTCTCCAACATTGCTGCCGAGCTATAAACGGAATTTTAGTAACAAGTTTTCTTCTCTTACACTATTTAATTACTTGTTATGCTTTCTTTAATCGTTATTTGTTTATCTTTAAGTATGAGTAGCTAAATTCCTAGTTCTTGGCAAGGCTGATTCAAGGGTTGCAGGGGCAGATTCGAGGCCTTAATGTGCTTAAAATATTCTTGATGCTATATTCAACTATTCATCGATTTAATTATATCTTTGCATGATTTAATTTGAGGCTTGATCAACTGATAATTATCTTGTGTAAAGGCTGCCATTTATGTGATGAATACGGAAGGAAAATTGCATGAGTAAGTAGGCATCTGTTTAGTCTTGACTGTGTCAAAGTGGTCTCGAATAGATAGGTTGGGTAGTTGATTAGAGCTGGGTCACGAGTCTGACAAACTGAGGGACTTTAGCTCTAGATATGTCTTTTCTTAACTTCATGGGCAGTTTGAGTATGGCTCTCCCGCATTCGTGCCTGGAGGGATGGCAAACTGTCAAGACTACCTCATATGTGGAAACGGGGGGTAGTTTCTCTTAAGAGAAAAGTAGGGGATATCCGAGGAATCTGGTCCCCATGTCATTTCTATGACATCTTGAATGGAATACCCTTGAGCTGATGACGATCTGGTCCCGAATGCAACCCAGAGTGCCTTTGCCGAGAACCCTTTCTCCAACTGATTATTTGTGCTTATTTCGCTCTTGTTCTATTTCACGCCTGTGTTGATACCTCTGCATCTGTTTCTGATTTATTTCATTAATTATGCACTGATTTGCTTATTTTACCATTCGGGACCTCGAACGTGACATTCGAGACCCCAAATACTGTTTTCGTAGATAGAAATTGTTAGCTCCCGAAATCTGCCTTGGCTGACTTGTTCAGCCAAGTAAACCCCCCCTAATTGTTACTCTTTGTGCACTTCTCCCCCGAATATATTCAAGGCTATAGATCAGTTTCTCACAATCCCTGTGTTCGACCCTGACTGCCACTGTACACTTTATCTCTTGTGCACACACATTTTCAGGCACTATAAATTCTGTATTTGACTGACGATCAAATTGGCGCCGTTGCCGGGGATTGTTTCAAGACTGATTTATTTTTCTTGTTTGTATGACCAGGAGATCCGCACCCGAATTACTACCCCTTGATCACGAGCTAGGACGGACCGAAAGGGGACTTCGACGACTGACACAAGGAAATTCCAACCCTTGTGTTCGGGACCTCGAACGTCTTTTTGACTTAGAAGACAATCCAGACCACGAGAATTTTCCCCTTGATCACCCAGAAGGACCCGAAATGGATGACCACGGTCCCCTAGGAGATCGCGTTCCACCACTTCCCCCGCCAGTCCAGACCATCGATGATTTCAATGCTGCTCCTGAAGCCCCAACCAGTTGCATTGTCTGGCCAGCAGTCCCGAATGACTGGGAACTCAAGTCTGCAACCATGCATCATCTGCCACTCTTTCGAGGGTTGGCCAAGGAGAATCCACACCGCCACCTACAGCAGCTACACTCCATTTGCGACGCCATGAAGCCTCACAACGTCTCTGTTGAGCATGCCAAGCTACGTGCCTTTATGTGGTCCCTCAAGGACGACGCCCTTGACTGGTTTTACGACTTGCAGCCGCAATCTATCAATTCGTGGGCCGAGATGTCTAAAGCTTTCACGGACAAATACTACCCCGTGTCCATAGCAATGGTGACCCGAAAGCAGCTCGTATCCATCCTCCAAAAGGATTCGGAAGATCTTGAGCAATACTATGAGCGGTTTAAAAAGATGCAAGCTCTATGCCCCTCGCATAATCTGTCCGAACATGCCCTCATGCAATACTTTTGTGAAGGACTCAACGGTCGGGACAAGGCCTTGTTGAACGCTGCTGCTAATGGATCCATCACTAGACTCACTCCAGCTGCTGCCAAGGCCACCATCGAACTCATGGCCAAGAACAACCTCCAGCTCAACAACTCCACTAGCGTTCAAGATGCACGCTCAGCCGCTATGGAGAATCAACTTGCAGCCATCACGGGCATGTTGCAAAACATGGCTTCGGGACAGCCAGTCCAGGTCAAGGCCTGCCAGATTTGCCAATTTTCAGACCACCCAACGGATGCTTGCCCATTCATCCCCGATGAGATTCCAGTCAATGCAGCCGGCGGATTCAATGCCCCATATGGCCAACACCACAATCAAGGTTGGAAGCAACCTAACTATGGATGGAACAACAACCAGCAGGCCGGACCCAGCCATCAGTATGGCCAAAATCCATACGGAAATCACCCCCCTCCTTTCAACATGCAGGCCTTCAAGCCTAGGCCCAATTTTCAGAATTACCAGTACCAGAGGCAGCCTCCCCCAGACCAGAATTTCACCATGCCACCACCCCCGAATGAGGACCCCTCCCCCGATAAAAAGAAAATCGCAGAACTGGAAAAACATATTCGGACCCTCATGGCCGAAATGAAGGAAGTAAAAAATGGAGGGAGATTTCCAGGGCAAACGGAACCTAACCCGAAGCATGAAGCGTGTGCCATGAACCTCCGCAGTGGTCTCGAGATCCCTTCTCGTGTCCACCCAGACCCCGAAGCCAACATTGTTGTTCCTGGTCTAGAGGCCAACAATACTGCGCCACCACCTCCCGAACAACCTACTGACCAACCTAAGAAGTCCCGATTTGGCGACGCAGCACTGGATCACTTCTTCTCCAGCAAGAAGTCCCGCTGCAAGAAGAAGCAGCCCGTTGAGGAGGAAGAATTCTCTCAAGAATTCATAAACAAAGTATTTGAGCCACCATTCCCTCAGCGGTTGGTCAAGAAAAAGAAAGAGGAAGAGGATCGGGACATCTTTGAGATGTTTAGCAAAGTCGTTATCAATATTCCACTCCTCAAGGCCATCAAGAACATGCCTCGATATGCTAAGTTTCTGAAACAGCTGTGCACCAACAAGAACAAATTCACTGAGGTAAATAGAATCAGTGTGGGGGCTAATTTATCCGCCCATATCCAGCGACAAATTCCTCCCAAATGCAAAGACCAGGGCATGTTTACGGTCCCGTGTAAGATCGGGACTATCGATATTGGAAAAGCGATGTGCGATTTGGGAGCTGGAATCAATGTTATGCCCTTGACCATCTACAATGGCCTCGGACTCGGGCCCTTGAAAGAAACCACACTGGTAATCCAGCTTGCAGACCGATCGGTGGTATACCCCAAAGGAATCATCACGGATGTTCTTGTCCAGATTGGTGAATTCTTATTCCCGGCAGATTTCTATGTTCTCTCCATGGAAAATCCCACGAACACCAAGTCTTCGGATCTGCTCTTGGGACGTCCTTTCTTGGCTACTGCCCGCGCAAAGATTGATTGTTATGAGGCCTCGATATCCCTCGAGTTCGACGGGGAAATCATTCGTTTCAACATGCTGGACTCCATGAAGTACCCTCCCGAATTTTCCAGTGTCAATTTTGTTGATATAATAGATCCACTTGTGGAGGAGATTGCTGAACTGAATTCTGTCGAGCCCTTGAAGCTGATTCTTGACCGAAGTCTCACCCCCGAATCTCTGCAAGAGATGACAGCTTCTATTACGGTCCCCTCTGAACTGAGCACAGTTGCAGCAGCCCTTGAAGAAAATGCTGCCCTGGTGGTTGAACCCCCGAGCGAGTCTCCTCAATGCGCAGATCATGTACGACTTCCCTCGTCTCTGGAACAGGCTCCAGACCTGGAACTAAAGACGCTGCCCTCACACTTGAAGTATGCATACCTTGGGGAGGCAGAAACGCTTCCGGTCATAGTTTCCAACAAATTAGAAGCAGAGCAAGAAACTGAGCTAGTAAATCTTCTCCAGAGTTTTAAGAAGGCCATCGGTTGGACAATTGCCGACATCAAGGGTTTGTCACCATCCTTGTGTACTCACCGCATACATCTCGAAGAGGACTCCAAGACAGTGAGACAGCCCCAAAGGCGTTTGAACCCTCCCATGATGGAAGTAGTTAAGAAGGAGGTCCTGAAGCTACTCGATGCCGGAGTCATTTATCCCATTTCTGATTCCCCATGGGTCAGCCCAGTTCAGGTGGTCCCGAAGAAAACTGGCATCACAATCATTCCGGGTCCCGAGGGTCAGCCAATTCCCTCCCGAATCCAGAATGGCTGGCGTGTGTGCATTGACTATCGACGCCTGAATGAAGCCACCCGAAAAGACCATTTCCCACTTCCCTTCATAGATCAGATGTTGGAGCGCCTCGCGGGCAAGACGCATTACTGCTGCCTGGATGGGTATTCGGGATTCCACCAGATTCCAGTAGCCCTTGAAGATCAGGAGAAAACCACCTTCACGTGCCCCTTCGGGACCTTTGCTTACAGACGCATGCCCTTTGGGTTATGCAATGCCCCGGCCACATTCCAGAGGTTCATGGTCAGCATCTTTTCAGAATTTGTGGAAGAATGCATCGAGGTATTCATGGATGACTTCACGGTCTATGGTAACTCTTTTTCCGAATGCCTCTTGAATTTAAAGAAAATTCTGCAAAGGTGTATTGAAACTGACCTTGTTTTTAATTTTGAAAAATGTCATTTCATGGTTGACCAAGGACTGATCTTAGGCCACATCGTGTCCCGAAAGGGTATCGAAGTGGACAAGGCCAAAATTCAAGCTATCGAGACCTTGCCTTACCCCTCGAATATTCGAGATGTGCGTTCTTTTCTTGGACATGCAGGTTTTTATAGGAGGTTCATCAAGGATTTCTCCAAGATTGCCCAGCCAATGTGCCAATTACTACACAAGGATGTAGAGTTTGTCTTTGATGATAAGTGCAAGAAGGCATTTGAGACCCTGAAAGCCAAGCTCATTTCTGCTCCCATCATTCGAGCTCCCGACTGGACGCTCCCATTCGAGATCATGTGTGACGCGAGCAACCAAGCCTTGGGAGCTGTTCTGGGCCAGAAGAAGGACAAGGAGACTTATGTCATTTATTATGCCTCCAAGTTGTTGGATCCCGCCCAGCAAAACTACACCACAACGGAAAAAGAACTCTTGGCCATTGTCTATGCCCTTGATAAGTTTCGGCAGTACCTCCTGGACACAGAAGTGATAGTGTACTCTGACCACTCCGCTCTTCGATGCCTGCTCAAGAAAACAGACGCGAAGCCTAGGCTTATCCGCTGGATTCTCCTGCTTCAAGAGTTCAACCTAGCCATCAAGGATAAAAAAGGGACCGAGAACTGTGTAGCTGATCATTTGAGTCGACTCCCGCATCAAGAAGACGACTCCCAAGTAACCATTCGGGAGTCTTTCCCTGATGAGCATCTGTGCTTAGTTGACACGGCAAAGTACCCCTGGTTCACGGACATAGCTAATTATTGTGCCACTGGTGCGCTTCCAGTCGAGGCCTCGAGTGTAGAACACAACCGAATCCGCAAACAAGCCAAGTACTATGTCTGGGACAGCCCTTACCTATGGAAACATTGTTCAGATCAGATCGTTAGGCGCTGTGTCTCCACAGACGAGGTCCCATCCATCCTCAAGTTCTGCCATTCAACAACAGAAGGGGGACATTTTGCTGCAAAGAAAACCGCACTCAAAGTCCTAGAAGCGGGTCTTTACTGGCCCTCCATCTTCAAGGACAGTCATTTATTTTGCGCAACATGCCCTCGATGCCAAGCCATGGGAAACATCGGAGCCCGAAACTAAATGCCCTTGACCAGTATCATTGCGTGCGATATTTTCGATATTTGGGGCATTGACTTCATGGGACCATTCCCGAATTCATTCGGGCATACGTATATTCTGCTTGCAGTAGATTATGTCTCCAAATGGATCGAAGCCAAGGCCACCAAAACTGACGATTCAAGGGTGGTTGCCGATTTCCTCAGAACACACATCTTTAACCGATTCGGGACCCCTCGAGCTCTCATCAGCGATCGGGGGACTCATTTCTGCAATCGAACAGTCGCTTCGCTACTTAACAAGTATGGAGTGACTCATCGAGTATCCACAGCTTACCACCCCCAAACCAATGGGCAAGCTGAGGTCTCGAATCGGGAGATCAAGGCTATCCTCGAAAAAACAGTGAATCAGTCGAGAAAAGATTGGAGTCTCATGCTAGGAGACGCGCTTTGGGCCTACCGCACCGCATTCAAGACCCCGATTGGCATGACGCCATATCGGTTGGTCTATGGCAAGCCGTGTCACCTTCCGGTCGAGATAGAACACAAGGCCTTCTGGGCACTCAAGAAAGTCAACATGGACTTGAACTTGGCAGGAAAGGAACGTTGTTTGCAACTTCAGGAGCTTGAAGAACTTCGGGGGAATGTCTATGAAAATTCTATGATCTACAAGGACAAGACCAAAGCCCAGCACGACAAGCACCTCGTAGTCAAAAACTTCACCATTGGGCAGAAAGTGTTGCTCTACAACTCCAGACTACGGATTTTTTCGGGGAAGCTCAAGTCCAAATGGACGGGACCATACCGAATCACTGCGGTGTTTGACCATGGTGCTGTTGAGATCTAGAATTTGGACAATGGGGAGCCATTCAAGGTGAACGGTCATAGGTTGAAACCCTTCTATGAAGGATTCAAGCCATCGACTGCAGAGGAAGCAAGGGTCGAGGACCCAACACTCGACACTCCCGAATGAGGACACGACGTCCAGGCCTGGACGATAATCATGGCCAAGTGTGGGGACCAACCCCGAATTTCTAACCCTCTTCCTTTAATTTTCTTGTCTCTAAATTCTGCATCCGACATCCTCTTTTCTCTTTTCCCAAAACCCATTTCTTATCTTCCCTAGGTGATTTTAATTAGTTTTGTCCATTCTTATTCCTTTTGTCCGTCGGTCTCTTTAGTTTCCTCTATTTTATTATTTTTCATTTTATTATTTGGGTCAACTCTAGCTTTTCAAATTTTCTATGTGCACTTTTTATGTTACCTAGGTAAAAAATTTAAATTTTCTTTGTCCTCTTTCCCCTTTCATTTAATTCCTCTGTCTCCTATTTAATGTCTTGTCTCCTCCTTTATTCACCCCATTTAATTACCTCTGATTTTATTCTTATCCCTCCTCTTTTGAAAATCCAAAAAGCTGATTTGCTTTTCCTGATTTCCGCGCAGGTGTAAGAGCACGCTGCCCATGGCACTGAGCGCCCTCTCCCATCGCGCCACGTGGACAGCGGAGACCGAAACATCAGCTCCCGCCTCTCTCTCCACGTTCCCGCGCCTGCCGAAACCTACTCACCCACGCCACCTAAACCGTCACCCTTCCACGTTACCCAACCGTTACCCAACCAAAACCCCTCATCACTCCCCATCAAATCACAACACTTCCTTTTCTCTTCTTTCCAAAAACAAAAACCATCTCTTCTTCCTTATGGCACACACAAGTCTAAACCTAAACAAAGACCCCACTTCTCACTCTTCCACTCCAACTCCTACTCCTCTCTCTCACCAAAACCAGCCGAACACCACCACCTCCAACCACTCTCCAGCAGCCACTGAACGGCTCGGATCTCCATCTTCCGAAACCACCATCAACCTAGACGAAATCCCCTCCCCTACCCCTCTCACAGACATGACCAGATCTGGAAAGGTACGCCGTGTCCCTCCAACCACCACCGCCGGCAGCAAGAAGAGAACGCCGCCCAGCCCTGTCAACTCCGTTCCCCTCGACGTTAAGCCCATTGGCTACATGATTCCTTCTGACACCGAGGAGGACGAACAGCCCCAGACCAGTTCCAGCCTCAGGGAAGCCCGACGGGTGGAGAACGAGAATGAGGAGCAATTCCCGTGGGATTCCGACGACCAGCGAGAGGAGGAGGACGACGGCGGACGTGCTGGTGAGGAGGAGGTCGAGCTGACTGAGCGACCAGAAGAGCACGACCCTCAGGATCCCGAGCACACTGCTCCAGGTCCTGAGGACGTTCCAGAGGGCCCAACAGAGGAGATAGACAATGAAGGAGAAGGGGAGATCGACCCGCCCCAACCTCCCAGTCCACCCCCGAAACCGGCCAGGGGTAAGACCCGAGCCGCGAAAAACACCCCAAAGCCCCCTGCTCCTAAGGTTCCAGCCCCCAAACCTCCCGCCAATAAGAAAAGGAAGATCCCGGCCTCTTCCAAGGGTAAAGCTCCTGCTACTGAGACTCCCCGCAAATCCTAGCGCATCGAGGAGGAAGATGAAGAGTTTGATTCTGCTCCTGGGTCCCGACCCAGTTACCTGGTAACGGCTAACCTTGAAACTTTCAATGAGCTTTTTATCTTTAATGATAAGCCTTCCTTGGATAAGGTGACTTTGATGAATTTCAAGGGAGTAGCCCCCTGCCCTAAATTAGATCTGGAGTTTTGTGATAAGATGGGTGTTGGGTCCCGGATTCGGGAGTATATCAGTGGTATCGGGTGGGAACGTTTCTTTTACATGGATCAACCTACCTATTTGGAACTCAGTCTGGAGTTCTTTGCTAGTTTTTGGTATAAGATTGATTTGTTTAAACCCGGGGGTGGGGTCGGCCCCGATCTGTCTGCCAAGGGATGTGTGAATTTCAGGTTAGCAAGCAAGTGGCACCCGATGTCTCTCAACGACTTCAACGTCTATTTGGGCTTTGTCAGTCGTGAGGGCATTCAAGAGGCCGCATATCAGAACGCTCTCACCATTATTCCCCCCGAGTTCAACAGTCACAAAGCTCTTCGGGAGCTCTCTGGACGAGACAAGATACTGTTTGACTCTCGCCATGCCAAGGCCCACTGCATTCAAGACCCAGCCCTCCGTATCCTGCAACGCTTCCTGTCCATTGCCCTCGCGGGTAAATTCGGGACCTCTGGGCAGCTAGCCCAAACGGAGCTGTTTTTCCTGTGGGCCATGTACCACAAGAAGCGCGTCAATCTTGGCTACTGGATCGCCACCGCTGCCCACAATGTTGCCAATGCCCCCCAGGGTCGCTCTCCTGTTCTTGGATCACTCGTCACCAGCCTGGCCTCCCAACTTTACACCTCGACACTACGGGAACTCAACCTGTATCGACACCCGAATTCCTTCAAGATCCTTGGTTTCAAATCCTTAGACGCGATGGAATTTCTTTGTGTTATTGACGGTATCTTGAGCTTCCATGCAGGTAACAAGGGCAGGATCGAAGGCAAGTATGAGTACCCAGACCTCTCCAAGCCGTCTGCTGCTCCCGAACCTCCTCCCAGCAAAGCAACCACTTCGACTGCCCCGAAGCCCACAGTTGACTCCCGAGTGCCCGAACCCACTCCAGATGAATCCACTACGAACCAGCTCCTCCGCCTGATCCTAGACACCAACCTCGCGATCCTTCGAGAGATCCAAACTCAGGCTGACGTGCTGATTGCGATGCGCCGTTCTCGTCCTCCCCCATGATCCCGAACACTTTCCACCCCTTTGCCCCTGCGTGGGCTATTTATCTCTGAACAATTTACTTTTCTGCACTTTCTTTAAAACTGCCTCATCTTTTGTCTCCTTCCCGCATTGAGGACAATGCGCTGCCTAAGTGTGGGGGGAGTTTCAAACTGCTAGTATTTAAGTAGTTATTATACTTATGTTCTAGTTTAATTTTCCTAAGCTTATGCATGATTTCTTTTGCAATTCTTTTTTTTCGGATTTTAGCTCAAGGCCTATTTTTGAAAACACCTCTGTTGCTACCCGATTTTTGACACGAGTAATTTAAATCATCACTATTTATCATGACATTTCCACGTTTTTACTAATTATTATTATTCGTGTCATTTTATATTATTTCGCTTTATTCGTATTTTTATTATTTTTTTCGTTCGAGTTTTTATCGATTTTAAACGAGATTTTTCGGACCGTTGGTTCGAACAAAAATAAATACTTTTTCCCGTGCACACACAACGACTCATCTCCTCCATTTTCAAAATAAAGCCAACACACTCATCCTTTTTTTTCAAAGACACCAACGGACACCTTCTCCATTTTCTTTCAAAAAATACAACGGATCAATTGGATCCATTATAAGCACATCATGCCATTTCAATCGGGAGGAGGCAGCCATCACAAATCCAAATTCCATCCTCTGCCAAATCCAAACTCCATCCCCCTGAAAATCCAAATTCAATCCCTGCAAATTCAATTAAATCCAATCCCTGCCAACTTCAATTAAATCCATCCCTCTGCCCAATCAATTCCAAAATCCAAATTCCGATCCAAATTAAATCCCGAATCCTCCATTCCAGCCTTTCCCAAATTAATCCCAGCTAAATCCTCATTGCAATTAACCCACTGCAAAAAAATCAATTCCAATCCTAAATCCTCACTGCGATTCAAAATCAGCCACACCCAATTTGAATTAATCCAAACCCGATCTTCAACCCGAATCCACCCCACCCGAAACCAAATCAACAAAACCACCGCTGCTGCCCATTGCCGCTGCTCGCCGTTGCCGGCCACCTCATCACTACCGCCAACCACATCCTTGCCGGCCACCGTTAAATTCAATCCCAGCCGCGCCACGCCACCGAAC